>BJBW01003545.1:0-164504 GCA_004320125.1 Scolopax mira
GGAGGTTGTGGAGTCCCCTTCTCTGGAGATTTTCAAGACCCGACTGGATGCAGTCCTGAGAGGCATGCTCTGACATGCTCTGGGTGGTCCTGCATTGGCAGGGGAGTTGGACTAGATGATCTCTATGGTCCCTTCCAACTCAAAAAAATTCAGTGAAATTCAGTGAAACTGATTCCATCCCTGCTTTGGGCTTGTTTGCGGACTGGATTCCCATCTCACTGGGAGGTGCCTCCATTGATTTTACATTCATTTCTGCATAACGATTGTTAAGCTCCTTCAAAGAGACGGATTTGAGGATGAGAAGGAAATTGACCCTGGACCTTCTCTCTAAGCCAATGTTATTACTACCAGGCTATCTCACCCCTGATTGCCAGCATTCCCTGAAAGTGTTTCAATGAAAATAGCTGTATCTGGGGTGCTTCACTTTGAAATCCATGTTGCCAATGGGCAATGAGGTGCAGATATACCAACTACTTGAATTCCAGATGAGACGAGGCTTGAGGCTGACGAGACTCAGCTTCAGTAAGATGAAGACCTATGTATTTACTGAGGCCCAGAACTTCAGCAGTGTAGCTGTGAAGTTTACAGGTATACAAGTGACAGAAGGTAAAAGTACACGTGAATCCACTGGGAGGTCATGATAAGCTGCAAGGACTTTAATGTGTACTCGTACCCAATGATTAATGAAAAGCAATGTGAAGAGCTAGTTATCTCAAAAAGAAAGCAGCATAAGCTATATGTCATTATCATAGGGAAATGCATGCATGTTTCTGGAAGGAAGAGCCGATGTATTGCAAATTCACTTCCTAGCTTACTCCACAGAGACTTGTTGGGCTCTTATAACCACAGCTGCCTGCTACTTCTCAGGCACTAACAAAATTAGGCACTTGAACCCAGCAGTAAAGATAAGACACATACATGGCATGTTAATAAGGGCCACAAAAGTAAGACACAGTTTATGCAGATTTTCTTTACCTTGTTTCTGCAGCTCCCTGAAGCAATGATCGCATACTCTTGCTGGTTGATTTTTCATATAGTCTAAACCATGTTTATTTGATGAACAAGCTTGACAAACAATCTGGAAACAGATAAAAGCGTTATTGTACATGATAAGCACCTGCAAATCACCAAATGCTCAAAGATGTTCACTCCAGTACTGTTAAGCCTGTAACAGAACCTGAAATAGGCACTACTTGACTTTGAAAATGGTTTAAGATCTTTGCTTTTCATTATGTTCAACATGCTGCTCTTTTCTCCTCTACATGATAAAAATTTAAATAGAATAAAATAACTGAATTACACAAGTCAATAAGCCAATGGTAACAATCCATGAAAAGTAGAATAAGCCTACTGTGTTACTGACCAGCTTAAAGCATAAGCTTTTAAAGAAATAACCAAAAAAGTCATTGTACTCTTGACAATTTCTCCACAACACAGATGTCTCAACTGCATTGAATTTCGTATTCTCACTTAATTAAAACAAGAAAAATAAAGGTTTATTAGATATATCTTTCGTATGTGTTAAATATAAAATAATTTAGTAGTTACAAAAATCACTTAAAAACAAAATCATCATTAATGATAAAAAATAGTGAGGAAGGTATTTTTCTCATTTCAGCCAGGATTCTTTGTTTTTACTACATAATTGCAGAAGACAACCATAAATAGTACTCCAAAATGCAAAATAAGGGACATGTACTGGGTTAAAAAATTGAACACCTTAGTCAAAGGTGTTCAATTCAAATTCAATTCATTCAAAAATTGAACACCTGTCATCACACCTTAGTCAAAAAAACCCACCCAAAACAACCCCAAACCAACATGGTTGTTTTAATCCATATAATTGTGTCATGGTAGAGTGTTCTGTTAAAACTGATGCAGTGGTGCAATCAGGCTCCATCTCTATTTGTCACACAAGGAACCTGAATGACTAACAGACAAGGTAATCACAGAATTGTCCAACCTTTCCACATGCCCTGCAGTGATGCCTTCTCCACGTCAACGTGAATTCACTTGTACAGATCATACACATAGTGGCTCTGGTATCAGGGATCCAGATCGGAGCCTTTGATCCCAGTGGACTGTCTTCTTCCTGTTTCTCTGGATCTGCCTGAGAGAACATAGGCAGAGAACCATTACATTCAAGTGGTGAGAAATAAGATAAATATTTATCAGTGATTATAGGTTAACTCTAATTATGTTGGAAAGCCCTCTCTGATAAATTGCCATAGTCTAAATGTTACTATTTCATCAGTGACCTTTATAGTACAAGCCTGAAGACAGAGTTGCATTTAATTAGTTCCAAGAGACTTGTGTGACTACCACGCTTTACCTGCTTATTTATATCAATAGCTGCTATATTTTAAAATCTTTTAATTTCATCTTTCTGTTTGCAAGACTACAGAGAGAATTGAGAAAGCTGTTTTGGGTTTTTTGGAAGACAATAAATTTAAATTTATGAAGTTGATAACATTATGAAGTATCATTCTTTCGTATCATCTGTTCACTTATTATTTACCATTATCGTTTACCATCCTGTTTTATTATTCATCATGGAATGCCTCTTATTTTTCTAAACACCTGCAAAGAAACTTTATATTCAAAAAGGAAACAACCCAACAATAGGAGGGTGATATACCTCTTCAAGACTTTTGCTGGGATTAAATGTGATTCTCTTTTTTGTGTATTCTTCAATGGACTTGGAGATAGCTTCTAACCACTCATCTCTTTCTGTAGCAGAACTGTTGGAGTAAAAAAAGAAATCAATTTATTATTTTTAACACTTAAATTTATATGTTGATTAGCATTCCATTAGCTTTATTACACATTGACTTTACACTCTTGCAATTTCAGTTTGATAGACTGTCTCCAGTTCTTACTGAAACTAGCATTATTATTTTTTACTGCTCACAAGGCATCAGGTTATTTATGTTGATTTCTAAAAAGATTTCTGTGTCTGTTGGTATAATGTGGATTCCCTCCCTTTCCTCCTTCCAAAATACCCTGTGATTGTTTCAAGGCTTGCATGTCATTTCTTCCCCCTCCTCCCTGGACTCTTGAATAGCTTGAGTAACACTGTTATAAATGATGTTCCCAGAACAAAGAAACGGGCCCTCCTTCTCAAGAAGGACTCTGAAATTTCAGCAAGCTTTTTTTTTCCACAGTTCCTTCTGTCTCAGGGTGCAGTTTGTTATACCCAACCCTATGAAACCCCCAGCTTCTGTCAGAAAAAACATGTCTTTTCCCCAGACTTCTAACTGTTAGCTCCTACCAGATCACTGAAATTTAATTTTTTTCCAAATTTTTTCCACTGGATCAGCTAATCTAAAGGGATAAACAGATGAGCTTACTGTATATCTCCTTATCCCACAGCTGGTGGATCACTAACCAAGTGCAAGGAAAGCACGAGGCTGAAGTGGCATGGAATGGGGAGAACCAGGAGCACCTGGCAGAGGGGGAGCCTGCAGCTGTACTGGACTATGTGCAATGCCAAAAGCTCTTCCTGAGGCCATGGGCCCACCACTACTTTTCATCTTATATAAATCCACACTCTGCAGCCACAAAGGGCAACATATTGGGCTCCCTGTCAGCCACTAGATCTTATTTTGTCCCTTGTGCCAGAACGCACACAGCTATGCAGTGGGCTGTAAGTGCATTGAGCTGAACTGGGAAACAAACCTGTATTAAAACAAGCCATCAACCTGCTCTTCCTCTGGATCAATTTACAGACTGAGTTCATCACTCAGCTGAACAACTACTTGGGCAGACCACGGAGGGTGCTCTGAAGAAGGAAGAAGCAATTTTGTGGCAGAGGAACAACTAGATCACTTGTTTGAGATGCCATGCCAGCTTAAAAAGGGCTTATAAAATTTAAACCAGTATTTACTAACAACTTTTTTTTATTCTTCACTTCTTAAACAATATCAAATAAATTATTTTCTTTTAAACCAAGCAACTGAACATGCTGAATATATAAAAAGGGAAGTTAGCAAAGAGGAAAGCAATGATTTACACAAATTAGATGTGCAACACCAATTATTGCTAATGGTTTCTGTAGGCAAATTTAGAAGCTTTGATTGTCTTTGAATCTTCAAGGGAAATACTTTGAGCCGGGGTTTTGAACTGGATGAAACTAAGTACTATATCAGAGGAAATCAGAGGGAAGCCTGCGGGGCACAAGGGAAAAAAAGATTTTGTTGCACACAGCAACAAAATCAGAAAAAAAGGAAATAAGATAAAAGCAAGGGCAAAGCATGTATTACTGTTCTAATATTTATTTATTTCCCTTTGCTTCCTCATCTGTTAAGAACAACTATTCTGCATTAGCTACGTAACATTCATAAATAATCAACTCCTTTGGCTTTTTCAAAATCTGGTTACATTTAATTAGGTTCCTAAAACTATATTAAAGAACAGAATCTAAAGTTGGCACAGGTTTTGGAGATTAAGCATCCCCCATCATGAGGGGATTGCCACGAATAGAGCTGTTCTCACAATGAGCTACGGCGTTTACGCCCTAATATTTCACCAGGGAGCTCACACTTGGTAGGTTTGCTAGTGCTAGCCTTTAGGGTTGTTTACAGTCCTTCAGAAGTTCAGAGCAAAGGCGGTGCCCATTGGCAACTGAATGTTGATGTCATGGTTTGCTGCAGCAAAATGGGCAATGTTTTTATCTGCTGTCCCTGCCAGCCCTCCCCCACAGCTGCCCGGCCCTACCGCTTCCCTCGCTGCAGCTCCAGGATTCGTCTTATCCTTTCAAAAAACCATTTTGTTCACTGAAATCGCAGGGTTTTCTTAGTTTGGGTGGTTTTTTAATTAAATCGCTATTATTTATTTATTTAAGATTTAACACAACAGCAGAAAACTTTATAAACAGACTGCACAGAGCCCCGGCAGCTGTTATTACTGGGAAATGGGTGAGCAGGTGCCCAATGGAGCGAGCAGCTCGGTGGTCCCAGGAGGGCTCACAGAAGTATACCCAGCTTGTTTCCAGGATCAGAGCCTTAGGGCACCTCTCCCAGCTGAGCTAGTCTTGCCTGAGCCCTCCTTATGTTGCAGGGTGTGGGGAGGAGATGCTGCTCTGCCTGGGGTAGCTCTTTGAGGGGGAGCTTTATTGAGGGGGACGGGGCCAGCTGGCCTCAGACCCCGTCAGGCTGGCACAACTATTGTTTTGAAGCTTTACTTCTGCAGAGTGCAGATGCGCTAACTTGTTTCTCTGATCAAGAGATTTCTAGTACAATGCTCCATTGTACCATGAAAAACAATACACATTCCCACAGCTATCCCAGGGAAACTGAAACCTCAACCCAGACTAGATAACGCAGAATACCAATGCAGTCAGTAAAACTAAACCTGAAGTGACAAAGACTCTTGTCTAGGCACTAATCTATACTTCTGTTATTAACTGGTTTACATTTTAATACTAGCAATTTTTCTCCAGCAATTGCTCCCCTCCTCAGCTCTGTCCCCAGGAGCATTTCCGAATCTCTTCTTCAGTGTGCACTCCACATAATGCTTATTATTTGAAAAAGCACAGAAGTGAAATTTGTCTCCAATGTCTGTGAGATTAATTTGAACAGTTTTGTAATTGAGGCTTTTACCACACTGGAGCTAGGAACCTATTAGAATGAGACATCATCAAAAGGAAAACACAGTCTGTATTGATAGATACCGAATCTCTTCACATCCAGGATATTTATCAATAGGAACAATACACTTAATTGTAAAAAAAAATATGCAAGCACCTCTTGCTGGTAGTTTTTCACTTGTTTGCCTCCTACACCACAATGGACACAGGGCTCACTTACAGACAGACAATCTGAAAATCCTCATTCACACCTGGGCCCCCCAACATCTTCTTTATCCCAAGCAAATGCAACCTCTCTCTGCTGTGTTACCTAGGGCTCTTGCACACACATAGTTTCCAGCAGATATAAAAATAACAGAGCTGAATGCTCTCCAAAGGTGCAAGATCAACAATGCTAAAAAAGAAAGAGCAAATCAGAGCAGCTGTAGTTGGTAATGTGAGGGTAATTCCAGTAATTTCAAGGTCAAGGCAAAAGCATGTCACAAACTCTGCCCAATTTGAAGAGAATGTTATACATAGGTGTTTTCCCCTATGGATCAGCATGTGTTTCACAGGAGCTGCTTTTAATCTACCACTTAGTCAGTTCTTCAAAAAGACAAGTCTGTCCTGTTTCGTTGAAAATAGGTAGGTTGTATTTCAAGATGATAATCTTTTCACAAATTCCAATGATATTTTTTTTACAGTATTTTTAAAATGACCTAATTAAAAGTGAAATGCTGTTTCAAGTCAAGCAGAAATAAATCGACATTGCCTGCTGCAATCCCATAATGTATCTGTGTGACACCTAGTCGCCGAGGCACCTCAGCAGCACGGACCTTCTCACACTATACTAAAGCAGAATCACACTCTAAACTGTGAAAGGCATCTTTATTTTCCCCCTGTGTGCAAAAGAACCCTAAGAAACATTTACATTACATGCAAAAATACTTCTTTCAAGTCTGTTGTTATAAATAACTACTGGTCAGACAATTGAGCTACTTCCTTTGGCTACTGTGATGAGGTTAACCTTGGTTTACCCCTCAGCTAGAGATACTGCTATCTTTGTGCAGACATCCTCATGTCAGTATTTACAAGGTCACATAAAAAGAAGCAGACTGCCCTTGCTCAGCTTTGCTAAACAAAAGAGAAAACACGTCTTCCTTCATCGATATCACCCCTGCCACAGATGTCAAAACATGTAAAACTCCAACTCAAACCCAGTAAAAACAATCCACAAAACCAGGTTTTTGCTAAAGGCATCTCAGTTGAGGCAGACCAGAGCTGCTCTGGTTTAGTGGCCACATATCCTTTTGCTGCCACATGGAGAATATGGTTTTCTAGTAAAGACAAAGACCATTCCAGTAATTGCTGCCATTTCCATATGTTCAGATTCACTGAGATTCATTTCTTGTTTCAATTGCACAAGTATTTTAGCTAAAAGACCAGGACGATTTCTTCTGATTTATATTAGTTACAAATAATAATATCAAAATTTATTGTCACGCTTCATATCCTGCCCTGTTAATGCACTGACAGAGCATATTAACAACTTTGGAAGAACAAAAAAATACTGAAAAGCAACGCCTAAAATAAATTTAATTGAAACAATTTTAATTCTTGTTCTTCTCAAAGAAAGGCAGCAAGAGGATAATTTTTCAATTTACTGAAAGTTTCTGAAAGTGAAGGTAAGCTGAAAAGGAGGAACCAAGTAAGATTTTTTTTCACTCTGATTAACATTAACTTTCTTGAGGAGAGTAGAATCCCTGCCAGCTGCAGCCTTAAGCCTAAATTGCTCAAATACCAGCCACAGTTATTGTAGACTTTGTTCTTCTATCCATCGCTTCTCAGTGGGCAGTCTTCCTCACAAGTCGGGGTGAACTGTACTAGAGACTACAAATTCATATGGTATCTATGAAACTTCATTATATGTGATCAGGCTTCCTTTCTGCTGTCCCATTTAAAAATAAATTTTCAAAATCAGATTTTGAATGTGAACAAAAGTGAATTAGAACAAAGCCTGCCTTATTTCCAGACACCCATCTGTCATTCCCTCTATTCTGTAATTACTCTAGTCAAGGGTAACTTTTCATTATATAAGTGCAAAATAATCTATAAAAAGCTTAAGTGGCCTTTTTGAAATCACATGGTTTAGAAAATCACTATTGAATTGTAAGACTTACCTTGCTGAAAGAATGAAGGATCTCTCTACGCTTTCAATGTTCAGTTCATTCTGATATGCTTCCTGAGTTGGCTTTTTAACCTTCAATTGAGAGAGAAAACTTTACACTGAAACTGAAATGGTACTTTTATAGTTGCTTTAATTTTACTTACTGTAAAATCTCTTATGTTTTTATTGCAGAAGGGGTACATTGGAAACAAAATCTCTAAAGTTGGAGATCATACACCAGTCCAGAGCGCCCAGCTACACCAAATTACACACAGTCCACCATTTTATTTCACTGTGGCCCCATACAAACACTGTAGACATCCAGGGGGATGAAGTGGAAGAGCTGTCAGCCACCTCCTGCTGTGCTTCAACATGCCCAGGCCCTTGCCCTCTAAGTACCTCTCGCGACTGGGCAAAAAAAGGCACTGCTGCTCCTGCAGGACAAATTGCATCCCACTGGTCTACTCCAGAGTGGGCACCTGCCCTGTTCCCCCAAGGGCTCAATCACCCGTGATTGCCCGTGAAAGCTTGAACCTGGGCACCAGATCTGCATTTCAGCTGGACTTGGTGCTTTTCTCTGACAGGGCCAGAGATAAGTTACTTGATTCCCATGGCAACGGTTTGTTGTTCCCACTAACTGTCACGTCAGGGACCAGGTCAATACATGGTGTTCTCTCACATTTAGCAGATCTCTATAAACCCTGGAGATTTGATCCACCAGAAGCTTATCAGGCAGAGATGCCTAATCTCTGGGTGTGGGTAATAAAGAGCAGCTACAAGGCAAAAGTGAGGCATTCTAAACAAAATACAACACAAATAATAAGCAGGCAGACTATTTCAGAGCAGGCCAATACTGGATAAAACACAGATGAGGTGATCCTGTGTCAACAGAATCTTTTAGAGAAACCTAGGCAGCAATGCCACAGATGATATTATGCAAGAAAGGTTAAGCCTGTAGGACACTTCTGCAATATAAGCATTTTTAATATTTATTTCCAATGAGAAACATATTTGCGCTTTGAAAATTTGAAGGCCCGAGTTTAACTAGATTTGGAGAAAGGCTAATTTTAACAAGTGACTCACCTTCATTCCAGCCAGCGACAGCATGTTGTTGAGTTTATACATCCCTGACTGAACTGGAGTAGTGTACAACAAGGCATCATTGAACTGTAATACAGAAGCAATGCTTTTTAATGACTAAATTTTTAATGACTAAGATAATTTCAGATACATTTTAGGGGAAGTACAGAACTCATACAGGACTGAGATCAATTGTCCAGAAAAGCATCTTCTACTTCCTATTATTCCACTCAGGACCCAAAAACATTTTCATGTATGAATTTAGATAACAATAGGTGCCTATTAATATCCTCCTCGTGTAAATATACATTTGGCACATGAGTAAACAGTGCATGGATGTCAAGTAACAGGCTGTCAAAAAGGACAAAAATGTTTCTTGTGTACACAGCTATATTGTATAACAAACTACCTTAAAAGGCTCTTAGAATTAACCATTCAAACAACTAAAACATTCCAGAAACTCAGAGATGGCAGAATTAAGATTAGCAATTTATGATTATAAGGACAAACTTATCCATAAGTACCATGTGAATTTTACCCGTTTATGTGGGCTTCTACTGTTTATTTCCTGTACTGCCAGACTTGGCTTCATTCAGTTACTGAACAGCTATTAAGATTTTTTTATTTTCTGTGTTGTTCTGCACATGGATCCAAACTTCATATACTGCACATAAGCACAGACCAGAAAGCTGAACCGTCTCATGAGTTTTTGCTGTGACGTTCTTTGCAAAACAACCAAATGTTTCATGAGCCTTAATAAATCTTCACAACATGATCAATGGAAAAATCACTGTTTCAGTGTCTACAGGTATAAACACTTGCCTCACCTTTTACATCTAAAAAAAACACCCCCCTCGAAAAAAAAAAACCCAAAGAAAATCTGAACTAGAGAGACTAAAATTAGTAACCTCTGATTTGGGAAGTACAGCTCAAGATAGCACCTTTTTTTTTCAGGTTATTACCTTAACCGATATAATTAGCAGTTATCTCAGTGCCTTATGTCCTACAAAGTCATCTCCAGAGCTTAAGATAGGCACTTGCAAGTTTAGAATACATACACAGGGAAATATTTATTCATACTACAGCAATTCAAAAGCATATTTCAGCCAGGCCTGGGGACAAATAAGTACACAGGACAACAGTTGCTTTACTGTCTAAATAGAAGGGATAAACAAAAGGTTCAAGTGGAAACAGAAACTTCAGAGGTGCACAGGAGTTCCAAAACAAAGCAGCAGCAGAGACAGGAAGAGAAGCCAGCACTGAACTTCCAGCCCACTGCTCCGCTCAGGATGCGGGGGCTTGTGCAGGGGAAGGAGAGGAGGGAGAGAAGGGTGCAATTGCAGCAGCAGACTTTTAGTTTTTAAAATCTGGTATGGCTAGTAGTGATTTAATTTTCACGCTACTACAGATGATTTCTTATAAAAGTGCTCAAATTTTAAGTAAGCATTGTTCAAAACAGTACATTTTAGCGTGGAATGGTTTTCTATTAAAATTACTGTATATGCAAAAGATAATCTCTCTAAATTAGAGCCGAGCAACTAGAACAGCAACAACTGGACATTTTTTCCACTATCTAAAGTTATTAGTTACTTATGTTTGCAGTGTAATGTTTCAACCGCTTGCAATTACTCTAGTGTTAGGCACAGAGTAAGATACACAGCATCTTACCAGAAAAAACATTCGTGGCTGCATGACCTTTCGGGACAGCTTCATCAGTGTTCCCTCTTTCAGAAAGACCTAGCAAATTAAAACAAGCAATTCAAAACCTTGTGCTTTTCAGGGCACAAGCCATACAAATGAGCTGACTTCTTCAACATCATAATTGTTATTATTACTACTGCACTTGAAGTGCAGTAGGGGAAGTTTGGGGATTCAAGTTTCCCTTTATGAGAAAGGCTTCTCATCCTTAGGTTACTCTGGAAGTGAGTGTGAATGGCTGCATTACAGTTTTTCACGCTGCACTTGAAACTATGACAAATACAAAATTAAGCTTGAGTTAAAAAAAAAAAAAAAATCTGCCTGCAATATCTGGCAAGGAATCACATTCTAAAACTCCTAAGTTTTCATCAGATAAGTGTCTGGGGAAAAAAACCCCAAAACCCATACATGGAGAGGCAATATTCATATGGACTGTTAGAACCAAGTAATTAAGCAGCCTCAGTCGCTTGCACATCATCTCTGCTGCACTTTTACTGCAATCTGCTCAATGCCACCTGGAGGACCTACCCTTCCTGGCTGCACAATCTCATGGTGTCCATTTAAACTGTACTGAATCTGCATGAGTTTCTGAAAGTTATCCTACAGGGAGAAAGAGCAAAAGGTAAGTAATTGCCCTTGCATCCATAACATTATCTTTTTTTAAAAAAAAAAAAAAAGAAAAATCTTTACTCAACCTGCTTAATAAGTTGAAATACTTACTCCCTGCTTCATGATGTCATTGGCATGGTTTGCAACTTCTATGACAACAGCTAAAGCATCTGAAGGATGAAGAAATGAGGCTTTGGTTATACTGACTAAATAGCACTAGTATGATTTAAAGCAGAGGTACAATATTGCCTTTTTACCTCAAGATTCAAGGGACCTGCTGGTACAGTCACTGCATTCAGGAGTGCTTCCCATAGATCCCAGAGTCTTTGGAACGTGGTTTAATAAGTGTGCCCTAGCAAGTCATCGCTTCAACCAGCAGTGTTAATGATTTCTTACAGCTAATCAAAACACTCCACAAGCAAAATTGAATTGCAATTTCTCACACAAAAAAATCCTTTAATTTCAGTATCTCTACTTACAACAGAAAAGTTAACATTTTAACTGAGACTATGTAGAGATTAAGTTTTTTCCATTATACACAACTGCCTCCAGTGCCAGTTGTGGAAGACTACCTAGAAAAATCATCCAAATCTTTGTGATTTCTTTCTTCTGCCTTTAGTTTTGCTCACCCCAAGATAACTATAATATAAAATTTGAATTTCTAAATTTCAAACTTTTGATATTAGGGAAAAAAAAAATCTCTGTAAGAGAGAGTTACTAAAAATGAGGGGGTTTATTAAGCACTGATATTTACTAACTGGCATCTCAACTGTAATATATATTAAGGTGTAACTGCAAAGGGGTTAAATAAAAGGATTATGTGAATTATTGAACTGTGAGTGTATATGAGAGAACCCACCCAAGGATCTTACCCAAAAACCTGTAATTTACTTAAGTGGAAAAAAAAGACTAATTTAATTGAAAGCTAGAACAACTGCTCTGATAAAATGTAATCTCTAAAGCATTTAGCACTTTTTGAGTAACTGAAGTGCAGGCAGGCACTTCAAATAAAGCAACTATATTTACTTAAAAGTCCACAGAAAAGCCCACCAAACTAGGTAAAACTAATGCCTTAGGGTTTTTTTTTTCCCAGATAACAATTAGAGTATTAGTATTGTAGAATGCATATGCTTCCCTTTTGGTTGAGTTCATATTCAGAAAGAAAGCATGTTAAAAGATACAACTTTCTAAACTGAAAGGTTCAGAAGGTCCATGAAGCCATATAAGAAACTAAACTGAGGTGTGAAGAAAAAGCTTCTCCCAAATCAAGGAGAATTTTTGTTCAAGATTTTCATGAACCAAGGCAACACAAGCACAGGAGTCAAACAGTTAAAAGGCATAAAATGTATCAACCGTTTGATCAAAATTTAAGCTTAGATATAGATGTCATGATGTCAACTAAGCCTGCTGAAAAATAGCTGGTGGTCTCCTACTAGGAACTGTTGGAGCTGCTCCAGGCAGCTCCCATCTGCTTGAAAGAAAATGAAGGGAAATTTAGCTCAATTTACAAAGGCAGGAATGACTACCTGAATTTTTTGTTATGCTTTCCTTCATCTATTAGCTATTACATCTGTTAAAACCTAAAAATTTTACTCATTGACCTCAAGAAAGATTGAAGAATGTTAGAAAAAAAATTGCTGGTTATTGAAGGGAAAGTTCCAGAATCTTGGGGCTACTTATACAGCCAAGACTAAACAAATCTAAACAACAACATAAAAAAAAAATCTATAGGGTCAAAGTCCATAAACAAAGTGGTTCTTGGCAGGGAAGAGCATTCCACTGCTTATACTACTCAGCTGGAGTAATGTATTCAAATGAAGGTCATCAGGAAGAACTGTGTTGTTTTGGGTTTTTTTCCCAATAATATTAACCATAACCAAACCTAGTATGGCATAAACCTAAGGCTTGCACAAATGTCACTGAAGAGACTGAAATAAGTGACTCATATAAGGGGCTCATGCACAGGAAACGGAAGCATGAACTAGGAGCATTTTTAATACTGCTGGGGCCCAGACATGGAAGAAGGAAATAGTCTGAACGTGCACTGCATTGCTACACTTGAGTTAAACCAGCTTAATCCCAAACTGCCATGAAACACGTAGTCCTGTTCTCTTCCATCACTAACCATTCCTTCCAGTTTCCTCTTATCTAATTTTCCCCTACATGCAGGCAAAGTTGTGGAAGTCACTTGTATTTGTGCAACGTGTGACAAGTCAAACTGGAGAACTCCTCAGGTTAAATATAACCCAGAGCAGCTCCTTGATCTTATTCACTCCCACCACACCAACACTTGCCCTGGCACAAAGAAGGAGGAGGTGGCCAGAAAGGCTCATAGCTGGGGGAGCCCAGACTGCCTATCATGAAAGGTCTACACATGCAAGGACTGTCTCTTTCAATAGCAGTGCCGAAAATATCCGCTTAAGCTGCCTGTGGACCTTCACTCTTATCTCTTGGTTTCAACTCAAGGGTGAGCTGACACCACTGTAAACTCCACACATTTTTGGAATACAAGCTTGCAATCTTTCAGTATCTCTACTAAGAAACTTAGAACTAAATAGAAAACATTTCAATGACTGACTTAGCATTTTGCATGCATTTGAAATTTAGAAAGACTGTATGTACATAAGTTGTTATTTCTTTAAAGAGACATTTACCTTTAGTATCCCTATAGTCTGCAGATTCTTCTAAAAGATTCTTTAAATAATCTGTATAAATTAAAAAAAAAGATAGTTTTGTTAAAGGAATAGTAGTAAGCAGTAAAAACCAGAAAGTAGTAAAAAACCACCTTTTTCATAGAAATCTGCTTTTCAGTCAGATCTATGCCACAAATATCTACTACTAAATCTTTTAAATCTGTCAAAATAGTAACGTAAAGAAAACTAGCATTTCCATAATGAAAGTATCTCACATCTTGCTCAAAGAGGAGAAGGTTTTTGAAGCAGTGGCCTTCCCTAAAGACAAATTATGTTTTATAAATTATTCCAGAACAAAATAAACAAGTGAAAAATAACTACATATTTGCAATCATTTACTTTTAAACTGATCCAAAAAATTTTGAACATTATAGATATTTGCCTGAGCACCTAACTTGTCTATAGGAGCTAAGAGAAAAAGTGGTCAATTGCAGAAGATCTAATTACAATTAAAATTTTTCAATAATAAAAGTATTATACCTCCTCCTTCAATGTTCAAATAGGCACTTTCAGTTTTCAATTATAAATTTAGTTCCTCAGCCACGAGATGGCACCCTCAATCCATTAAAGTCTTGATAGTTTAAAAATTTATTTTACTTAGCTAAAATTAATTTGAAATGTATGACTGTACAAGAAAACATCTCCCTCGAGTTTCCATTCCCTGGTCTAATGTCTAGTTCACCAAAAAGTACAATATTCTGTTTGAGATTAATATATATATCCTCAGTAAAAAATCGTCTATTCTCCACAATTTTGACTTGCTTGAAATGGAAAGAAACCAAATCAGAAACTTTCAAAGAAATATAGATGTTAGATTGATAATATCAACAAGTACTGATTTTTAATTACTTTTTTCAATGAGGTATTAAGATTCTGGCAGATCTACTGAAAAACAATCACATGTGATCTAGCAAGCGTTCAATTTTAGCTTTGCAGTTGTACAAGCATCACGTAGGAGTGAAATAATTCAACTCCCATATGCTTGCCCTACCCAAATTCATCTTTTGACTCAAGAAGGATCAGGAGCCAATTGTTCCTGCCATCATAAGATGTCTTGCTTCATACATGCCCCTTGGAGACCACTTAGTGTATTGTAATCTTTTCCTTATGCGAAAATAAAAGGGAATTATGAAACATGTTTCTGCAGTAGAAATACTACAAAGAGTGAGAAATCTTGTCACAGTTCATGAAAGCTTTGGAAAAAACAGAACTACAGGAAGAGGAATATTTGGCACTGAAATTTTATTTTTTGGCAAAGACCTAAGGGAGGATCCAAGAGAGAAGCATGAAGGGCAGGTTGGGGTGAAGGAAGAGGAACTGGCTGGGTCTCCTGCAGGGAAGTGGGGAGGGAGCACTGGGAGGTCTGGCTGGGCCACGGGAACACACACAGAGCTTTCTGCTCTCCTCGAAGTATTGTCTGATCATTATCAGGCACTGGTCAACACGTGATCTTTTAGGACAAGTCTGACATGGCACCAAAACCTCTCCAGCTACACTCCATAAATATTGCATCCTTCACATCCCTCAAAATCTTGTGTTATAAGTAGCTACTGGACATTCCAGCACATTATTTAGGTGAATAGATATTCCATTAAAAACAAAATTAATCTTGCTTCACCTTGGGTTATGCTGGTAAGAAGCTGTGCGAGAGGGAAAAAAAAAAAAAAATCAACAGGGGGTATTTTGAAAGGAACTGAAAAGAGTTTCCATTGTTTTTAACTGGGTTTAACCTGGAGGAAGCTGTCACCACACCTGATACCAGCTGCCCTCTCCTGCCCTGCCTGCTGACAGGTCCTCTCTCAAGTTGGAGCTGTACCATACTGCCCAGGCAGAGGAGTCTTGGGATTCCACCATAAAGCAAACAAGTTAAAGCTTTACAGCTGCAACATGATCTTCATCAGGGTCAGCACAAAGGATTCCAGTGAGAACCCCAGTATAAAGAATGAGTCCTTACAGGTTGTACAGAAATATCAGCTTCTTAAAGTTGCCAAGCACACGCTCACCTCTATGGGCTGGGAACAGGAGGTGAGACAGGTATAATTTATTCATCTGCAAATGTACTGCTGGCACTCTAAGACGCTGTCCTTAATACATGGGGATATCCAATTTAATATCCAAAGTATTGCCCTAGAAACTTAAATCCAGAGACCTAACATGGGGAAAAAAAATTGACTTAGGATATTCATGCTTTGTGACATGTTCCCTAAAACAACACTTTACATCACTCAAAAATATTTTTTGATGGGTATATTCTAGCATTTTAAATCATGCCATCAGTGAACAGAAGAAGGAAAATTAGGGATTTTAACACAACTGCACTCATTTAAAATTCTGTATTTAAAAAGGAAGGCAGATTTTGCACAACAAGACTGAAGCAGCCAGTAAGACCTGCAACTATAAAATCCTGAAAATCATAAATACTTACATAATTTTCATCTTAATATTCCCTATATATATCTGGTAAGCAGACCTCAGTTCATACCTAGAACTCAGCTTCAGAGAAGCATCAGGACAGATATTTTTAATCTCTTCTGTGAATACACAATGGAAATTCTGTGCTTGCAACAACTTTCTGGAGATACTGGCTTAAACTATGCAGACAAGAGGATTTCACAGGCACGAATAGCGTTACAGTAAAAATTTAGCAGAAATATTCCTAGATAAAATAAATACAGAACTCAAATGTTAAGGTGGAATGGTATTTGCTGCCTTTGCCAAAAATTTTCCCCTTTGAAATATATTTTAGTTGTTCAGACTAGGAAGACCTTACTTAAGCATACCTTCAGAAAGGCAGACTGAAATTTATAACTCTGCTGGATACCCCAAAACCAACAAAAAATCAACACAAAAGCATGCAAGTACTGCTTCTGTGATGAACAAAATTTCCTTTTGCCCTGCTTCTACCTGACAGCAGCCAGCAATTCTCTCTTCCTTCTTGCTGTCGGGCAGCGACTATCTCTTCCTCCCCTGCTAAAAATTCTCTTCTGCTTCATTAACTACTTTTTGTCTCAGGTTGTCTAACTTAATTAAGCTAAACTCAAAGCAATCCTTCCCCAACACATAATTGGCCTCAAGCCTGACAACTCTATTTCCGACATGCAAAGGAGCAGCATGCTCAAAGGCTTATTTTTCACCCCTCTCAGCCTCCCCTCACTATAGCCCAGTTAAGGATAATAAAAGACTCTCCGCAAACCTTATGTTGAGGAAAAAAAAAGGGGAGAGAGGTTTATCCAACAACAACGAAGAGCCTGTTCATATTGTACTGTCTCAAGTCATCAGAGGTTTATGGGGGGAGAGAATCACCTCTTCTTTGCTTCTTTCTATCAGAAACCACAGGCTTCTAATTAACCTCCCCCAAACCCCATCTAATAATTGCTGTGTAGAGCTCGGGGCCAGTACGTGGAGGAGCGGAAGTTCACTTGCTGGACTGGAGAAGCTGTATAATTAACCAGAAACACAGCTGAGCTGCACCTCTCTCCTTGGCTGATTTACGAGTCCACCTGTTCCTGCTTTTGTTAGCAGAAAAGTAACCCCACTTCAAAGCCCAGCAACAGTCTTGTGATGTGACCGTGGAGCAGCAGGTTACCAGTACAAAGCTGTCCCACTGACACAGAACATCCAAATAGGAAGAAATCCCTGCTGACTCAGGCCGAGCAGCTTAGTTTCTTGGATTATTTCCGCTCCCTTGCTCTTACCCGCTGCCCCCTCCTCCGTCACCCACAGATCTCCCCTGTCTTCAGCCCGGGCAGCTGCTGTACCCCTGCATCTCACCCACCACAGATCCAAATATTTCACGTGTCCTCCAAAGGTTTTGCCAGCACAAGTTTCTATAGCGATTGCTCAATATTACAGAGAGCTGCTGGAGGGTAACAGAGTGGACAGGTCTTCCACAGAGACATGGAAGAGTGAGAGTCTCAAGAAAACCAGAAACACATGATAAATGGAGCAGGCTGAAAATGGAACAGATCCAAAATAACACGCCCCAGCATAATTAAATTATCAGTCTCACATCTTTCATTGCTGCCATAGAAGAAGAGAGAATACTTCTCTAAATCAGCAGCCAGCATTACAATCCCATTCCTGCCCATAGCATTCACATTTGCAGGTGAATTTAAAGCTGGGCAGCCACAGAAAGGTCTGCAGACTAGGGACATACACAGCAGAGGTTTTTTTTCAGCCTGTCCCAGCCACAATAACAGTTAATGGCCACAAGGAATTCCTCTTTAGCGTGAGTTTTGTTTCAGTGCCATTCACCCCGACATCTCTTGCTTCACTGTGTATATCGACAAAGGCATTTACCTCATCCTGATCCTCTGTTCAATGTTTTTAATTAAAACCTTTGAACTTATCCACAGCTCTGCTGATTTTGCAGTGTATAACAAGTCCATACCGTGCCTGAAGTTAGTATCCTTTTAAAATACAAAGCAACTCCCCAAATGCTGTTTCATGGTTTGATTTCGTCAATCAAGAGTCACTATTATTTTTCCCTACAAAGTAGTCTATTTAATAAGGGCTTTTCACCCTTTTTTCAACACCTGTGAATTTAATGAGATTATTAAAATGAAAACAGTTAACATTAATAACTTGGTAACTGCTGTATAACACTTAAGTCTGTATCTCCCACAGCATCACTAGTCTAAGTACTTGCTGGGAAAATGCCAACAAGCTGCTACAGAGCCAAAAAAAAAGGTCACAGAGCATTTTATTTTGCAGTTACTACATAAACAGAAGCTATTTTTAAATTGCTCATCAAGAAGCAACAGCTTTCAAAAACAATGCCTTAAGTATTTCCAAATCCTTACAGGAGCCATCCCCCTCTTACAACAAGCACATCTCAAAATACTTCACAAAGGCGGCTTCTATCATTGCTCTCCCTTTACAGAACAGAAAGCACAGCATCATGGAGATGACTAGCTTGAGGTCACCCAAACATGGCAGTGCCAGAGCCCAGATTTCTTAGTCTCAAGCCAGCTCTTCACCCTACAGTGCCCCCGTAAGGAGTCTTAAGTGCTTACTGGTAATGTACACTAAAAACATGTGTTTTACCTTTAAAAGAAAATTGATTTTACAGATAAAACACCTGGGGGTGGGGGAGAAATGGAAAAGCTACTTGCAGAAGTTCACAGTTACAGAAATATCTTTTGGTCACCTCTCCTAGATCCAATTTTCTATATTACCTTTCTCTTTCATTAAAAAAACCAAACAAACAAACAAACACAACAACCCACAGAAAAACCCCAGTTCCCAAAGCACAACAGGAGCATTCCAATCCTCTAAGGAAATAACAGACTTCTATAACCACAGAAACAAACAAAACCCACCACAGGTTTCATGTTTTCCAAGTACTGCTGAATGTATCATCAGAGAACACACCACAGTGTTTGGCATCTTAGCACCTCGCTTGTGTATCTTATTGCAATCAATATTAACAAAGAAAGACTCTAAACTCTTTTTTTTAAAAAAAGAAAAAAGCTTCACATATCTGAAGTCAGATAAACACGCTTTACAGATGGATAGAACTGCCCGCAAACAAGTTTCCTGGGACGTGTGAAGACTGGCTTCTTAAGGCTGCAAAAGAGCTTGACTGTACCTGTCAACAGGAGCCTGTACTGGGGAATCCTCTGAACTGGCTTGAGCAGATAGTGCTTGAGGGCCAGACTAGCACAGCGGGGGCTCATCTGAAAGAAACACCCAAAATAAGTAATGATTCGGTGATAGTGAAAGGTTCCAGCAAAAGAAACCATGCCTACAACCAACTAGCGATTACACTGGGTAAGCTTTGTCTTTAAAAGGTGCTACTACCACGTTATTAAACACTTCACCGTGGAGCAAGTATTTCCCTGTGTGGCAGATTGAATGCAAAATTAATCAGGAGTTAAAAGACATTGATATGCACTCATGCTCTCTGTAGATTCAAAATGGGTGGCTTTGCTTTTGCTTATGAGGAAAAGAGGCGAAGCTTCCCAGAAACAAAGGGAACACCAGTGGCAAGGACAACGTGCTCCTTTGTAATTGCTGTCAGCGTCCATCAGGCAGGAAGGCAGAGAAGACAGCAGCATTCACTGAAGTAGGTTTAATTAATCCACATCTCTAAAGACAATGCAGAGTTAAAAGATCCATGCTTCAAAAAATATTAACTATATTGAGTTTGCATAGAAAATAACGTGCACCCAAAACACTGAGTTTCAAGCTTCTTCTTCTTCCTGTCTTTGCTGACTACTTCAAACTCTTCCCTCGCCCACCATAAGTAGCCTTTCTAACTACTTATAAGCAAACAGAGCAAAGATCACCCACGGGGAAGCCCATATAGTAGGAGGTAAATTCATAGTTTGTGTGGATTGTGTGCTTAGGGAGTTTGCGCCTCTTGTCTGATTCGTTTTAAGGGAGTTATGTAAAAATCTGGCAATGCTTTTAGGGCCATGAATCAGCTTTCAACCGATGCCTGCATGTGCTGGGTTTGAAACTTCTGGAAAGACACAGATGAGAAAACTGACTTTTTTATGTTTCCAACTGAAACAAAACACCCTTCCCATGAGTGAGCTACTGCTCTATGATGTAGTAGAGAAATCAACCTGGTTAAAATAGGACAATTAATCAGTGCACAGTATGATCAGAAGACAAAACTGAAAACAAAGTAGCTAGAGGTTTTGTTAGTGTCTTTGATATAATTTGTAGCAAGTGCTACATTTTCTGAAAATTAAGGTGCTTTATCATATCTCACAGTGATAGACAAAAGCACTAGTTACTTTACAAAATCTGAATTTACTTTTTTCCTACTAAATCTCAAGCCAAGACTGCAGGGTAAAAAAAAAAAAAGGAAAAATAAAAAGAAAATCCAAACAAATTGGAGTATAGTTTCTAAAACTTTATAGAGGATCACAGCTCCTGAAAATACATAAAATAGGATATCTTACAAAAAAATACAGTACCTCGAAGTCTTTGACTACTGAAGCAAAACCTGCATTCTTCTTACACTGTTCATCTAATAGTGCAACATTTTTATCAAATTCTTTGATGTAAGTTGAATACATCTTTAAGTAGGGACCCTTTTTAACAAATATATCAGCAATTCTTTGATGTTCGAGCCTAGAAACAAAAAACAAAACAATCAGAAAGAGCTAAAGAGTGTTCGTCTTAGCCCTACAGCAGAACATCCATCTTTTTCACAGTAATATGTGCTCGTTTCTATTCTGAACAAAAAGCTTACAGTTCAGCAGAAAGGCATTTAATTCAGTAGCTACTCTGAAAAACCTTACCAGGCACACTTCGGCACACTAGTTTAGTGTTAGCTGATAACCACCTAATACACGGTCTGTTTAAAACGGTCTTGAACTGTTTGAAAACTTTAGTACAAGATGGATTTCTGAGGAGACAGATCTTCAAATTTCAAGATCCAGTCTCCATCCCTTAATAGTAAGCATGGGATTACAGTCTTTACCCATCTCAGTGCCTTTGTCAATAGGCTTTGTACAGCCGGTTTAGATCCACCCACCAGTGTAACTGAGAATGGACTTCAATGGGATTGTGGCTGTCAATCAACGCTGTGTCTGGTTAGTAGATCTCTGCTACCTTTAAAATGAAAACTTCAGGACAGCCTCCTTTCCATCTAACTAAATCAGTCTGCTTATCATGCCCATGCAGGGACTGGAACTTTCAATTAAAAAATGAAATTTTAAATAAAAAAGTGTGATTGCTAAAAACAGGTATTGACTTGCCTTTTGGACCTTTCCAGATACATATAAATGGCAAAAAGTATATCTAAACAGAAAATTATCTCCTGTACATTTGAAGTCAATTGTGTCATTTAAGAGGGCATTTGAAACCCAAACCCAAAAAAGGGTTGAACTGCGGTCACATGGAGTCGCATAAGCCCCACAGATAAATTTCAACAACATCAAAGGAGTGGTATCCCTTTATTGATAGTCACCAGTGAGATAATCGCTCTTCCAGCTCCCTCAGGAGGTCCCGGTTGAGTTCGTACAGCTGAGGTAGGTAGTACAGGATCTGATTCAGGATTCTGTCCTCAATCACTGGCTTTCCAAGCTGCCTAGAGGCATGTGCCACAGCGTCCCGGAAATCCTGCCGGAGTACAAAGAGGACAGAAACCCCCCTTCCATGAGCGAACAGCCTTCAAAGCACCAACACAGAGAAGGGTGTTCTCTTTGCAGACATTCCAGGCGCTGCTCCCTATTACCGAAGGCAAGGCATGTCCCATCTGGGTTATGTTTCTCTGCAGCTTCAACTTACTCCCCTGGGACTGCCTTAATCCCTTTGGTTTGACGCTGCAGCTTTACTTTCTTGCTCCTGTATGCATACTATAGAAGTTGTTCATTATTTTTATAACACACCCTTAAGAAACGTGCTGGTACTACATACAAGGAAACGTCAGTGGGAGGAAAAAAGCTTCTAACTGCAAAGGTACTGGGAACCTTGAGCATCTCCTTGCTAAGATTTGAATCAAAAAGCAAACAAGTTATATCAGCTAATACAATCTTAATATCTTATTTTAAAACCATGCTAGTTTTCATAAGTCATCTACAAATGTCCTTTTGGAAGACGTGTCTCAAATTAAAATGTAGTATCACAGTAACTGTATGTAGGAGCTCTTCTATATGCAGGAAAATTAACATCCAACAAAAATAAATTGAAACAACACATAGGAACTATGATATTTCAAATGTTAATAATGGTCAAACCCAATATTGGTACCTTCAAAACATTTACAGGGAGGAGGAAAACCCCACCTACACCTGAAGGATCTTCTTGTTGCATTCTTGTCCTATAACTATCTCCCAGTAAGACAGAAGTGAGATTTACTGGTTCTTGTTAACCTATTCTGAATTAAAATCTTGGCCCCACACAAGTCAGTATGGCCAAGATTATAACCCTAATGTAACTTAGCATCTAATACGTGGGGTATTTTCCATAATCACACAATTCTCAGAAAAGGTTAGCAATTTAGCATTTCAACTTTACAAATAACACTGTCTAAACTGACAAAAAAGAAAATTCAAATTAGAGCAATAGCAGAAAAAAGACAATCCATAATAGTTCTTTTTAAGTTTGTGCTCTGCTGAAACCTGACAACGCGTGCACAATCTGTAGGTGGCTTGAAAAAAAGTGACCAAACAATGCATTCCTAAATAAAACTATGAGTTGTATTTTAAATCTGCATGGGATCCACACCTGCCTTTGAAAGTCTTTTGGGTCCTCAAAATGGGAAAAAAAAAAAAAAGAAAGAAAAATTAAAATTAAGCCTCTTCTCTCCCCCTCCCCATGTCTACAACTACAGGTGTTACTGTCTATCTCATCAGTCCAGCATCTGGCACTACTTAGGGTCTTCTCAAACTTAAGTCTCAACTTTCCTCTGCCCTCTCTTGTCATTACATCAGCTCTGGGCAGCATGAGCTCCAGACACACTTTCTTGTTTTGTGACCCTCTGGGTCACCAAGGCTGTGACTGGGCAGAGTTATGACAAGAAACTGAAAGGAGATACAGGGTGATGGCTGTGATGGGGGAAGACTGAGAACTAAATGCAAGGGAGTTAAAAAACAGATGGCGTTATTCATATGGAAATGTTCTGTTTTACATCCTCTGCAGACTAGTGGCACATAGGTTAACTACCAGCTGCATCTTATGGGTTTTCCTGACCCTAGGGCATTGCTTAACACTGAAATGATACATGAAATTACAATGGCAAAAGCTCAAATGAGGCATTCTGAAGAGCTTCATGCAAAATGCATCATCATATTATGATAATATTCTCTCTCTCTCTCCCCTCCCCATCACATGCACTCACAAAATACTGTATGTACTTTGCCATGGGATGAAACAAGAATTTTATCCGAATGTTACATCGTGCTACTTGTGCGATGAAAAGAAAAGCAGTTTTGTCTGTAGCATAATCAACAATCCAGGCTTTTCCCTGACTAAACAATAAAAGGAGAGCAGGGAGGCAGGTTTAAGCACCACTAGATAAGACAGGAATGTCATTTGTAGTTAAGAGTATTTATTTAACTTCTAGATACAGCATTCAAAGAGTCTGCAGGATGTTTTCCAAATAAAGATTTGGGCTTTTGATTAGCTTGATCCAAAGTCCATAAGCTACATCAGGCTTTCGATCACACCATGAAAGACTCTATCATTAAAATAGACAACTAAAACTTTATTTCATCACTCTCTGCATCCCCCTCCACAACTGAGTAAACTGAGGAAGCCCTGCAAAGAGGAAACCTTCTTAGGGAAGAAAGATAACATGAAGCTTTCAAATGATGCAAACCAGCCTGCTAAACAACAACAGAGCTAAACTTCAATGCTTTTTTTATTTTCTTTTTTCTTTTTTTTTTTTTTTTTAATTATCAAATCTGCACTACAGAAGGAGTACAATGAGTTTGTCACTGTAATCATATTAAGATTTATTTTTAACCTGGCAGTGGGTGTGAAGTAACTGTCATGCCAAGTTCATCTTGAGATAAACTTAAGAGCTGAAGGCAGAGAGCACATGCCTGAGGAGAAGGGGTAGGAAAAGTCAAACAAATGTAACAAGGTTAGAGTTAACAGTGTTTACACTTGAAGGTACTGGCCTTCAGAGAAAGCAATTTCTTATCCAAATGACAAAATATAGAATAGGTCTAGTTTAATTACCAAATGTAAAATATCTTAACTTAAAAAGTAAAAGAGTGGAAGGTATTCAGACAAGGACAACTTTAATTCATCAAGTAGGTGAATGACTTAAAAATTAGAAATTGCAGTAATAGTCATTTAATGCACCAGAAGCTAATTCCTTCTAAAACTAAAACCATTTACTGTTAAATAAAAACAGAATTGCTGTTGTTAATACATTAGTCTGATATCTATATATAGCTGCAAAAGGAGATTCATATTACACACATATTTATAACATAGTACTATGTAACACCGATGAAGAGCTTTCATCAGTCTGTTCAAAGACAATCACCTGAATTGTCTGAGAAATTATTCTGTTTGAAGCAATACAGCAATCCATTACAGTGAATTTTAGAGAGAGATTTTTCTAACTGAAAAGAGCCTTTCAAATACTACAGTCTTGCTCATTCAAAAAAAAAAAAACAACAAACAAACCAAAACCAAAAACTTGCCATGCTTTGGCTTATTTCCACTGAAAAACACCATTTGCAACTCTAGATGAAAGTTTCATATACTGTATGACAGAAAACAAAAGATTATACTAGTTATACTGAATAATCTTAGCTCCTTACCAGGATAATTTTTCCTTTCAGAAGGAAGGGGAGGCTACTGTACACTTTCTGAAGTGCGGGTTTAGTTTCTAATCCTATGTTATATTCTGGCCCAATAATAATCTCCTGATACCACTTTTATTGCTCAGGCAAAGGCAATTATCCTCACCCAACTCCTTTAAGAGGACAGCACTCATCGCATCCCTGGAAAGCACATTTTTTCCAAACCAGAAACAGTCTTAGTTTATTCTAGACTAAGACAGCAACCCACTGGATACTATGAAAATCTAGTTTAGACAGTTTTAAAGGCTTCCGAGTACATAATGTTGCTGAATTACTCGCCTGATAAAACATTCTCAACTTGAAAATGTTTAGGGAATTTTATTTATTCTATTAGTATACACTCTCCCCTGGAGCCGTGCAGCTTTTAAACAATATCTGAGGAGGATCCCACCACTGCTGCTTTTGTCTCCTCCCACTTCTCCTTCAACACAGCTTCCTTAAATAAGCGAAGGGCCATGATATCTGAAATAATTCTGACCCTGTTGTGAATCATCTGCGACCAGCCCACACGCTTCCCCTCCGCAAAGGCCCTGACTCACAATCCCTCTCAGTTCTTTCCCCCGGAGGATTCCCAGCGTGCAGCAAAGGGACCTGCCCGCCTCAGCCTAAGGAGAGAAGGAACAAGGTTTACTTGTAAAACAAAATAAACACTGACCAGACCAAAGCCTTGCTCAGCTGCTGACCGTGTCAAGTGCACCTGCAGGTATCTAATAACCGAAAGCAGATAGTTTAAATTGGGTGCAATTAAAGCTTCTTGTAAATTTAACTGGAAGAGGAAGAACTACATGACCTAGGCACGGTCACGTATTTTACTCCTAAGGCTTCAACCAATATTCATCTTGGATCTGTTCTCCTAGAACATACCATCAGCAAAGCAAAAATATGCCATAATCCCTTCTGCAAAAGTACAACTCCCAGCTAAATACACCTGCAGATAGCTCAAATATCAGTTTAATTTAAGGAAAAAAATATGTTTGCGCTTGGACACTTTTCAAGGGACACACAGACACACATCCTACGGGGGGGGAGGAGGGAAGGGGAGGAAGTTTCACGCTCTGGGGAACATCCAGGCGGCTATTCTGTGACAAACTGTAAACAGCACTGCCAGAAATACTGCTAGAGAAGTTTCACAAATACATTATTTAAAATATAAATAGGTAATCTTAACTAGAGTTAAGACTATTATCCATAAACGGTCAAGTTCAACTATAGGAATGATACTATGAGTAAGCGTGGATCATGACATTTCTTTAAACCTATGAGATTGCTTCTGGAACGCTGCCATGTAGTTCCACACCTTTTTTTTCCTCAGGTAGTAAAATAATTTGTAAGTCATTAACAATATAAAATAGTTAATTTTTTTACAATTATCAATGATTTGACTGTAGCATATTCCCAGAATGTGATTTCAAGGAATAGGCTGGGTAGTAGAACAATGTTTCCTTCCAAACCAAAACTATTTCACTACCTTCCTTAATAAGATCGCTACAGCTGCAATTCATTGTCAAATATCTCAATCAGCAATTCTAAAGCACTTCGTAGACTAAGAATTTATCAACATATTCATCTCAGACTGTTCAACTATTGAAGTTTTACAGTTGGAGAAAGAGAAGTTGGATGTTGAGAGAATTTTTCTCAGCCAAACAGTAGGTCAGTTGTAAACCACAACCAAAGGTCAAGACTTCCTTTGCTCCAAACCCCGTAGCTATTTTATTTCTCAATATGCACATTACATTCTTTTTCCAAATCTACTATGAATTATTTTTTCATAATATTTGGCTACTATATATAAAAAGTAAAAGTTTTAATAGCTATATAAAACTGTCTATATATAGCTTTTATAAGTATATATATTTTTGCAATTTCTTCTGAAAATGGAAACATATTAAACCAGAATTTCTCACTCTTGTAAGTGTCTCTGGAAAGGGCACACAATAGAAAAAAGAAAGATGTTTGACCTCTTATCTGCTTTCTCCAAGGCTGATCTTGTGGCTGTAGAAAAGTTTGAGGTGTCTCCTGACAACATCTTACTTGCTCTCAAAGCCCTAATAAGGACATAAAAGGGGTCTAAGCAAGATGCACAGACCTAAAAGCTCAGGCAAAAGCCCACAGGCCCAAGCTTTTCTTCACCCGCACAGCATAAAGTTATACACTAAGCCCTGCAGTAGAAGGAGACATCCCAAAAAGCATATGCCTCTGCTGGACCAGAAGCTCAGATCATAGCAGCAGGGGGAAAACAAAATAAAAAAAGGATCAGAGAACAAAAAGAGAGGTGGGTTTTGTAAAAAACACAACATCTGGAAGAAAAAAGGACAAAAGAAATTATGGCAAATATGCCAGGCAGCTTACCCTTCAAGTACCAGGGCATTGCTGAGGAGGTCCTTTCACTTGGGCAAATCAAACCATTTCCAAAGAATCCCAAAACAAAGAAGTACAAATGGCACCAATCCTGCCTTACTCCTGTTCTAGGAACACCCGGTGGTTTTTGGGCACAGAGCATCTCAGACAAGCTTGTTTCTCTTATCTCACTTAGGTTTTACATCCAGCCCACCACCACCCCCCACCCTGCAAATGCCCTTAGGGAAGAAACAGTATTTCTTGCATCTTCTCAACCCTTGCTTACCCTCTGGAGGCCATGCATGAACCACCTCACAAAGATGCATACAGATGAGCTGGTTTGATTTAAGCCTCTTTGTTTTCAGGAGTTTCTAGCAGCATTTTACTAGAATCTTGTCCTCCCAAAGACCATTATGATAGTTACAGAAATACAAGGAAGTCAAGATTATGTCTGATGTCTGATTCTTCCCTCAAGCAACCCCATTCACCCAAGTGTGTTTGAGAGCATTAGTGTGCAATGCCAGTTAAGTCCCGTATCTCTGCTATGAACAACTTCTTTCATACTACAGAAGTGTTTATAATTTTCTAGAGAACTTCTGTAGTCTGTTTTCAACAGAAGCAGCCAGGTGTACTTACTAAGTGCAACAGTGTCCAAACAGGCTGGCACCATGGTATCTCGGAAGAGTTGCTCCATCTAACCTGACTTTGTCAATATAAAAGAAAAAAATGCTAAAAAATTTTTCAGTGGTACTTGTAGCCAGTTTGCAATCACATTCCCACCTTCTCAACTGCTTCAGACTCCACTTCAAATGCTCTAAGCAGCAGCAACTTAAAAACGTTTTTCTTACATCAACAGTCCATAAGCTGCCATAAGCTTACATTACGAGCCATAAGCTGCATTAACTGGCACTGGTAAGACAGACTGAGGAGAATACTATTAATTTCAGATTACCACTAACAGAATTAGTCACTAGATTTTGACCATTTATGCTTTGGAGAACCACTAATAGATGGTTCAGAAGGAGCAATGGAGCCTTTTCTGACCAGCCAAATCTTTACTACAGTAATTTAATATTTAAGATTTAATAATGTCTGTGATGAACATACACAAATTCTCAGGCATAAGACTCTAGAAATAAGAAAATATGTTTCTGCAACTTTTCTCAGGCATGGAAATTTTATTTCATGAAGAATGAACACACACACAGAGCCTCAAAGCTAGTGCCCACTCTAGCAAGGACAGTCACCAAGGTCCATGATGCAGGCCAATGGGTAAGTTGAGGATAAAGTACATCCTGGACTCCTAATCTAGCATCCTCTCTGTTTGACCAGGCTGAATACACGTTGCTTATTATTGCTAGCCAACAAAAACATTTCTAATGTTTTTTATTTGGCAGTGAGTAACAAGCAGACTTATATGAATAGATTTGCAAGTTATCCATTAAAACAAAACAAGACACATCCTACAGCATGCACAATTACGCTGCCCAGACAACCTTATTTTTATCCTAAAAACTTCATAAACTCTCTACTATTTTTCTTCTGCCACATTCTTCCTCTGCTTGCCTGCATCCTCCTCACAAACAGCCCTATCTTCCAGTACTGCGCATGTTACTGGAAGAACTGGTACACTGAAAAGTGAAGATACCTTTAAGATATGTGATATGCCTGAAAAATATGATAAATAAAAATCATACAGCTTAAAACTTGTCTATACTCATGAGGAAAACTCTCTTCCTTTAACCAGTATTTAAGCTTGAATTCTGCATTAGAAAACATGTTGAATTTGAATTATATATTGGCCGCAACTGCCTGACCCAGCTTTTAAAAGCCAAGCTTGAACAGAGTAAGAAAATCAATTACTAAAATGGAAGGCAACAGAGGAATCAGCAAGTGATGTGGTGAGTTTTTTGTTTCCCGAAAGATCTCTGCATTACAGGACTGTATGCATCCATCTATAAGAGCCTTTGTTCCCAGTTTCACAGAACACGCTTCTCAAGAGACCGAGATAGACCAATGCATCTGTTTGCAATAAAACCACTTCTATTGCCCAAGGACAAAAAAAAAAAAAAAAATCACTACGCTTCTACTTCATAGGGTGACAAAATGGCACAAATACATACAGTTAGAAGTCAACAGAAAACACATAAAAGAAAGCTAGGGAAAGCTAACTTCTTCATTAATTTTCTATTATCACCTTCTACACAGTATATTTAACAGATGACTAATCTGCATAAACATGGATTAAATACTTAACCCTTGCTGTGGACAGCACATTGCCTATACTACAATCACAGCTGTTATCAGAAAGCAAGCATCTGTCAAAAATTGTAGCCCAAAAAATACGCTGCCATGGTGATGAATGCACCATTAGAGCTAATGAGTTAAATTACTTAAAGAACATGTCTTTTTATTTTTATGTTTCATTTCTAAAGGTAAATTGTTCCTGCCTCCTCCTGCTACTTTAAAAGTTATTCTACCCCAAGACTTTATTTTGGTTGCTATGGTACAAGCTTTCTTATTAATACGATGCTGATTAACATAAATGGGTATATAATCCATTTGCAACATTCAAGCAATACCCCCACTCAGCTGGAAGACTGCATACATTAATTAAGGAGATACAGAAGGAACCACCAAAATGTTCACCCATTTTATAAAATCTGAAACTTTAAACTCCTGCTTAATTAGATTAACTTTTAAATTTTTAATATGCACACACAGCAGAAAAAATTTACATTCACTACAGTAAAGCCTAAACACGGAACGTTAACAGATTAAACAAACAGAAGAGGAAGCTGCTTTCTTTTTTTTTATATACTTACAATGTGTAAGAGCTTTAGCACATCCACAAACCTATCAGAAAAGCAAGAAAAAGCAAATAGTTACATTTTAATTGCCCAATTAAAATAAACTGAGTAGCTGTTAAGTTTAATATTGACACTTACACTTTCTCTGAGCTCATGATCTCCTTGGCGATATGGTAAACCTTTGTTTTCTTTCCAGCTGCCTTACTCTGCAAATAAAATTATATGTTATACGACGCATCTACTAAAACTGCCATAAAAATAATTTCAGGTTAGTATTTCCTCAAATTCAATGTAATTATTCTATAGTTATTCCTAATAAAAATGTTTTATAGTGCTTTGTAATCTCCTGACTTTGAGATATTCTGACTTTTCAGGATCTGTAGCTGGAAACACCACTGTTAGCTAAGAGTAGTTCCTCTAACACTACCAGCCTTCCTATTTCATTATTACAGGAAGCACTGAAGCCTATAAAAAACAAAGCTCTGAAAAGTGACAATTTTTGGTTAGTGAAAGTAGTAACGTACAGATAATATTTTATTATTACTCAATTTTTTTTCTGATTAATAGAGCAGCAGTAATATTTGCAGTAAACTCAAATGGGTTTCAAGAACATCTTAAAAGAAATACATGTTTTCTTTACAGAAAAAGAAAACAAAAGGAGAAAAATATCACACAGAAGAGAAAAGTCAGCTTCTGACTAGAGCTGCTGAAAAACATAGCAACTGTACTGCAAAGCTGCAGAAGTGTGAGCCTTGTTGTCTACCTAAACATTGTGGAGATGACAATGTTTTTTATGTGCACATATTTGACTTCCAAAAAAATCAACACTATTGTTCAACATCAGATAGAAGGAACAGGTATAGCAAAGCAAAAGGGAGTAGCTGTCAGGATGCAAATATGTTTTCTACACAGTGTAACTCCCATGTACAATTTCCCTCAGATAAAACACCTTTCTCTATGACAGCTCTCATGGTTTGCCATATGCTCCTCTGCTGCCAGCTGTCACCACATCTATTAGATATTCAGGCTTTCCTTTCAATGGTCTGCAAAGAAAAGCATGGATGAGGAGCACTGAAACATCACAGGATATACAAACCAAGTGTGATGGAAGTCCTGGGGAGGCTGTATTGAGCACAGTAGCATAATATAGGCATTATATTTTATCTAGAACAGTTTATCTAGAAAAGCAGATATTGATGGCATTGCATATATGAGCCTTTGGTTCATAAGCACTAGTGGTGCAAGATTCATCTGGAGCTTTCGGTCTTAGGTCTTCTCTGAACCTATAAACAAGTCTCAAGTGCTGGAAATCAAAGAATGGAACCAATAATACTGTTATATTCAAAATAAAAAAGATATCTAGATTATTTTTTTCTTTTATATTTAATTGACACAGTGCTGAATTACTAGATTAAAATTAATTTATAAATTTAATAATTTGGTGTTGTATCACATATACGTTATTTATTTTATATACTACATGGACATCTTCATGCAGAGCTGGGATTTTACTTCTAAAATTAAACTTATTTCCAAAAAACACTAAGATCTACACAGTGGGGGTCAACTGGATTCAGGCAAGATTGTAATACCCATCCTCAGGCCATGATGCCTTTTTAGCAAGCACAGCTGACACGCTCCCTACAAGACTGAATTCACAAGTAACTCAATTATGCAGAGCAAGGTACCTGCCATCACTGTAGATATGACACTTGCAAATGAGATGAAAATTAGTATTTTGAGAACAAGATGCTAACACTAAACAATTACAAAACAAAATATCACAGTCTGTTTTCAACCCCATTTGAAAGACTTTTCACAGACCAGCTGGCACTGAAAAGGCCACATTGCATTTGCTCAGCCAAAGATATCCCGGGCCTAAGAGAGTCTCTAATGGGTGAACTGAAGGGACACAAATTGGGCTCTCAGGCATGGCATTGAGAAGGAACCTTGTAGCTTCTCTAATGGATAAAAAGCATCAAAACAGCCACATGCTTGGGGCAAGGCAAAATAAAAACAAGCCCAGCTGATGATGGATGCAGAGACTGCTTCATTCTCCTCCGCAGCTGCGCTCCTCGTTAGGAAGTTGGCTGTTAATCCCCAGCTGCCGGCCCCACGTGCCACAGGCAGCTGCAGCGAGCTGACGAGCAGATGCTTCACTGCAAGCCCTGAATGACTCCTTAAAACCTGCCCGAGAAGCCTCATAATGGGAACCCTTTCCTGTAAAACTCTCTCCTGAAAGGTTAAGGGCATTTCTAGAAGCACAAGAGGTAAGTTATCTTCTACACAGGAAGCTTCACAGCTTTTCCCTCCCCCAATTTAGCTTTCTCAGAAGTTTAGTTGAATGACATTTGGGTCTGACACATCATCATCAAGTCTTCTCTTCCAGCACTAAAAAGTCTCAGTGGCTTTTTTTTTTTTAATGATTATTCATTTTTAAGGAAAGGAAGCAAATATAACTACTATCAAAGGAAACAGCTGCCAGGATGGTGCTGAGGAGAGGCACTGGTCTATGGCAAGCTGGTGTCACAGCATCCAGGACTGAGAATAAAGCGAGTATCCCAAACGAGAGGGATAGGACCCCCAGAACTTAATTTCATTCTAAGTAGTTAGCATTGTCTTCTTGCTTCTTACTTGAAGAATAAGGTTAAAATAGGGGAAAACATTCCAAGCTGGCACTCACAGAAGCTACTAGAAGGTCAGACCTCAACTACACCAGTCAAGTGTGTCTTCTACCCCTCTAAGGGCCATAGAGGTGGCTCTGCAACCCTCCAACAACAGGTGCCTCACACGCAAACCAATAGCCTCCACAACACAAAAGAGTGAATTAAGAAACTTAAATGCTGAAAGGCAGGTTGAGCCCTTTTTTGTTTCATGCCACTGAAAAGGAAGAACTAAAGACTGGTTCAGTCATATGTCTCCCATGTACCAAGCAGTGATTTGTCAGGTTACTATGCAGAACCTGCAAATACAAGAAAGCTGCCTGCACAGAAATGGTTGCTGGGACACAGCCTTTGCTGCATGCTTGGGACCCCCAAAATAGCACCATCAAGGTAAAACTACAGTTTCTGAGAGATTTTTTCAGAAGGACTTTCTCAGAACTTGCAACCTTCAGCTGGCACCTTTCCTTGGGCTCCACCACGGCTGACAAATCAAAAGTTGATCTTAAACATTCAGTGCGAAAGAGACATTGTGCACTCTAGGATCTGGGAGGTGTAGATAACATCATTTAAAGATACTTACAAGTCTTAAAACTGAAGATCTCTAAACATACATTTGTGCATGTAGCTCTAATAGAGGGTATGGGAGGCAGGTCTACAGCTCCACAATGCAATGAAAGATTAATATACACATATTAAATTAAAATTTTTGGAAAAAAATCCACTAAAGAATAAGAATGATGAAAATAAATATATGAAGTTATGTTGACTCAATGAAAATATTATTTTAAAATAACCCAACAGGTTACAACTTACAAAACAGTGCAAGACTGAGGAATAGCTTCAAAAGTTAATGATAAAATGATACCTGTTTATCTTCTTGAGGATCAGGCTCCCCTTTGCTGGAATCAGAATTTGTGTCATCATCTTCATCAGAACTATTAATGGTATCTTCTTCATCTGACTGAAGATCTCCCATTACCACATTAGGATGATTGTGGTGGTCTTCTAAGGACCTGAAAATAAAATATGTAGAGTCAATAAATATATCATAGTTTATTTATGTAAAGAGCTTTCTGCTTTACACCACAATAATTGGTCTACTTGGTATCAGAAACGCTGAAAACAGTAGTGGGTAATCTGAAGATGATGACAATAGCGGTAGGCTTTTCCACAGTGGAAACTCTGCTATGTTTTATCTATGCTGGTATTGATACAATGCTCACTGACAGTGAGCAAAAGCCACAGTACATTTGGAGTATTTATGTTATTCTTGTCCATCAGAGTTTGCCCAACAGCAAAGTCTGAAAAATCTATTCCCATATTGCTATGTAAGTGTATAGTGCAACATTTGCACTGTGTGCCAGGAGGACAAAGATCATAGCTGTTTTGCTTTCTTCTATCTCATAGCATCAGGTCTTGCTCCAGATATAATACTCAAACTGTAGCTTTTCATCTGAAATTTTAGATACATATATATACAGTTGTTTTTTCTCAGTGCAAATGCTAAACAACTGCATCAGGCACGGCAATAGTGTAACTATTCTATATAGTAATTCTTCTTAAAAACAAGAAAGCAGAACCTTTCATGATTAAAACTCCTGTCCTGATAGACTCCTGAGATAGACAGCTTTCCAGGTAGCTGTCAAAGCCACAAAATATAACCTTGTTTTGCTGCTGTACAATGATTAGAGAAGTCTCTTTTCATTAGCTTCAGCTGTATTTGCAGTACAGAAATTGCATGAGGCAGGCACACAACTTTTCCTCTAACCAGCCTTGACAACTTCAGTAGAGATTTAAGACACACAATTCTAGAAGAAAATAAAAAAGGAGGTAGGGAAAGATAAAGAAGAAAACAGAGACTAGACAAACGAGAGCCTAAAGTTTTGGTAAAGTTACATAAAAGCACAGCAAATCCATGGGATCCTACTTTTAATCCTTAAAATACCTGATAATTGCCTATTACAGTAAAGCTGCGTCTAAATTCACATAACCTGTGTTCAAGATCAGCAAAAAGATGCTGGGGTGCCTCAGGCTTATTGTGATATGAGCCAAAAGTGATTAGCTACCCAACAAACCAAAAAGTAAATCCAGAAACCCTTGCCCCCAAGCTGTTGCAGCCAGCAGAGATCTCACTGTGCTGCTCAACACCTAATTTTGTGCAGCCAGCATCTGTCAGGGCTACACACTTCTCCCTGTAGCTGCCCTCTGCCTCCCTACACAAGGGATGGTCACGACTAATCTTTTTTTTCCTAACTTTGAATCACAAGAAGGCAGGGACAGAAGTCAACTCTTCAGAATCACCGCCTCCAAATGTGATAGCTACCAGAGAGAAAACCTGTCAGCATGGATCCCATGGGAGGTGCCAGTAACGTGAATAGCAGAAGTAAGGAATATTAGCTGTGTGAGGATGCTCTGGCAGCCACAGCAAGGTGATGACTATTGAGTGCTCAAGGCAAAGTTAAAAAAGCACAACCCAATGAAACAATACACAAATATTGATCACAAATAGAGATATATCTAGAGAGGAAGATGAGATAAGTTGGCCTGCAAACAGACCTCGGTCAGTCACGAAGATATAGAAAAGATTAACGTAGCCTGGTGCTATTAAGAGAACACAGGAAGGACTGAGGAAACACCCAAGCAGTTACTGTCTCCCCAAATCAAATGGTGTGGGGGAAGGAAGGAGATCACAAGTTCATCACAGAGTTCAAAAGAGACCTGGAGCCAAGACTGCAGCACCCAAGGTACAGAGAGACACACAGCTATTTCGCTTTGGAAATTATCATCTTTACACAGAAAGAGACTGTCCACCAGAGATATGAGCACTGAGGACAACAGCACACGGAGTACACCAGGGATGGTTCCCATGGAGCCTCCACAAGCTTCAGGAAAGCAAAAAAGCAGCTTTTCACTGGAGCTTCCCCTGGAACCACACTGGCAGGATGTTAAGACTTCTGCAGTTATTTCAGCAATTCAGTCTATCTAATTCCCAGTCAAATAGCCTGTTGGCCTGAGAATGTTTATTTTAGCAGATGCCATCTCATATCCTTTTATTTTATAGATGACAAACACCTTTACTACATCTGTAACATTACCTGAGGTAGGTATATCCCTGTGATTTAGTCAAAACCCACAACAGAAATAACTACTGCTGTTCCTTACTTTACTATATTACTCACAGTTCTACCATCCACATCTGTCACTGACTCTACATTTGATCTGGGATATTTTTTTCCCATTGCAAAACATATTAAGCATTTTATCCCTAACCACAATGGAATTCACTTTTTAGTCCCTTATTACTTAAATTTTATTTTTGTTAATGGACATTTTATCACCCTTTTTCTTACCCTTAGTATTTTTTTTTATTGCTGCTTTAATTTCCTTTAACGAAGATTGCTTCCCATCAAGATAACATTATTTTCACACCTGTGAAATCACAGTTCTTTGCCTAAGCATATTCTACAGGACACTGATTCCCAGATTTTGCTATCATTTTCCATTTAAGCTATTCAGGACACCTGTGCCAACACTTAAAAGTTTTAGAAAAACCTGCCCTCTTTGAAATCAGAGAAGCATATTTCTAAGGCTGTATTCTGCTTGCACGAAAATAACCCCACCACCACTGAAGGATGAAGATCAAACTAGCTGGCCTCCATTGGTGAAGGATTTTCTAATGAAAGATCAGTTTACTTAAGAGAAAGTAAAAGAAAAAACGCCTACTAAAATTTTTCAATAATTAACTACTGGTGATTTAGGATGTTTAGTAAGTGTCCACAAATGAAAGCCACTCACCATACAAATTTTTTTTCTTCCTCTGAATCACAATAACATTTAAGCAGTAAGCTTCTTTTCTTGCCTTTGCGGTACACAAGCACCTACTATTTGCACGAAGGGAACTATGAGAGTTGAGAGAACTATGCAGCAAGCCTTGCCTGCAGCATCTGCCCCACCACTCAAAGCACCTCAGAGTAATCCCCGTATGCCTTTATCCCGTATTTGCTCTGCTCACAGCCTAACACAGCCCTCAGATTTCTCCACCTGGTATACTTTGCTGAGATTTTTTGGTGTGTTTTTTATAGTTTTTTTTCCTTCTTTCTTTGTCTTTTAAAGAAAAATCACAGTGGATGATAGATGACTAATGATCAAAAGTCAGTTCACACCCAGCCATTTTCCAGAATCAAACAAGCTGCCAGTTCAGGGACTAGATGACTACTGTAGCCATGGATAGATGCACTCCCAGTGGTATCTGTGGTTCTATCCTCTTCTTCAGATAAGATGGTGACAAAGTCACTGTGTTGATCTGCCTTTATCAGCCATATGCTGGAAAACACGTGAGACTCCTTGTACCTTATGCCTTAACCTTTACACCATAAACACCATGGTGTTTCTATCGAAACAGAAAGCAGTTTTGTATTTGCTGATTACTCTTTCTGTACTTTTACCTCTGAAGTCATCTATACACATATGTAGCTCTCTTAAAGTCATCTCTGGATGAAGTGAAATCCATCGTAGCCTTTAAATAAGTTTGGAAATACTAGTAAATACTCAAATAAACAGAATCTTTTCTATACTACGTAGCAATTCCCCTTTTCCAAAATACCAAGGCCTGCAGTAGTGGTTATTTTTAGAGCAGCTCTTCTGATAAGTATTTTGGGGATACTGTAAACCATCTCTATCTTGTTCCCTCTTCATCACGATTCTTTGTCCTACCCACAGCACTACCAAGAGAAACTTCTGCATTATCAGTCATGTGAAACACCATCACTGCCAACTCACCGCGCTGCCCACTGAGTAAGAATATCTTGCCATATCTTGTGAGCAAGTTGTCTAAATATAGATGTGGGGCTTTTTCATTTGACACATAAAATGAAGGGATCGTTAGTTTGCCTCAGAATGAACAGTTTATGGGATGAAGCATATACATTGTGCTGTAATTTCCTAACGCTACAGTAAAATATTAATGAAACAAAGCATTCCAGTCCTAGTCAGGCTTACAGCAAGATAAAATGTCAAAGAACTGCCATCGAGATATTACACCAGAAAAATAAATCCTAATCAGCATAAAAATCTCTAATTGTCTTCAAAAAATGACCAGGACTAGTTCAGAGTAGCTTATCTATATTACTATGGAAGCTTCAAATAAGCCTGAGGCTTCACTTTCAGGCACTGTTGATTTAGACACTGCATAGGACACTATAGCCTGAAGTCACAATTAACATTTCAGTCTCAGTTCTCAATTCATTTAGAAGGCAATTAGCATTTTAAGCTTGACTGAGATGATTCAGAGGGAATCTCTGCCATGGAAAGCCCAACCATTTTTATAGTATATTGGAATTAATTCAAGTGTTAGCACCACCATAACTACTAAAAAGCAAGTTTCCAACAGCTCCAAAGTATTCGTTAAAATACATTCATCCATGTCACTGCTTTACACACATTGCATTGTGATCTTCATTATTTTTAGAAGTTTTTCCTACTTTCAGTAAGTAATCAAAAATATATAGGAATGTCAAATGAACAGAATCTTGCATACAACACTCTACAATAAATTCCTCTTTTCTCATCCTTTCGTTATGTTAAAAGGATTGTCTGTTCTACTCTGCTTTTTGTAGGAGTGTCTCAGCATCTTTATTATTCTTCTGTCTCTTCCTCCAGTACATAATTGCATTTTTCATGGGTGGTTTTGTTTGTTTATTTTTTAAGAAAGCCTTAAGACAGGCAAAATTACACAAACTGAAGTGCCTACTCAACTAGAAAATACACATTAAGACATCGGAAAGCCAATAATCATACCCTACTATAAGACTTTATCTCAAATCCTTTTTGTATCATTAGAGTATTTCACAACCCTTTCACAGCTGCTTGCATCTCACTTTTCCTCCAGAGAGGTAACAGTTACTATTGCTGGTTCATCCATTTTCAGTTTTTAATATCCCCAATCCGTGCAATCATTTGCAATAATTAAGGCTTGTTCAGCTGCTGTGGTTTTGTTTTGCCCTTTTTTTTTTTTTTTTTAAGACCTAAAAGCACACTGTCTCTCTGTGGTGGCAATAGCTGATAAGGCTGTTTTCATAGTGTCATACTTGTAATAGCTGTAGGACCAATTCAGAATCTCTCTTTTGAGATATAAAGAAAGGCAGTAAATATAGAAATCAAGTTAAGATCCTGAAACATTTTAATAAGCAATTATCTGATTTGGGTGCTCAAGACAACAGAAGATGCTCTTAGAAAGCCAAAGCAAAAATGAAATTATTGCTTAGTTATCAATAGCTTGATTTTGTCTAGTGAACTTCCTTTTGCTTTAATTTAATACTTTTTATTTAAGACAGTTTGATGTCTTTAATATTTATTTATTTACTGCAGATTTTTGGGAAAAAAGGAAATAATTTCTAGAAAGTAAGAGTACTTGGCAAAGCACAAAGATAATGAATACAAACCAAGATTACTAGTGAGCTACTATGGAAGCTTTAAGAAAATATATGACAGGATTAGTGATCAGCAAGGCTAATAAAGGCATCAATTAAGGTATGTTTGGATGAGTTACATTTTGCTGCAATACCTCAGCTCCACAACCATCCTGAACAAGCCAACATCAGCACGCTTCTTCCACAAACCAGTCTAGAAACCATAAAGATGAACTTCATATTGCTCCAGATGCACCTGGACCCTAACCCACCATATTCACCTCATCATTTAAACTTCAGATTCTCTGAACAACACTGTTTGTCTACCATTATAGCTAAAAAATTCCCTCCCTCATTGTCCTCTTCATGTCCCCCCTGCTTTTCATTTCTCCTTCATGCATACCGCACCATTAAGCAGTAAATGAGGACGAAGCACAGCCTGGGCCAGGTGGCTTACTTATCTGAGTTATTCTTACAGCATCAGTCACCTCTTTGGTGTAATGACAAGTTGTATAGATGGAAAGAGCTGAAGCTGAGATCACGTCTCTCCTCTCTAGGTGTAGTGGACAGAGTGAGAAAGGCTGGTGGATGCCACTGCGGCTCCCGCGGTGCTGGCTTGGCTGCCAGCACCAGGGGCTGGTTGCCTTATTGCAGCCGAGCTGCTTGGGCTTCAACTTCTCTGCCAAAAATGGTGCTTTTCCACAGCGAGAGAGGGAGATAGCAAGGTGTCTTCTCAAATAGGATTTTATACGATAGCAATAAAGTTATGCCATTCTTCTGCAGCAACAACACGATTATTTTTAAGAGTTCTTTCTGTCTAACTAGGACCAATAACAACAAAAAAGGCAACAGACCAGGAGTTTTTATTACTCCTGGTGCTACAGAACATGACAGGCAATCGCCCTTTTTTTAATATTTTTTAGGACCACCTGAACAGACCACACTTGTGAGATTCATGAGCTCCTTTTGCAAGCTATCCTTCCTTAGGTGACATGGCTGAGGAATGACACAGGTCTCTACAACAGTCTTTAAAAAAAAGCACCACAAAACAAGGGGCAACCAAACTATACCAATGAATCTACAATTATTTGCATTGCTTTTAACTGTTGTGCTATATTCTCTCTGGGCTGGTCAAGGAACTTTTACAATGGTCAAGGACACAATTACACACATCAACACACTCCTCAAGAATCACAGCAAGAAAACAAACAACCCACATCCAGCCGAGCAACTCCAATTGAAAATTATTTGTGCACATCAGGTTACTTTTTCGAATTGTAATTTAAAAGATTTCAAGAATTCCAACAGAATTGTTTTAAGCAATATCACATGTAGTGTTTGCATGCATAAGCATCTGTGTATTTTATAGTAAGTCAGGACCCTTAATGATAGGCTGTCAAAAGAGAAGCTCAAGGTCATCGATTTAAAATAGATTTTGGTTCAGAGTCACTTGTACTTCGAAAACTGTCTGCTGCCTCCCAGGCCACGGGCTGGCTGCGGAGAGAGGCCAGGTGGGAACGCCGGGCGTTTGCTGCCAAGAGAAACACCAAGAACGATCCTCTTTGTCCTGGTCTTTACCTCTGATGTTCCCTGCTCACACCTGGGTTTTCTGGGCAAGGAGGATATTGCAAACACTGCCGAGAGCTGCCCCACGTTTAGCCTGTTAGCTCATGCCACTGGCAGCTCCTTCTATACTTGGCTGAGTGTGCCGCAAACTGCAGCACCTGACTTGCTGGAACCAAGTTATATCTTGTCTTCACATCTAGTTCAGTATTTGTTATCCTCAGGCCAAGACAGCACTTATTTCTTTCCTCAACAGGAAGAAAAAAATATATCCGACTCATGCCCTAAGCAAAAAAATGAGTAAGGCATGTCACGCGTTTCACACTTGAACCAATTCTGTATCTTTTTTTTCTTTCAGGCAATCCATTCCGTCCATCACCCTACTTCAGGCACACAGTGCAAATCAGTACAGTTGCAGCATGCTTCGTTGCAGGATTTTTAAAAGCACGGTTTAAAAAAAAAAAAAAAAAGGTGCAAACAGCCCTCGGATTATCTCCATATTTAGCTGCGATTTGTAAACAGGAGGTCCCGTGGCCAGAGGTGCCCAAGGAGGGCTCTCGCAGCAGGCAGCCTCCCCTGCTCACAGGAGGGACCTTCAGCAAGACCATTTGTTGACAATTCCTCAATCCCTTGGAAAGCTCAACATAAACACACACGCATGCTTCAGATGTTTCCACACCCGCCATAGAAAACCCACGTTTAAAAAAAAAAAAAAGGAAAAAAAAAAAAAGAAAAAAAAAGAGAGGCGTCTCAGTTTTAAACATCTTCCAAGAAAACTGGTGCCCACAGCGGCCAGTTCAGCTCCAGTTCAGCTCCAGTTCAGCATGGCACGGCCGCCCTCCAGACAAGCCGGTGGCATCGCTGGGGCGGCCCCAGCAACGGTGCGTGCCGAAAGGATGTTAAGCCCATGTAGCAGAAGATGATCCAAGAGGACTCAAGGAGACAGGCCTGAGGATGGGTACTGCAAAGGGTAGGTCTTTGCAGGATTTACAGCTTTTTGCCTTCCCTTACTAATTCTCATTTCCAGCCCTACTTCACAGGGAGAGCGGCACATCAACAACGCTCACAGCCAAGATTTTCTGGCATGGAAGTGAAAACAAACAATATAAAACAGGACCACCAAAATACAGTGCTTATTTACAGTCAGGAGCTGCTATTTTAACTTCTCTCAATTCACAAAACATACCCTAGTGGGAAAATGTTTATTGGGAAAGTACGGCAAGATAAGAAGGAATATAACATATTATTTTCCAGTCATATATAAAAAAGGAAAATGAATAGACTTCTAGAAAACCATAATAAAAATGTGACAAAAATATCAAACCAAATGCATCAAATAGGAAAGGGAAAACTTAGACCAAGTGAGAACCAAATTTCTCATTAATACTCTTTTCAAATAAAATTGCCTTGCTCCAGCAAGGCAGAGACATTCTGATGTTCAACTACTTCAGCTCCACTAAAATCAGAGTTAATGCAAGGCCCTAAATGTCTTCTATATTAAGAGATCATCATTTTTATGCCTTTCTTTGGTGACTTTATCTTTGAAATCAGGGGTGTAATACCTCACTTCAGTTGCTCATTCAATTTAGAAATAAGGCACAATCTATTTCCTTCCATTTTTCATGTCAGATACCAAGAAGATGACAGAAGAAAGCCAAGTAGCAGAGTACTCAGAAGGTAGTCACTTAGATTTAAAATAAACTTGGAGTGACTTAACTCTTAAACACACAACTGTCTGCACGCACGGGAGCTGATGCAGCTTCCTGGGTAGTTTGCTGAAAAACAGAGGTTGAAATAGTTGGGTTGAAACCAATACTCACTAGTTTTCAAGATCGGACTTGTTCTTTCTGTTCCTCTAATCTTTTGTACAAATTAGAAGAAGAATGGGATTTAGACACTTCTTCTAAACTTCATAGCTCATCTCAAAATCAATACAGAACATCTGACTCTCAGGAACATCACTGGGGGAAAAACAAAACCCAAAACAGAAAAATCAAATGAACTCTGTGCAGCTGAAATCACTGAGCCCTAAGGCTCAGGTTGTAGCAATCAAAATGGCAGTTTTGATAAAAACTCCTGTTATTTATTTACATGCATCTTAAAGATTTTTTTTCCCAATACACTTCTGCTTGACTAGAGCAGTTTTTCATAAGCACAAAGATATCTTAAAGAAAAACTAAAACTTGGGGAAACTTAATAGTTTTAAAAGAAATTCCTTGTATTCTAGCATCTAAAATAAAGCCTGCGTTCCTTAGCCTAAATTTTGTCTAGTGTATTGAAACACCATAGCTGCATAGTTTTGTAAGTCTATTTGTTAAAACATCTTTAACTGGATTAAATATGTGTGTTGGGTGAATAAGGCATATTAATATCAGTGTTGGTATTTAAATGAAAACCACAGTTAATATTTTGATTGCATCCTTTCCCAACATTTATTTTATGTCCCAAAAAATCTTACTGTTTTACATATACAATTACATTAGACCTAGCTGCACTTTTAAAACATCACCATAATCCAAGTACTTCAGAGCTTCACAAGCACGTTTCCTGAGCAAACGCTGAAAATAACCCACAGGAAAAGCCTGTTGTTGAGCATATAAATGGGTCTTTCATCAATCCTCATGTCACATTTGAGTCTCCACTCTACATCTGAGGTTCTCTCTGGAGCTATGTTTCATTAACCTGCAATTTATACCACGGTTGGCAGCCAGGGACAGAGCCCAGGTGGAGGCAGGGGAGAAAGGCCAGTATCAGGTGACAAATACACAACGTTAAGTCAGCTTCCCCCATCTTACGGAAAAGGAAATACATACAAAGAACGCTGAAATTAGGAAAAAAACCCCAAACGTGGAATAAAAGAGGAAAGAAAAAGATAAAGCGTTGGAGATTAACTGAAGAAAGTGCGTGACACCCGAGTTCCTGTAGGAAGCAGGCAAAAGGACCCAGGGTTTTCAAATGCATTGCTTTGCTTCAGGCTCCCCCCATCACACCAGGCTGCCCTTCGGCTGAAGGGCCAAGACACTGAGCTGAGGTGACGTCACCGGGAGGAAGGACGAGGACATCCTTGTATTGTACCGGGGGATTGGTGGGAATAGCACAGTTCGGGCATTTTTGCCATCTGCAGCGAGCGTTTCTTTGGTGGGAAATGAAGGATAGAGCAGCTTATTGCTTGGTTTGTAACAATCATTGCATTGACCCTCAAAACGGCTGGTTTAGTGCATAGAGGCTGAACATGCTCCAAAGTTAACATGATGTAATTTTCTAGATTGTGCACAATGATGATAAAAGTAACCACCAAACCCTTTGCAGAGGGATTCGCCAGGCAGCAAACCCCAGCAGCGCCCACCTCAGCAGCACCATCAGCTTGCTCCCTCTTATACTCACAAACAACCCAGCCCCAGCTACACTCAGTAAAATGATAATGTCAAGAACATAAACCACGCCTATTTTTATGTAGCACTTGTAATATCTCCTGATAAATTAGAAGTCTTTCGTGATTGCACCTCCAACTCCATCAAAAGTTTCCCTGTGTGTAGCATCCACATCAACCTGCTTCAGCCAACACTTTTTTACCAAAATCAACAGGGATGATGCCAGAGACCCAATGCTAGAGACAAAAATTTGCTTTCACAACAGTCTCCAAGATCTTCACAATTGTTTTCATTTCTTAAGACCTTTCAAACCTTCTCAAGAATACGGGACGGGAAAGAATACTCTCTTTCACTGGAGAGGGAGAGCATCAGACTTCAGAATCTTTCCCAATATCAAAACAGATGAAATTTGCACATCTCAAACACATTTGCAAAAGTGTGTATCAAGATTCTTTTAAAGCAAGAAAGTTCCTATTTATTCTGATTTAATAAAAGAGAGTGGGGTGGGGAAACTGGCGTACTTCTCCCAGTTTACGGTAGAAGATTTAAGTATTTTTATTTTCCCAGAGTGTGTATTTTCTTCTTATATTATATGTGTTTTATCTCAGGTTGTATAGCAGACTAGACTATAAAGCTGTATGACTGAAAGCCATCCCAATACTAAGGAAAACTCCTTCATTTTGTGGAAAAGCAGACCCTGGAGACATGGACTTGCATAAAGATTCTTCCAAGAAAATGAAAAAAACCCAAACAAACCCAACACAAACACCCATATGCTTTTCTGAGAAAAAAAAAAAAGCAAGTCTTTGATGTAGTTTCATCTGCTACCCTAGAGTATAAAATAATTAATTTAACACTACAAAATAGACAGAAAAATTCCAGACCCAAGGTCAATGATTTGACTAATACTTAGGAAAGAGAAGGAGCTCCGAGAACACCGTACAGCCCTAGGATGAAGGTCCTACCATCTGCATACACCCAAAGCCTTCACAGTCCTTGTGTCAGAACATCAATATTTCCAAGCAACAGTGCTACCACTATTTGCATTTCTCACTGTTTCGGACCCTGATTAGACACCCTGTAGTCCATAAAATAGCAAAATGAGAGAAATCAGCAAGACATCATACTCCTTATGTCCAGTAGTCAAGAACTGCTTTGTCCATTCCCTGCTCCAGAGCTGGGACTGCCAGATTGGCTTTGCATTTAGCCTGGCGGGGGGTGGGAAGCGGAGATCCAAGCCATCTGACTCACTCTTTACTGACAAGCCCTTGGAGTTGGCAGAAGCCTACCAGCTGCATAACACGTACGTGAGAAAGAGAGGTAGGGAGGGGAAAAGAAAAAGGCAGGCTCAAGGAAGCAGAATACAAAAAGCAAGCCAGGGATAACACATGACTGAAGATAATGAAGCCTGATAGCATGCTACCAAAGCTATTCCATTAAAACCTGAGGTACAACTGCACAGATAGAATTTATTGTACAACTAAGGGGGGCACAAGCCAGATAGAAGTGCAGGGGGAGACCAGAAGACAGGACAAGATTGCAGAGCTGATGGATAAATAGAAATCTGCCTTCTTCAGATTAGAGACTAATCCATTATCATCTTTAAGAAGCAGATGAAATCCAAAAAATCTACATACCTGGTCTCTATTTATGAGGAAATAAAATGATATCCTTCAATAAAATTTAAAAGAAAAAAGTGTTTTTTAATGTATAACACCTTTAATACCTAATTTTGTGCATTCAAATCTCAGCATAAGTGTTTGAAACTGTTTTTAAATACTATTGAGAGCCTACAATATTTTATTAATGTAGTTTTTATCTTGAAATATTTGTCAATGGGAATTTTGCAACTGCAAAAAAACACCTTCCCTAATATAGCCAATCCCTAAATGACAACACATTTGTCTGGTGCAATACTGCTCATCAGAAGCATGTCTCAACCTTAACAAAGTTCAGTAGATCAAAGAAGAATATGTATCAAAGCAAAGGGCTTAACCACACAGATTTCAATATTAAATTCAATATTCCAGGAAGGCTTTCATGGACACTTAATTGACCTCTGGGGACTCAGTCACCAAAGCAGAATTTAGTCCGGAAAGCTAAACTTACATTTTTCATTGAGATGGTCATTTTGTAAAACCAATGGATTATTCTAAATCAGCAGGGGTGGGGGAAATAGGAAGCACTATTTTGTGAAGCTCACATTAAGAGCTTAAAGGATTGATAGCACGTGGCACCCCTCACTACCCCCCCAGCTCCTTTCCACAGAAAAATCCTAGCTGGAAACACAATACCACCAGTATAAATTTTGTCAAAATCAATTAGCAGTCATGTACATTTGCAACACCTTGAAGGAACAATGAAGAGCAGCCAGTTAATTCAATATGCTATTCCTTAAAGGCTGAAGGACCAGACTCACTCAACCTGAAATACAATTCTCTTGCCTTGAACAACATAACAAATACAGTAAGGAATTCCACAAGATCCAGAAAAGTTTACGTTTCTGTTTTCTGAGTATGACAGATCTTGTAAGACATATTCATTATTCCTTTCCATCTTTAGATGACTGGACAAATTTTACTTTTGGTTTTAAGGAAGATTTTACTGTCCTCCTCAGAACAAAAGCTTGTCACTAAAAAGAGGATAACTAATGCATAAATATTTCTCTTTCACTAGGAGGCCTTAAAAAATGGTGTTATTTCAAAACAGAAGCATTTCAACCACTGGTCTCTTGGCAACATTTACATGAATTGTGGCGCTACCAGCAGCACTGACTTTATGCCTCACTCTTCAGAGCTGAGCCATTCATTTCTCAAAAAAATCCAAACCCAAAGAGCTGCTTTCCCTGTTATCTGTAACTGGATAATGATATTTAAAGCTTCTTTTACATTTAACAGTACACTTTCTATCCCACAGCATCTATTCGTCACTCACTTTCTTTACAGAATCCTCACAATAACACATCCATCTTCATTATCTGTTTTAAATTGGTAGTCAAACAGATAGACAGGACAAAATAAGCAATCCTTTAAAAGAAAGTGTTTCAAGAGATTTCTTTTTTCAATAGTGGAAACAAAACATGGATTATCTACTCCCAAGGTATTGTCATGACTTTCTCTATTGAGAATACTCCCCCAAACTACTTGAAACAAGCAAAAGCCATCAGTTTCCCATCAGCAGCTTTTGTATCACCTTAGTGGTTCACAAATTGTACCAGGACCCTGGTTCTCTTCCTTTCAAAGTCAAGCCAACTTTCAGTGGAAGGTGACATCAAATAACTCAAAAAAATCAAGTGGTAAGTGTCAACTGATACCCCACCATTAATTACCCAGGACTACCATTTGCATTTAAATCCATGTAGGAAGGCCCCAGCAAACAAAATGTATCTGAATTTAATAAGACGTAGGAATTTAGGATAAGTGTGTCAAAAGCTATTACTATTCTCCATTAAACATTAAAGCATACTGGTTTCACCAGATGGGAATGGGAGGAAATTCCTCAGTAACCACTGAAGCACTGGGTTCATTATGAAAATTTTATTTCTTCCTCCAAAAAGAAATGTAACATGGGGTAAAGACACCACCAAACTCTTCTGGTAATGGCAAGCCTGGCATTCAGACTCAATATACTGCATATATGCTATTACAACTAGAGGTGTAGGCAATCAGTCTATGAATTTCTCAGAAGAACAATCTCATTTGTACGTTGGCTTTAATCATAAGATAATTTGCTTTGAGATCCCCATTAGCAGTGCATTACAGGAGCTTTATGTGCCATGATCTATGAAAAAGAGCTAAGTGCATGTTCTGACAGGCTGGGGAAAACGTAAGCAGTAATTATTTCAATAACATCCGCACTGTTTCTCTAACCGGTTTTATAATACCACCTGGCCCAGGAAACGACAAAAGGCTCTTAAAGAACTATGCAGAAAAGGCAAGACGACATTGATAAAGAAGCTTCAAAGGATTTGAGATAACAACGTATGGGAAAACTGGAGCAGCTGCCTGCCTGGTTCTGTCTGGGCAAGGACCCTTACGACACCTCCCAAGCCAGAGCCAAAATGAGCACCTGTACCTGCTCCTCCAGCGGCAGATGAACCAGGTTAGGAGACCACTGCCCCATCACATTCCTCTTTCTTCCAGGGATTTCTTTGTTCCCTGAGATCTACTGAAAAGACTGCATGCATTAATTGTTTCCCAAGGGAGTTTCTGACTATGTAATCCAATTTAAATAAACACTTACATAAAGGGTTCTGGATATGGTTTTCTATGGTGTGCTTTTAAAAGAAAAACACAACATAAACCCAGTCATGTCAAGAACATCAGGCTTCAGAAGCAGCTACAGTTGCAGGTGTGCCAGGGTGCAAGAGATTATTTCAACCCTTAAAATACCATTGGTACTGGGCAAGGTTAATGTTGATAGGGAATAACTATAAACCTCTCATGATCAGATAGGTAGAAAAGTACAGAATTTTGGTCAAGGAGCAACTCTAGTCTCATGCCTACCATACTTCATATAGCAAAGCAGTCCTTCTCTTTTCCTGACTCAAAGACATACTATGACCTGACCCAAAACCACAACACAAACCAGAACAGATTACATAACACATAAAATAAAATAGGTCCTTATTTAAGTTTGGCCTCACCCTTCTTGGGTAAATCAATTCAAGGGAATACTAAGAGAGCCTGGTCAAAACCCCCAAAAGATAACCAACAATTATATCTAAACAAAAAACATACACTCAGTCAGGAACTATATCTGACAAAACTATATCAAGACAAAACCAAGAAACACTGTACTGTAAACAAGAAAAAAACTCAAAACCAACATGAATAAATATACCAAGTCCATAATCAGAAATCCTACTTGCCATGATGCTGCATGCTTTCCATCAGTCAACAAAACATTGATCAGTCCTCAAAACATTGAGGACATCAACAATTATTAATACAGGATGCCACTTAAAATATTTGTCTCCTATAGAAGAGGTAATGCTCCCTGAAGAATGGCCAGCGCTCAAATTCCTCGGAGCACATGTTTGCTACGCATACATCCAAAATAAAATGAAGTTGAGTAACTCACAGAGAAAAATGAAAGTAAATATCACTATCTATAAGTTGGTTCATTTATTCTCATCAATATGCATATATTCTCAACAGCATAAAGAAGTTTGCTGGGGAATATGAAATGATGAAATGTACAGGCTGCATATTTCATTCAAACCCTTACTGCTTGTTTGAGAGAAATCTTGAGCATCTGTAGGACCAATGGATTAGTTGAAAAAGTTAAATAATACAGTATGGACCAAAACAATACTTCACCTGTTACCACACGCTGACAGACCCAGTAAGACAAGAGAACATACGAGCCTGGCCACTCTTTGTGGCTGGTTCCTCTTTGCAGCATCCGCAATCACAGTATCACAGATATTAAAAGATCTGTTCCTGCTTATTCCATTGTGCATCTGTTTTGGACATACCTATGAATCGGTCCAATCCCTTTTTGAACCAGCCGGTACTATCTGTCTCCACCACCTTGTGAGACAATGCACGCAACCTGCAGAATCACCAAACCTCATCTTTCAGTAATATTCTCTCTGAGCCACACGGAACTCACACTACCACTACTTTGCTGGGAGAACAGAGAGATACAAAAGACTTCTTATATTCAAGGAGGCAATATCTTCAGTTATACCCAAAAAGCTTTCAAGACCTGATGAAGAATTTGTATGCTAACGCTTGTCTGCTTTTCCCAGATCTATTAGCTGATCTAAAAATATACTAATTCCCCCTACGTACCTAGCAACTATGCACTCTGCGAATGCTTATTCAAGTTCATCTTGAGACTGTTCATTTTTCCCCATTTAAGCATTCTTGGATACAAATACACGACTGTATCTGGTTTGCTGTAAATCTTGAAAAGCACATACATCCGTTTTCCGAATTTTTATCATATACGAGGAATAACTAGCTTATTTTTCCTCTTCACTCTTTACCAAGTGCAAAGAGTTTTCAAAGCAGCAAAAGCATACAAAGATATTCAGCAAGGACTGTCCCTTAATGAAAGGGACGAGGCAGTTTAATCATCATCTAAATACATTTCTAACCAACAGAGTTGCAACGATGCTGTTTAACTTCACTTTTCTCTTTATTTTACCTGCCAAGTCTCAAATGCCTTCTTGCAGCTTCACAAGGCTCCTCAATCTCATAGAAGCCAGGCCTCTGGTCTTCCACACTGCTGGAGTTGTGACATTCAAAACCAAGACTCCTCCCAGCAGCCATAGCAAAAGGCAAGTTCTCATACTCGGGTATTTCCTCATAGTGACGCACGTTCTCATACTCCGGTGCACAAGTGCTGGTTACAGAAGTCAAACGCATTTGGGACAAGTTCTCTCCCAATAGTACATGCCCATCTAAAGACTCCAGCCTTTGGTTACTTCGCATCTCAGGTTGACTTCTGTTTCTCTGCCTCTTCTTCTGGAATGCCGGACTGCTTATTTCTACAGAATGCGCCTTGGAAGATTTAGCTTTCCTTTCACTGCCTACAGATGCTATATTCCGGTTGCTACCACTTCCATACCCTTCCCCCATGGAAAGGTTGGCAATAGCACTATCCATTGACTGGCTGCCTTTAGACAGAAATTTTTGGAAGTCACTTTTCATTAAGCAAACCGACAGTTTCATGTTGAGAAACTTTTTCAAGCTATTTTTCTTCTGGTGGTCCTTGCAAGGCTTGTCTGTCCTTTCCATGTCCACAGCAGAGAGAGATTTGGCCCTGGGCTTTGTCACAACAGTCAAATGGTTGAAACCAGTAGCAATGTTAGCAGTTTTTAGTGATTCAGAATTTCCTGAAAATGGAAGAATAGGATGAGGTAACTTCCAGACGGGTTTCTCAGAAGAACGTTTAGGTATGTCACAGGACGACAGTGCACCTTGCTCCTTGGCTGGTGGATGTGTGAAGTGAGATCCTTGCAGAGCACTGTTCGATTTGTCCTCACTGGAGGTGTAAGAACTTTTCTCCACAAGCTCTGCTGATGCAGCCTTTTTCAGCAGGCCAGCAGCTGGTAGGCTGTGCCTCTGTGGTTTCTTTGGAACAATTTTTGGAGAAGTTTCATCCTTTATTTTAACTTCTTTATCTTCCAATTTTTGTGGGGAAACATGGAGGTTATTGGAGGCAGATGAATGCTGACTGCCAGTGAATTTGAGCTGCTTTGGCAAACTCATGGACAAAGTATCACACCTGACAAAGTTAGTCCTTTTGTCCACAGCATCTACCATACTGGCATCATCTTTTATCTCATCTATGGAGTTAACTAAGTTATGGGCTGCATCTAAAGAACATTCAATGCTTTCCACCAAATCAGAAGTTTTATGTGACAACTGAGGCAAAAGACTTTGTGAAGTTGACACTTCTGTAGCAGGTTCCTTCACCTGATGCATTTTGTCTGCACTGATCTGAGTTATCTCACATTTTTCAGGATGAAGCATTTCTGTATTATTGTTATAACAAACACTTTGACCAAGGATATTAATTTTTGCTGGCTTTTTAAAGCTTTGTTCTGCAAGCCCAAAGGAATCTTTCTCTGAATTAGATGGTTCCTTTGTTCCTTCTCCTGCAGTGTCTATGCCATCCTGACGGACCAGACACGCAGCACGTGGCTTTCTTGGCTTAGGGATAGGAAGCACCTTTGAGCTCAGGACTGATGATGTTTCAGAGGAGGTTTTATCAGCATCTGCTTTCTTACCCGTTTCACCCGAAAATGAACTATTGCTACTTAAACTTTCATTTTCCAGGATTTCCTGGTCCGATGGGCAAGAGCAACTATGGTTATTTTCAGTCAAACTCGAACAAATTTCAGACATCTGAAACTCATCATCAGTGAGCTTACCATCAGTATGTTGTTGCTTCCCTTTAGCTACCTCAGAAGGTGATGAAGACTGTACAAGTTCCATAAACTCTATTTTAACGTCGTTCTTAGAACTGCTGCCATCCCCTTTGCCAAGTTTGTCTGCATACCTGTGCCTCACAGGACTGCTGTTCGGAAACATACTATGAGTGAGGACATCCTTAAGTTTCTCTTCCAAAATGCTGGCTTTCAAAACCACCTGATTTCTGTTTGCCAGTTTTTCATTGTGACTGTCCCCCAGAGCTAGTGAAGTTTTTTCACCAACTTTGATGTTCTCTAAGTTTTCCAAGTGCTCGAAAATTAACTCAGTTTTACAGGTGCTCTCCCCATTTCCAAGCTTATGAAGGCATTCAAATTTGCAAGATGACACTGGAAGAATATATGCTGTGTTATCAGTACTCCCTTCTGAGGCTTCATTTTTATGGTTCCAGTGGTCTAGTGTTTGAGAAGAATCTCCCCTGTGCTCTTCAAAGCTTTTTGTGCTTTTTCGTACAGACGACGGAGGCTTAACTTCTGGAATGGATGAACTCTTGAGAACCTTTGGTTTCGGTGCAATTGCTGGTTTGGTTTTCCTTGCTGCTTGTATAACACCAGAAAGTACAACATCAGGCTTCGGTGCAACAGGTGGAGGCGTTGCCTTGTGTCCCACCACAAATTTTGGTTTAGGGGCCACCGGTGGCTTCTTAATTTCTAGGAAGAATGGAAAACAAAAACTTTAGTCATGATCAACCAACAGAACAACTTCACCTGCACTGCAGCATTATTAGAGGTTTTGTAACATCTAAATCACACGACTGACAGGATCTCAGCATGTACATGCATACACTTTCCTCTTAAAAGCATGGCTCCCTTCCCTACCACTGCTTTTTCACCAGGTGCCTTTCTTGTTTTTAACAGGTATAATCAAGGCACTACAGGAAGAGTCTTCAAGAGTAACTTGTTAAGAAAACATTTTAACTGTATGAAAGCGATGTCCTTGCTCAAAGGCTGAGATATGAAGCTAATAAAAACAGAGCAGATTAGACTGGTTTTAGTGTGAACTATTGCAATACCTTTTAAAAATGGTGCCAATAGGCTAAGCGCCTCACATGTAATAAGCCACAAAGATAACAGAACAGCAAGGGTAACTATCAAGACAGTTCATTTCCTTCCCCTACCATGTCTGGAAATGCATAACCTAAAATTCCCCTTTCCCTTTTCAAACAATATTGATATGGATTATTGTACCAGCTGTAAAACTGGCATGTCACTACCATGTGACATGGTGAAATTCAGTGAAATCAATCTGTGCAGTGAAGTTAATGCAACATTTTGTAGCGAGGCAGTACTTTTCTACTGTAAAAGTCAAATACTATTTCTGTGCATCTTATAAAATTAATCTTCCCAACATGTTACTGTCTGACCTAGAAACAGTCACCACTGCTATGACTTATGAACCACTTGAAAGCACAAGATGACAAACCCTGGGGAGAGTGGACAGCAGGAAAAGGAGAACGTGAGAAACTTGGAGATTATGGAATTTTGATTATGTTGTTGGTTTCAGGTGGTTTTGAGGGTTTTTTTATTGGTTGTTTTGTGGGTTTGGCTCTCTTATTTTTTTCTTCTTTTTCCCTTTTTTTTTTTAAGGTATGCATGAAACATTTTAATATTAAAAGAGATCATTTATGATCAATTTATTCCCACATGCTGGAATAATTTCAGATTTCTAAGTGCTTTGAGTGATTTTTGACATATGAAATGAAAACTGATTTATAAAGTAAACAAGTTTCTCATTTTGTTTCCTTACGTACAATCTCTGCATTTATTACCTTTGTTTTGAATAAAGTTTTGGTGTACTTTCAGGAAGTAATGCAGATGTTAAATAAAACTCTCAAGAAAATATACTAATTAATGTTTCACATGCAAAGAGATTGGGTAAGCCCTTGATTTACTACTCCCTTTGAACTGTGTGTTTGGTTGTTTTTTATCACTTTTATTATTACAGATGTGCAACTGTATCCTAATCTCTAGCCTAGAACTATGAAAATAAAGTTTCAGACTTGGGTTTTTTCCTGTTATGGATTTTTTTTTTGGTTTGTTTGAAAGAAATCTAGATGGCTGAAGAAAAAAAAAAAAAAGGCAGATGCCCTCAGTTGCAAGCATTTCCCAAACACTAAGCCACTTCTCTAAGCAGACATCCAGAAACAATGTCTCTACTATAGAAACAGGAAAACCATGTTTTTCTAGGACATGAATCATTAAATGGTATCCAGACTGACTCCACTTACACTTAGAATAGCTGCCCTCACTGCAATTATATTAGCAAAGAGGTAAACCCGATGGCAGAGATAACTTTTGAGACATTTTGCAAGAGGGAATGCAGAATTTCTTTCAAAAGCCACAGCTCCCTATAACCACTGGTGACAGCCAAGAGCAACCCAACTCTCAGCTACTGCAAAGGCTGTACCACTTTCTGCTTCTTGTCCAAAGACTAGAGTTTTCCCACACAGTGAAGAATCAATAGTTTGCTAGGGAAAAAAAAACAAACAAACCACTTTGGATTGGCAATCACTGATCCTGAAGAGCAAAAGGGAGTTGACACTCACTTTCAGACAAGGGAACTACCTATTTGGTTGCAGAATGAAGTGATGGCAATAAAACAGCCTGTTTCCTACAGTAAAAAGTCAAGGAAGGGATGCCCAGTTTGTCACAGAACACAACACAGTAGTAGACCTGGGCCATGTTCAGTAATATTTATTAAGATATTAAAGCTCCCTGAAAACAGGAAAGAGACAGTCTGCTTCAGAACCCTTCCTGATGCCCAAATGAGAGAAACAGATTGCAGAATATATAGGAGATTTAACACTGGCTAGGCAAACGATATCCTGTGGGTTATTTGTCCCACTCCACAAATTGAAGTTCATAAACCTTGGAAGTTTCTCTCAGTTTTGTGGGACTGCCTAACATTTTGGATTCCAATCAAACTAGATTATTCTGCAGGGCTTTCTACTGGTATTAATTAGGGAGAACACTGAGAAGGTATGATATCTTTAGCTGCATACAAGATTCAAAACTAAAACATGAAAATGCAAAGGGATGCATAGAAAACAAACCAGTTGTTTATATGCCAACAGTGGAAACCTGGATAATGAACAGAGCCAGAAAAATTAACTATTTAATAATAGTGTGATTCAATATGATTTCTGAAGCCTACTAGAATTTTTCAAATTACTGCAACATTAAAAAGCATTGAGATAGACAGAAGAGACCAGCAAGTTGTATGGTATAATAAAGGCACCACTATCCGCTTTAAAGTGATTGCTTGTTTCATCTAGTGTAGATAAGGTCAATGTTCTAACAGGCACATTACAGTCTCGGTATCAATACAGATCTGCAGTAGACAGCTCAATCAGAAAGGAATGTTTGAAAGGGCTCCTCATCACATAACTATGACGTGAGAGGAAAGACTTCAGGAAGGGAATGCATGCCAATAGTTTTCCTCAACAAAGTATCTTTAAGTTTCTGAAAAATACAAGTATTGAACTTCTTGGAAAAAAATCACAGCAGCTAGGCAAGTGTAAAGGTATATTAGATTTTTATTAGAAATCGAGAATTGAAGTTCAGTTGATTACAAACTAATTTAATTCACCACGTGTGAATCCAAAACAATTGTGCATACCACAGCCCTTTAAAAGGGACAATTTTCTATCCTGAAAAGAAAGAAAACTAAGTAGGGGGCAATTGTTATATATAAAGGTGTAAACAATGTGGAAGTCATATGAGAATGACATTTTGTTAAATGACAAACAAAAGCAAGCCTCTTCGGTGAAAATGAATAAATTTAATCAAGGGGACATTATACAACAAATGCTTGGAATGCTGAGCTGTTTGGGCAACGGACTTTTTCCTGGTGCCATATGGAGCTGTTCACCTAAGAATAGAGATGGTTGGTTATGCTTAGGAGAGAAGAAACTGCAGAGAATTTGGAAATCATTGTAGGCAGTTATTTTATATGAGCTAAGGTGGTAAATAAACCTCCAAATTACAAGGAGATAAATATAAGAAGATGAAGAGAGCTGAAAATACTTCTGTATACAACACCTGCCAGACTGTTAGTGACATGCTACGTTGCCTTCTGGCATTCTTAGATAAAAAATTAAAACTAATTCAAGAAATAATGACAGAAGTATGCAAAGTCTAGAAATTATGCCTCAAATCCCAAGAAAACTCATTCTGTTTAATTTAATCAAGAATTCAAGAAATAAGACAGCAATAGTATATATGCTCATGCATATGTGAAAGATTTTTGATAAAAGATGGTTCTTATTCAGGAAAAAGAGAGACTCAATGAGATGCCATAGCTGACCACTGCAGGCTGACAAGTTCAAACTAGAAACAAGGCTTTAAAATAGTCATTAAACCCCAAGGATAATTAACTGCAGGAAAATCATGCCTACGGTTATGATGGAGTCACCAGCATTTGCAGTCAACCTAAACTCACTCTCTGAGATGTGCAGAAGCTTCAGAAGAAATTTTGGACTGGACTTTGGATTCTCCATCTTGCTTTATTCAGAGGAATTGGAAAATCACTATTATTTCTCCCACCCCTCCCCTCCAGTCTCACACCATTTCTCAGAGAAGATGCCCACATCCAAATTAACATCCTGAACTACCACTAATAAACCCAAATATAAAAGCAGAAACACAAAGTTGTATTTGCATGCATGGATTAAATGGTTAGGAGTTAGAGAAGCAGTCAGAGATACCCTCTGACTTGCTTGACTAGGCAAAGGAAGAAATCCATAAATAAAGTGACTAACAAAGCTGCCGTCACCAACAGGAATTCTGCTGCTTACCTAGGAGCAGCCAACACCATGTTCAGTTCTGAAGGAAAAAAAGCAGATTAAAAAGAGCGTTATTTTTCTAACACTAAATAGCTATCAGCACCACCAATGCAGGTCAATGCATATGCTCTCTGTCCTACTTCAGGTCACAGCACAGAGGGCAGACATTTGTCCCTCTGGTGAATTATCTCCTCCAGCATGCTGAGGAAAAAGCAACACCCAGTCTCATCCTGCTGTGACCAACACTCACTACTGCTCGTCGAGCACACACTCCTGTCCTACCTTCAAGTTCTTTTAGAGGAGAATGAGAATACCTTGGAGCAATCTGAATTCTCAATGTTTTGGCCTTAAAGTGTTTCTGTTCTTCAGATGATAAGAGTTGGCATTTGAGGACTTTACTAACTTACTGCTTGTGTATCTTTTCCTGTGCAATATCATAAATGAGCAAGGAAAGCCAGTAAGTGCTTAAGACTGCTCTGTCAATCTCCTCAAAATTTTACCTCCTGTTATCTTGCTCACCCAGTATTTACATGACAGAGAAGAGGGAAAGAATAGTGAACTGAGGCAAAAAAAAAAAATCAAATATCACTACCTCTTCTGCAATAAATCCTACTGTTGATAAAGGAACATTATTTTCCCAGGTTGCATTTATGCTCATGCTTCTGAAATTCTGCTAACAACTTCTGCACTTGGGAACAGCAAAAGAATAAGAAAAAGTTACGTTCACTCACACATGCCCAAGAAACAGGGACAAATGGTTCTGGTTGCAGGGAAACAAATTTGTGACCTATGATCGATCATCTCAATCCTCCTTTACAAACCAAACTAAAAGACTATCCAGAAAATACAAAGCTCATCTGTTTGACATCATCATCTGTCATGCAGGCAGAACTTGACATGCCTTTCCTTGCAACACTCCACATGAAGGGAGTCTCCCTCCTGGTGTCCAGGGTCCTCTACAGGACAGGTGTCCTGTCACCCAAGAGGCATCCCCATGCAAAGACTCTGCAATCCACCCTAAATCAATATCCCTTTAGAACCACAAATCTACAGGAAGACGGTAAAACAAATAATCAGTGTGACATAAGATTTTGATAGCTACTAGATCTAAACTTGAGGTTTGTGTACATAGTCAAGTTACTGTACGCTAAGCCAAGGTGTGAACCAGGTTATTCTACAGTAGCTGACCATCTATACGTACTCCTATCTGCAAAGTATATGAGACAGATTTCACCTCTTAGGTGAAAAGGAATGAACTATTTCTCATACTATTCCACCTATCTATTTCACAGGTACTAGGAAAAGAAAAGGGCTTGAAACAGTTACTGCTTAGCAGCTGGCCTACTGTAAATATACATATTGGCTTTCTCATGGCACCTTGTTTACATGTGCATATTGTATCTTCAGAGTTAGGAAATCACATCTGTAGGCTATATATGAAAATAACATGATGCCCAGGAGGTATCTACCAAGCAACAGATGTGCTGTTCTTTCTTACGTGGAGGAGCTTGCTCCAACAGCCAATTTACTGTTCCTGAGACTGCTTTTGGCACAAAATACTACAACTCACAGACACAAAACAAGAAAGCCAATCTGGCTTTTATAAAAGCATGCAGGGTGAAAGATAATTACTGCTATATGTTTGGGCTACAGTCAGAAATTACTGCAATGGTAGTTAATATACTGCACAGAGATACAGATAAAGCATTTTAAAACTCCTGTTCTCCAGCAACTTAAGTTTTAGTGACTCACAACAAGGCTTTTCAATTATTTTGCTTTCAGTTACAGAAAGAAAGTGTCTTTAGGTAAAGAGCTCAAAAAAAGTATTCTGAGATCATTAATTTATTTCCTGCAAATGTGTATTTATTTTCTCATTATGCAGAAGCTCTGATTTTTCTCAGGTGTCACAATGCTCAAAAAAAAAAAAAAAAAAGGAATGAGTCATGACATCCTGGAAGATAAAACACGTAATTTTTATACAAGGGAAATACAAGGGGAAAATGATAGTTTCCAAGCCACTGGTTTTAGAAAACATCCTAAATAAACTGCCAAAGGAACATTAATTTCAGAATCTCAGGTTGTTCAATGACTGGTTGAAATAAAACAGAAAAGTTGGGGATAACTTTAGAGTAAGGACAAGAGATTAATAAACAACCTTTTAAGATCGCATGCACAGACAGAGCTGAGTAACTCTAACTAGACTTGACATATTAGAGGGCTAAAGGGACATTAAACCCCGTAGGCCTAATTTTTTCAGTCCTTGAAAGCAATGAAGTTTGATTGGAAAAGTCATCTTGATTTTGTTTATTATGTTCCTGCTATGTTTTTTTTTTTCCCCTGTTGAATTGCATTTTTGACATTAAAACACACCACATATTTGTCATTGCTGTTGTCAAATCAGATTTCAAGTCTATGCTATATGTTCTGCCCACATTAAATAAGCTGTATAGATTCACATATAAGGACTATTTCTTCAGCAAGAAATAATAACTGTCAAACTCATAACTCTGAGCTTTTCTTTTTCCCTTTTAAAGGCAAAGCACATACTTGAAGACAGCACAATAGTTCCAGGCAGAAAATGAGTAAATGCACATTCATCAGCATGATATATAAAGAATAGGCAGTACACAAGAAAGCAATGAGAGAATAGCTATAAACAAAGGTTGAAACCAACATACAAGTTGATAACTACAATCATTTTCAAATTATCTAGAAGTATTTTAAACAAGTACTATAGTGCCTAAGTTCTTACAAATCCAGATTTGCATATACATCTTCATATACATAAGCAACAGCTATGAAAGAACTGCTTCACCTACACTGAATGACATCCAGCTCGGACTGAGATATAAATGAAACAATTCTGTACAGTAACTAGAAAAGATACATAGCAACAAACTGAAAATGCACTGCATTGTTTAAAAAGACAGAAGGCAAGCTGGAGTTGAGTTAAGGCTGGGTTATCAGTGTTAGACCTTTTGCAACTTTTGTCCATGGGCAGAAGTTATGGTCTGTATTTCTCTCCCCACCATAACACTTCTTTCAGAGTCCTGCATATCAAGCTGATGTCACTCATACCTGCAAATCCTTAAAATATTTTACCTGCAAATACTTAAAAATATTAAATCAATACTGATGATGTTGAACCAGGTTGCTTTGTTCTAAAGGTATATTAAAGGAACACACAAGAGTGAGAGACACTCAAGCCCTCCAAGTTAAACTGAAGGAAGAACAGAAGGATTTCTAGGCATTTCAAATTCTACCGAAAGCTTTCACACAAAGTAGCATTTTACCGAAAGGTATTACCAATCAGTTGTCAGAAAGCTAGCTTACGTAGCAAAAGCCAGAATAAGAACTGAATTCACAATATAAATAATTTCAACGTAGGAAATAGATCCTATAGATCAGAGGACTGAAACTAAACTATAGGAGTTGTTAAGTTTTTCTTTGAGGAATAGCTTTATAAAGCATGTCTATATATTTCAGGAGCTAAATTCTGCAGCAATACAATAAGGCAGATGTTAAACCTTCGGAACTGTCTTCTGGCAGTCCCTGGTCTCTTCATACCCTGCCTATGAGTTCCTTAACGGAAATGTCAAAAGCTGTCATGACACTGTCAGTGGGATGGTGAATCTCTGATTCTGTTTCACCTGTTCCCCCCCCCTTTTTTTTTTTACCCTCATGTAATCCATCACACACAAAATACTTTTCATCCCCTCTTCAACAGTATTTACATACCCCCCAGCTTCCCCCCTTCCTGGACTCTCTCTATACTTTCCCTTTCAAATCCCTTGCTAAAATTGGCATTTTCCATGAGATGGTCCCACTTTCTTCTTACTGATATTCCTCACCATCCCTTTCTCCTGTGTCTTCTAAATGACTTTTCTCACCAGAACCCCTTCATCCTCACCTTCCCCACAAACACCATCACAACGGAAACTAAACCAACAGACTTGGTCAGGCAACCTCAGCTCCAGAATTCCTGAAACCACTGTTTAGTGCTGAAAATCTACCCAACTTTCTGAAGCTTAGTACCATATCGAATTTTATTTAAACAGGCCAGATCTAAGCTCTTGAGCACCCCCTAAACACGTATCTTTTATTTGCACAGCTATTTAACTCTTAAAAGAGCAAGGGTGAATTGTATTACCAGCAGCTCTATTAAACAACAAGAACATACAACACAGCTGTTAAGAAGGGATTATATCCCACTTTATTACGTGCTCTTCCAGATCTAAACAAAATCAGTTCTACCACATGTATTAAAAGCAGAAACATTTTAAATGGAGCAGAAAGATACTGGAAAATAAAAAATTTTAATGTAAGTTCTGATGAACTGAGAGAGCCCACATAACTTAATTAACGCTAGACTTGGTAACAATTTGACATAATTGAGAAGAAAACACCGAGAATTAGGTTGATGTTTTTGCCTGATATCTGTACATTGCTTTTTCTTAGGAACAGCCTCCCCCCGCTCCCTAATCCTTACAGGAAGCACTTCGCTGCTTCAGGTTTACACTGTAATTAGTTGCGTTTCCACCCATTACATCATAACTTACACATGACATCTTTTCAATGCAGAAAACGTCTTCGAGCGACTAAGAAAGGAATCTACAAGCCCAACAGACGGGCGAACAAAAGTACTAACAGCAAACCGCCCCGCAGCCAAACCAACGCAAAAATCCCAGCAACACCCTTAAACGCGGGGAGTTCTTGTTTCAAACCAAGCATTCGCCTTGCAGCTCTTTTTCGCCATAAAATCGGCAGCGGTCAAAGAACAGGGGGGAGGGAAGGTAAGGAGGGGAGTCATCTGGAACCCGCAGCTGGAAAAGCCAGAGGCGATCGCTTCCCAATGCCCGGCCTCCGGCCGGACCGGGGCCGGTACAGCCTCCGAGCAGAGCCGGAGCTGGATCGCTAACCAGAGTTTCGCAGCCCCGGGAAGTCAGACGGGGTGATAACCCGACCCCCGGTGACGGGACACCCCCGGCAGGTTCCCCCCCGCCGCCAGCTCAGCCCCACGCCGAGCGCCCCGCTCCGCTCCGCCGCCGGGCACGGAACCTCTCCCGCCGGACACGCCGGGGTATCCCGCCAGGAGCGGGGCGCCGGTAGCGGACCCCGGGGAAGGGCTGCACTCTTCCTCTCCGCTTGCTCCCCCCGGGGCGAGGGGTGGGGGACGCAGCTCCCGGCTCCGCCGCGGCGGCGTGGAGGGGAGAGTGGGGCGCAACTCCCGGTGCCGCCGGGACGAGGAGCGCGGCGGCGGCTCCGACTCCCGTCCCGCACGGGCGGTCGCAGTGTACCTCCCTCACCACGTCCCGTCCCGTCCCGTCCTCCCCCCCCCGCCAGCCGGGAAAACACCCCTCGCCCAAACTTTCCCGGAGCACTCACCGGCGGAGCTCATGGTGCTCCCCAGGCGCCGTCCTCCCCCTCGTCCCTTACGCCACGGCCCCTCTGAGGGCCGCAGAGAAGGAGCCCATTGTTCCCCCGCGCCGCCACCCAGCAGCCGCCGCTACCGCAGCACCCCCCGCCCGCCGCCGCATAACGCCCCGCGGCCGGCGGCAGAGTGAGAGCGCCGGCAGCGCCCGCCGCCCGCCCCGCCGCCGCCGCACCACAGCGCAGCGCCCCCTGCCGGGCCCGCGCCTCCCGTCCCGCCCACCAACCGGTGCCCTCCCGCCGCGCCGCAGTGCCTTCTGGGGGCTGTAGTTCCCAGGCAATGCCGAGCCGGGCAGGGAGGGGAGGGGCCGCCGCCGCTGGCGCGGCGGACTCCGTTTCCCAGCGTGCCCGCAGGGGGTGGCATGGCGGAGAAGGATGACACCGGAGTTTGACGAAGAAGTGGTGTTTGAGGTGGGCGCGGGGGCGACCTGGGGCGGGTTGGGCCCGTGTCTCTCCCCGCCCTTCGGCCCGCAGGGCCGGCGTGCGCCGGGCAGCCCCAGGTGACCGTTGGGCGTGAGGCGGGCGCGGGGCCCGGCCGGGGGCAGCGCCTGCCGCCGGCGGGGAGCGGGGGAGGGCGGGAGCCGGCGAGGCCGGCAGGTCGGGGCGGGGACCGGCGGGGCGGCGTGGGGTGTCCTACGCCCCGGAGCAGCCCGGGGAGCAGAGCCGCGGCGCGCCCTTCCGCGCAGGCCGAGGGCGGGACCGCCGGCGGGAAGGGGGAGCCGGGCCGGGGGGAGGCTCCGCTGGGGAAGGGGCGATCCTTTGTGCGGCTGCCGGGCGGCCCGTCCCCGCGTTTGGGGCTGCCGGCGTGGTGAGGTCGTGTGAGGGATGTCGGGAGGCCCGTGTGGGCCCTGCGGGGCGGGAGAGGAGAGAGGTCCGGGCGGGGTGCGGGCCAGGTGCGTGCGGGAGAGCGAGCGGCGGGATGGGGGGCGAGGGGAGCGAGCCCGCGGCTCAGCCCCCTAAATCCTGCTTCTCAGTCGGTGTAATTCGCGTAAAAGGTGCGTTTCAGCACGCACTCGCCTGTGTGGTAAGAACTGTAAGTCCCTCACCCCTCTAGCCTTCGTGTTGCTGACAGGGTTGGCGTGAAGCCCTTACAGTTGTATTGCGCGGCTTGTCAGGTAAGGGGCCTACGGTATCACAGCGGCCTCCTTTAAGACAATAATTAAATACATCTGCTGTTGCCGTCCAGGGACAAAATCAGATTGGTTTGCAGCAGGTGAACGTAATTGCATCTCCGTGGAGGGTGCACCAGTTTTTTGCAGGTGTATGGAGAAAATGATTATGAAGAAATACTGTTTTTAAAATGATTGATTTTTATAATAGTAATAAGGCTTCTGGTTTTACCATCAAAAAGCTCCTTAGATAGGGAACGCCTCTTTCTCAGCTGTGTAAGTACTACCTGTGCGTGGCTTTGGTCTGTACCACAAAGTTTTGTCTTTATCCACAAGCAATTTTGAATGCTAACAGTAAAATCTATTATTTATATTGCTACTATGTTGAATCACTTCCTTTAATGACATAAACCCCTAGTGAGAATTTATTTTGCAGATATAATGCCTGCCCGTTGCATTTCCTTCTTCAGTAAAAGTGATGCTCATTTTACATTTCTGTCATTCTTCATTTCATGGAGTAGTTACTGTTTTGATTGAAAGAGTTCTGCTGTATAGGGAGTAAAAGGTGTCTCTGCATGTGCACATGCACTTCACTATTTCCTTTGCGTTTCTGGGAATTGATTCCCATCATTAGTAAAGGCTCTGATATATCACTGTCTCAAGGGTGTGTATCTACACACTTATGGACTGAGTAACATAGTAACATATCTTTCATATATGAGGGTTCAACTATAACATCAGATAAGCAGTAGTAGGAAAAATAAAAAAAAAAATTATGTTCAGTTGGTTCATTGATTTGCAGAGGTGGGTGAGATACCTGTTGGCAATAATGGGTACCTTGGAGTACCTGCAAAAATTGTCTTCAGAAGTGCTTAGTAGGACTCATACTATTGTAAAATGAAGGTTCTGCAGAGAATTATGAACATACTCTACACAGATGAGCCAGAGCTAAGAATTAGCGGGAGCCAGAAAGTATTTGGGTAGTTAATGTTATGACGTATTTATTTTTTTAATTACTGTTTTAACTTCTACTTGGGCCCAAACTCTCTCCTTAAATTTTTTTGTGGTTTCTGGTAAGCAACTACTTCCCCCCGCCCCCCCACCCTACGTATCAGTAGGCCACCTCCCTTGTTGTTCTTCAGTGGTGACTGTTGCAAGGAGGCCTTCGGCATCTAGACCTACCTAGGTTACTGTGAGCAGGTGTTTTCTCTGTGCTTTTGGAGCCCTTGTGAACAAGATATCTGTCAATATTGTAAGCAGTAGTGGTGTGCCAACAAATGCATAATCAAAAAATCCTTCATGTTTTTCATACCCAACAGAAAAGGTAGGAGAGGGATATGCTACACCTGTTCCACATCACTGTTATGCCCAGTGGTATTTTCTGCAGATTTTTCAGGTCATAGCTCTCTTCCACAGGCCCTGAATACATCAGTGAAAGTTGTCAGCATTACAAATTTCACAGCATCAAACAGATGATGACCTACTGATAGATATTTATGAGCTTCCAAGGTCCGATCATTTTTCTCGCTATCAAACTATCTTGTACATTAATGTATCTCTGAAGGAAGGGAAGCACAAACATGGCATCACTGCCCTGGGTAAGCAACGTTTTCCATCCAGAACTTCAACAGCCACTGCAGATCATTGTGATTGTACAATAATGAATGGTGGTCATTTTACTCTATCCAGTAAGTGCTGCCACACTCTATCTAGTTTATAAATGAATTCCTACAGCAGCCAGTGACTTTCATTCACTGACTGCGTGGTCCTCAGCACTTCAGTTCTTGCATTTGTTACAACCAGTTGCTCTTGTAATTAAAATGCTATAAATATTGAGGGAAGGGGACAGAATCCAAAGAAGCACAGAGGTGCCCCTGATACGCTTGGCATGGGCTCATCTGCCACTAGTTTGTCAAATTAAAAAACTGTTTCAGTGTAGAGCAGGTTGTACTAAGAAGTGGAGGAACAAGGCATTCTTTATTATTGTCTTATTTTATTAAGGAAGATCATGAGATGGGAAATCTGATGTTAAATTACTTGAGTTTTTTTACAAAATGGGCTCGAAGACAGAATGCTGTAGTTAGTGTAGTGTGCACTGTGCTGCTGTAGTAATTACAGTGCAGTGTTTTCTGTATTTTGTTATGAGACTGGAATTGCATTAGCATTTTTGTTTGCTTGGACAATGACATCTGCTTCTTGTTTTCTTTTTTAATGTATATATTAAGGAAGATCATTGTTAAAATGGATTAAACTTCTGCATTATTATTCCAGTGGGAGGACTATGTCAGAACTTAATTGCTTTGACAGTTAATAACTGTAATCTAATTTCAGACTTGAAATTTATTCACAGCTACTTCATACCTTCTTGCACTTCTGTTAAAACTGTCCATTAGCCTAAGGAGTCTTTCTGTTTTTCTGGAATTTACCTCTCCTAATATATTCTTAGAAAGCAATCTTATCCTGGCTAAGATTTTGCTAAACTGGTTAATCCAATATATCTTAGTTTGTTTTTTTTTTTACAAATTGGATTTTCCTATTCTCTGGTTTTGTTTTTTTTTGTTGTTGTTGTTGGCTTGGGTTTTGTGGTTTTGTGTTGTTTTTTTTTTTAACTTCTGCCTCAGTTTGAGTTCATCTTTCTTTACCTGAGCTTGCAGCATGGTACTCAATGTTCTTGCTGGGGTCTTGTACAACTACTTTCACTGGCTTCTGCTGGGAATGCTTTGTTTCTTGCATCCTAGACGTACAAGCAACTTTTTCAAGTCTTCGTACTGTTTGACTCAGTTGCAATGTGACAGGGTAACCACTCATGTCTGTCCTTATTTTTATCAACAGCTTCCACACTATTGGAGAGGATTTTTATATTAGTCCCTCTGTATGCAGTTGTTTTTCTGTATATATGATGTTACTTGGCATTACCTGGAAATTTAATTTTTGGTCATAAAGTTAAGGAAGATTCAAAAGCTTTGACCAAATACTTGTTCTGTTGGAATGCACTAGTACTGCCTTCTGATCTGATAGCTTTCCATTCAGCATAACCCACTATTATTTCTGCTGTTTAGATGTTTGGTTCCTTTCCTATTTTTTTTTTCATCTTAACTGATATGGCACAGTATCAAAACTCCATACCCCATATGGCACAGCGTAAAAAGTCCATATAAGTTTCCTGCATTTCCTTTATCTAGAAAAATTAGCTGCCTTGTCAAAGAAAGATGTTGAATGAGCTTGGCACAATCTACTTTTGGTGAACCCATATGATATCTTCTTTGATGATAATGTTTTCTTCTTTGTCTTTGAATTTTGCAAGAAAAAATAATTATTCTCGGTAGCATGCTGACTTTTGATCAGATTCATAGGCTTGAATATTCTTGATTGTTTTTCTTTCTCCTTGTAAATATAGGCACTGTGTTTGCTTTTTCTACTTTTAAGTCTATAGATTTATTAAAAATCCTCTCTGCTGGATCTTTGATCTCCTGTGCCCATTCTTTCAGAACACTGGGATGAAGGTGATCCAAACACAGCTCTTTAAGTGCATTTTCAGCTCCCGATTTCTGCTTCCAGCTAAGTCATTTGTCCTACATTTTAATGCGCTTGTGCAAGTTTGTTTTGTACATTTGGGTAGGTATTAAAGCTATGCTCACAGAATCACAGAATGGTTGAGGTTGGAAGGGACTTCTGCAAGGTCATCTGGTCCAAACTCCCCCGCTCAAGCAGGGTTATAAACAGCCAGTTGCCCAGGACCATGTTCAGACAGCTTTTGAATATCTCCAAGGATAGAAACTCCATAGCTTCCCTGGGCAACCTGTGACAGTGCTTGTGCACCCTCTCAGTGAAAAAGTGAGCACTGATGTTCAGAGAGAACCTCCAGTTTTTCAGTTTGTGCCCATTGCCTCTGGTCCTGTCACTGGGCACCACTGGTAAGACCCTGGCTCCTTCCTCTTTGCACCCTCCCTTTAGGTATTAACATACATTGAGGAGATTACCCTGAGCCTTTTGTCCAGGCTGAACAGTCCCTTCTCTCTCAGCCTTTCCTCATAGGGAAGGTGCTCCTTCCTTCAGGTGGACCCAGGTGGTTGTTGGAATCTGATCCCAGAAGATCTTCCTGACTGTCAGGGCTCCAGACTTTTAAATTTGAGATTTATTGTTTGTCCCATTAGAAATCCCAGACTGAAAAATACAATAAAAATTATATATGTGATCATTCCTGACTTCAAATTTTATTTTGGCAAATGGGGGAATACTACCAAATCAACAAAATAAGACTTTCTTTGTCTAACCTAACTGTGCATCAAATCTCAGAATCCATACTAACCTGTATTGAAAAAGAAAACAAGCTGGGATGGACACAAAGAGTGTCAAAAATCTCATGTCCAAATTCAAAAGTTTATATCTATGTAAAATATTGAATACGGCTCTAACCTAGAATTGGTACCCACAAAAGATACTGAGCAGGTAACAGGTGATCTCATTTCACATCCACCCCTTGCTTAAGCAGCCATATTCCCATCATTGGGGGGAAATATGCACAGAAATTAAATTACCCTTTCCAGAATTTGGAGAGACATGGCCTGTGTTCTTTGTCTTCTTGCTGTAGTGGAAGAAGCTAATGTGAAAAATATGTCCTGAAACCAGTGGAGAAGTGCTTTACAAGCAGGATGCCATCCCGAGAGAGAAAGGAAGTGCCATGGCTCAGCAGAGCTGGCAGATACACAGCGCTGGGAAGGGAGGAGGTAGGAATGGCGGGGTCAGTTTAGGAGGGACATGGGACAAAACTGTTTGGGAAAAATTAGGCAACATCATAATGCGTTGAAATGTCAGGTTCAGAAAGCCAACTCTCACTGCATCTCTAGGCAACAAGCCAAGGTGCTGCTTGGTTTGAGAGGCATGGAGGAAGCCTATATATAGTATTCTGATCTACAGATTTCTGTAAAATTTAAGATAGATTCCAGCAGGCACCACCGTTTCCCAGCGTAATACAACTATGTTCAGAACATCCTGTAGCTGGTGTGTTCTCTGCATGCCTACAACAGTAAAACATGTCTGAAATACAGTATTTCTTTGCTTAGAATAACAGGTGCATTGCTAAATTGAGATGTTCAAATCCTCGTCTGAACCCTTTTAAACTAAATGTAGCTTTTATCAAAATGCTCAGTGATGTTTGTTTTCACAAATGCTTTCTCCACCATGAAGTTGCTCTGCAATTATTTTCTGTAAAAAAAAATGAAACAAAACCAAATGACAACTCCATGACACCTAACCTCAGAAACTTTTTGTTGTGGTGAAAATTTTAAGTCCCATTCTTTCCAAAAAATGAAGACTTTAGGACTTGCAAAGAAATATGATTTTAGTCAAGGCTTATGCATGTTGTATTCTAAAAAATAGTGTCTCAAACATTATGTATTAGAAAAAAGAAGGTGGTGAAAAAGAGCGTTCACACAGCTTCAATGGTAGTGTCGATAATGCTCCCTCAACAGGATTTTTCTCACCAAATATTGGGTGGACTAAAGATGTAGTACTCAAATTTTATATGTATGCATGAAATAAGGACAGCTTAAAATACACAGTTCTGCCAAAAACACAGTTCACTTTTAATTCTGATAGGCTGGTTCTGAGACTGTGCTTTGTCTGCCTGAAGAACGGGCTGTTGCCAGAAGAGGTGTTTGGGCTTCGCTTCTCCTGCTTATTCCCATCCTCTTCCTCATACTGGCACCAGGATTTGTGCGTGATGCTGTAAGCTGGCTCAGGAGAAACTAACCTGGTTAAGAAAGGAAAAAAAAAAAAGTATTTTATAATTTTTTTTTTTTTTTTAATCGGATTGGTTCCTTGTTCTATCTCACCATTTGGCTGTATAAATATTACCCTTGGCGTTCTAAAGCGGTACTGCAGCTTTCATCTGCACCCACTGGTAATGGCAGATTAAATTGACCATGTAACTGCAGCCTGGGGAGATATCCGTGCCACAAATTGCAGTGTACTGTAGATGCACCTGGACTAGTGAGGAATGGACTGTTTCAGAGATCTTGCCTCTCAGCAGTCTGCAAAGAGGAAGGAGAGGACAGCCTGTGCTCCTTTTCGTCACACGACCGGGAGAAGGGTGATATCGGAGAGAAAACAAAAGAAACTGCAAGTTTAAAGCTCTGTAAAAAAGAGCCTGATTGCTGTGGTGGCCAAGTAAACTTATCAGGTGGTTTTGGATAACGCTCGTGTCGTATCTGAACATAGAGAGAAAAGCGTTACATGGGCTGTAAGTGTGTGAATCATATTTTAATAGAAAATTTTAAGACAAAAGTAGGTGATGATCCATAGTAAATTTTGAGGTCTGTTGGTCCAAAACTTTTTAAATCCTCCTCTCTATTAATTACTCTGGGGTCATGTTTACAGGAGGGTTATTAGTGCAATACTGATCTCATATCTTCAAGTCACTTGATTAGACACTTGAATGAAAAAAAATTACTCACTGTACTTTTAAATTTTACAATTTGACTGTCTTGTTTCTTGGATGCTTTACTTCAGTAAAGATGTTTGCTTATGGTGTGTTGTCAATAGGAGTCAGAATTATCATGACTTATAATGGATAAGCAAATTAGTTCTTTGGAGCTGGTGTTTTGAAGAGGTTTCCAAAATGTTTCAGAAATACTCCACTGCTTTATCGGTCAGTTGCATTAATCTCAGTAATTTAGTTTTGAATGTAAGTGAATGGTAAAATCTGTGAGTTGTTAGTAACTGGTATAAAACAAACCAGATTTCTATATCAGCCTTGTCTGGTGACCTGCATGACCAGGTCCCATCCAAAGCTCCAGGTACTGAGTCTGCCTGAAGGTAACATTTACCACTTTTCCTTCCAGTTTTTGAGGTAATTTTCATCTTTGCCCTTGTCAGAAGGGCAGAAGTCTGATCAGCTTTTCAGCTGTATTTGCAGGCCCACTTTTGGATGGGTAAATAAACCAGAGCTCCCAATAAGTTTCAGGGCTTTGTCTAGTACATAGTATTTCTTTCTAAGACTTTTCCATGATGGCAGTGATGTGCAACCACCTGCTGAAAATGCAAAGGAAGGAGCTTTCCTGTGCCGCAGATCCAGTGATACGGAACTATATACAGGCTATAAAACTTTTCTAACTCTTCAGGCCACGTGGGTGCATGCAGAATTAGACATATATATAGTGCATCAGAAAATATCTGGGAATAGCAACAGATTAATGGCTTCGAAGTAGTTCTCGAAGCATCATGTACAGATGATACAGTAGCACTGGAGAAACCAAGGTCTGCGCTCCTGTGGCGGTGAAGGCAGAATAAGGAAATTTTAATGACTCTTTCACTGCCTTGAAGTCATTGTCTAATATTAGCCCTGTCAGCGCCTGGCTCTTTGTCAGTGGCAGCACAGGAGGAGGTGGTTACCAGCCAGGAGAATATGACCAAGGCTTTTAAATACCGTTGCTTGGAAAGTCTCGTTAATGGCTGCATATAAGATCGATGTGCAGTAATTCTTTCAAGCAAGATCTTTTTAAAAGCCTTTAGCAATCTGTCATCCTCGTCTACCCCTTCCCCCCCCTTTAGAAAGCCACATTAGTCAGGAGAAATCACACCGTCCTGGGAAGTTTTGAACTGCATCTGCTGATGCCGTCAGGAAGATGCTACTGTGCGGGGGCACAGGTGCAATTACACTGACGGCTGCTCCTCATCCTCGGCTCGGGTCACCCTGGAGGGACAAGCGGAAAGAAACGGGGAGGCAGGAGAGATTCTGTCAGGTGCATGGGAGCAGTACCGGAGAGAAAAATGGAATACCCTCTTCCAGGAGACAAAGATCGCGCTGTCTGTGAGTGATGCTTCGACTTCTTCAGATCTGTGGTTGGAGAGGGGCGGGGGGAGATTTCAATACTGTTTATTTTGGTCTGAGTTTAGCCACCTGTGCAGCATATTTTAGACTTCTCTGTCACTGTGGTAGAAATGTTTAATCCTTTTTTCTTTTCTTTTTTTTTTTTTCTTTTTAAACTGATAATTCATAACTTGTAGCTTTTTTGGAGGTTGTTTAAGCTCCCACAGTGTTTTTGCTTTACTGGAAACCTCAGCTTTGGAAAAACATATCCATATTAAAGAAGAGATCTTCAAACATCTTATTCTGTGTGATGGCGTTAAATATTACTTTTAGGGTTGATTTGCCCTGTAACCTATGGGTGGAAGCTAGAGCAGAGGTTTACTAGTTAGTAAATATTATCATAGTAAAGAATGTCATTGTGGGAAGCCCCTGTCTCTAATGGAGAAATCCTGAGTCATTTACTTCATGATGCATCAGCAAAAATAATTTGGGTGTGGCTTTGATTTTCAGCTGCTATTGTAACAAGAGTATGCAAACTGACAGTGTCTTAAGCTGATTTGTGATTGCAGAGGTTTTTCTCAGAATACGCACAAAATGCCTCACATTTTAAAGTGTGATATCTGTGCTTGCAAGGCTGCAATAGATGTAAGTATTGGAGTAGGTATCTCTCAAAAGTAAGCTTTTTTTCTGAAGCTAGGGAGTTCTCTACTATAACAGCCTTCCCATCACCTAGCAGTAGACAGTGTTATGTATGTTTGATTATCTTTTCATGTTTGGCTTGGTTTTGATTTTTTGTATTTATTTTTACTGTAAGCTTAGAGTTGCAAACATGATGTTTAGTCTTCAGCTTAGGTGATGTTTTTTTCCTAGCCAAGTCAGTACTGTATGGCAAGTAGCATTAAAATAGTGGGAAAGGGTTAAAGAAAAAACTAATTTAGTGGACTGTTCTTTAATCCTGCGTAATATATCTTGGGTTTAGAATGAGACAACCAATTTCAACAATGAAAAAAGGAAGATTGTAATTAAATATATGCATGAGAGTGTAATTTTTAGTGAAATCATTTTTAGTAGTATAGATCAAAGGAGGTGTACTTGGGGAGTTATGAATGAGGAGGAAAAGATTCTCTTTCTTGATTCTAGAAATGGGAGCTTGTATTAAACCTATGCTATATTCTAAATGTCTAGTTGCAATTGCATGGCTTTGCAGTATGACTGGCTGTAGTGAATTAGAAAAGTCATAGAAAGATAAGTGGGGTTTTTGCTGTCAGTGTCTGCTGAGACCCCAGAAGATTCTTTCTTAAAATTTTTGAAAAGTGTATTCCTGCTCAGTACAGCGACTGTCTCTGACTACTTTGCATCACTTATATACAAGATTTTCTATGTCTAGTCTGTATGAAGTGCACCAAAGAATAATGACATTTTGTCTTCTGTCTGTCCTGGAACTTTTTTCCATTTCCAGGACACATTTTGGACAAGTAGAATAATAAAAAAAAATACCCTAGCTGTAAACATAATGCCTGTCTCTTGTGTCTAGGTGGTCTCAGAAAGTGACTTAGAAGAAACTTCAGAAATAAATACAGCATATTGCTGAAAAACTCTGTCTTGGTATCCTCACTTTAGATAATATGTCCCATCAGTAACTGGTAGTATGATGGTAACATAACAATAAGCTGAATTATTATAAATGTTTTTCTTCTCTACTCAATACACGATTCATTACTAAGTCATTCTACCAGAGACAACTAGAAATAAATAAAGGAAAACATGAGTAATACTAACTGTCCTAGTTATTGTCTAAGTTGACAGCAGGTGAAAGCAAAGATTCAAAAATACATGGAAATTGATTCTTCTGGAATTATATGATGCTGTATTAATAGGAACATCTGATTTTGTATTTAAAATTTCCTTTTCATGACATCCTCTGAAACAATCTTGCTGTCCATTTACCTCACATTCTCACATAAAAGCCTTCTCTCAAGTCTAAATTATTTTTTTAAATAACGATCTACTACTGCTTGCAAGGATAAACTTTCTGATATGCCCTGAATTTCTTAAGCTAAGTGTAAAGTGTAAGTGTAGTATCCATAATATATGCAGAAATGTAAATTAGGTGCTTTTTTTTTTTTTTTTTTAATGTTGGACTGTTGAAAAAAGGAATGCAGGAATTGTGGGCAAAGAAAATTGGGAGGAAAAAAGGCAGGTCTCTCCTATTTCTCTCCTATATCTCTCCCAAACCAAGAAGTCATACTGCAATTCTGTAGTTGCATAATTAATAATTTTCTGATTCTTTGATAACATTGGAACTTTTATGTCAATGTTCACATACATAAAATCTACCCTTCGATTTCCTTTACTGGATTTTCTAGCCATTACTTATATCTGTCATGGGAAAAATCTGTTATAAACTGGTGGAGACATTGTCAGTGAGTTATACAGACCACACAGCTTTACAAATGACAGGCTTGTCATTATCATTTAAGGTTGGGCAGAATCTGAGACATGAAATAGAATAAATAAATAAATAAATGGTGTATGGTTTTATGTTAGTGTTAGGCTAATGTATATATGCATGCCATCAGTGATGACATTTCTAACAACAAAGGTGTGTCATCTTCAAATTTTCTGACCAAAATGTAAAAGCTGTGTGCTACATGAGAGACCTTACTTTTAATGGAACAATTTTATGATCTTAAGGTTCTTAGTAATCTAATTTCACAGTAATCTAATTTCACAAGAGCATCAACCCACTTCTTATTCAGTGTTTTCTTTACCAACTTCCTACAAGCTTCTAGTGGACTCAGAAAGGGAAACAATGGTATTTTACTACAGCATAAGGGATTTTAGTCACAGCATAGTTCTTGGTCATTTAAGTGAATAAAAAGTTAGGTTTTACAATGTGCACTTAAGTTCCTCTAAAAATCTTTTAGGAATAAATGGGAAAGAGAAAGCATGTGGAGTCAGACAAATGTGTTAGAGGAGAATTATTGTAGCCCGAGTCCTTTCTGAGAAACTGAAAGAGGAGGTCCCTTAACTACTTGAAAAAGTATGTCATAAGCATTCACGTTAAATTTTAATCAGTTATCGTTTGCTAATTCAATAGTAAGAAAGCTGATTTCTAGTTCTGAGCAGTGATAAAAAATTGGAACTCTATCCATAATGAGACCATGTAAAAGCCTTTTAAAAGTTAATTAGAAGGAATTTCTGTAAAACTTTTAAGGTGCCTGTATTCTATATTGATTACAAGAACAAATTAATTTATTCATCATAGCTAGGGACTAAAATTTCATTAACTTTTGGAGAGATGATTTTTTTTTTTTCCTATTTCTGTAGAGTGGAAAATGTACTACTTACAGTTAGATGGAAGGTTTTGATGTTGCCAAATGTCCAATAAGAGGGAAGAACTAGGCATTCTTACATCTATCACTTACTAAATGTAGCATTCAGGATTTTAGCTAATTCTTTCTGTCTTCAGGCAATAGAGTTTGTGTGTGAGATGTGCATGAGACCTATTTTCTTGATCAATTTTTAGAAAATTTTCTCATTATGGACCCCAAAGTGAGGTGTCTGGAGATACTAGTGGAAAAACTCCTTGGTATATTTGAGTTATTTTAACAGCTGTCTGTACATAGATGAGTACCAATAAAGTACAAGAATAGTCGTCTCAAATGATGGCTGGCCTTGCTTGTGACAAGTGTCATCATGATGATGGTCAGGTTGATGGACAGGTCTGCCAAGACCTAAGATGCCATTTCCTTTGGGTCCTGTCTGGAGCGAGCATCAAAATGATGATTTTGAATAAAACGTTTTCTGTTCATGCACTGTTTTGTCTTTGCATTTTCATCTAAATGGTGAAAATTCTGGCTGAAACCTCCATGCTACCCTGAAGCCCCTCATGTGGGGGTATTCACATTGTTCCAGGTGTGCCAGTGGTACACAGCTTGATTCTGTGTGAAAACCATTTTAAGAAGACAAAATTGTGCATATCTATTCATATTCTGAGTTTTGTCCTGAGTTTTTAAGGGAATTTAACAGTATCTTAAATAAGAGAAGTGTTCTAGTCTATTATGTTCTCTTTTCCATTTTAATTAAGTAATTCTGGTAAAGTGGCACATCCTACTTAGAGATAAAAGTACCTTCTTTCCAGCCAGTCCAGAGCAGCACATTGTTTAATTACAGTTAGATGTGCTTGAAAAAGTACTCAGTCATGGAGGAAGGGTACTTGGAAAAAAGGTAGGACTGAGTTGTCACACTGGAAAAATTCCCCCAAGGAAATGAGTCATTTGCCTATCCTAGTGTTTTGCACAATTGTTGTCGCTGTGGGTGAGGGGGATTGTGTGTACCTGTGAGTTGGTACAAATGTTTGAGTTTCAGGTAATGACTGGACACCAGGTCTCTTGTGAGTAATTCAAGCAGAGCATGCCAAAGTATGAATTTGCATGCTTTAAATAGGTAACAGTGATCAAAATAGCAGCTTAGTGAGGGAGTTAAAAAAAAAAAATAAATCCCTAGAGGTAACAAGTTAATTTGTTCAGTTTGTATGAGCGATTGCTTCCAAGTTTTATTGTATGGCAAGGAGTCATTTGAGATTTGGCCATGTTGGTACGTGGTCACAGTAGATGGGCCTCCTTGGCAGATGGTTAACAATAGTAAATGTTACAGTTTGTAATAGGTGTTCTGTTGGTGGTTGTTTCTGCAGACCTCCACTGCAGAAATAACCACGCATCATTTACTGTAAAGTTTTTACTTTTTATTTACAGTATTTTTGTTCTCTCACTGATAGTACGTCGTAATCCTTAAATTGATTTGTGTTCTTCCTATGCAGTTTGCTGGTGTCTGCATACTACTCTGGGGTGTTGGTAAAATTTTTCAGAGGTTACAATGAATCCTTAACTAACTAGGCTATTGAAGACTGATTGCTGAGAGGTTTTTTTAAAAAAGAAGTTTCTTCACGTGTCCTGAGTAAAACTGGATTTAGCATCAATATCCTTTCCATCAAATTGATTGTAGGTATCCTGTCATATATGTGGACGTGAAGAGAAAAATAAGAGTTTAGTAAATGTAAATATCTGATGCAGATGACAACAAGAAATTTCAGAGGTCTATATAGATAAATATCTAAACATGTAAAAACCCACTCTGGCGATCAGAATTCTATACTTTCTCTAAGAAGTTTAATTAAGGGCTTTTTTGTAAATTAGTAGTTTTGCCAGCGGCTTAAAACATTTGGTGGTGGATTCTTTTCAGGTTTGTTTGGTTTTTTGTTTTGTTTTTAAATAACTGTGATACTCCTTTGCCAGTAGGGTAGTAGTACCATCCTTGGAGAGAGCAGAAACCTATTTCTAATTTGTTTTTCCATTTCTGTAAAACACTCTGTAGGTACCTAATCAGGTTACGCTGTGGCTTCAGTTATTGAAGTTTGAAAAGTGCTCTAGTTTTAGAGTTTGTTTCAGCAGAAGTGGCTCACAATATTATTTGTTCAATTTTTATAAACTTTGGGAAAACAGTGTCAGTACGTGTTCCAGATTCACACAATAATATTTTAAAATATATTACCAAATACATAATTTGTTTATTGAAAACATGTAAGTTATAAGCTAACAAACCCTATCAGGTAACTTAGAAAAATATTACTATGGGAAAAGTTGATTGGTTGTATTCTTATTTCTCATCACATTGTTTTGTATGTTGACTCTCTTGCAGCCCCTTTCATTATGGTCAGGATAAAACTTAAGGGAGATATTTAAAGCAAAATTTTGGCTTCCTTGCTATTAACTGTGTTGTTTTTTTCGCTATTGTGTAGAATCACAGAATAGTTTGTGTTAGAAGGGACTTTTAAAGATCATTTAGTCCCATTCTCCTGCTATGGTCAGGGACGTCATTCACTAGACCATGTTGCTTGAAACCCCATCCAGCCTGGCCTTGAACACTTTCAGGGATGGAGCATCCACAACTTCTTTGGGCAACCTGTTCCAGCATCTCATCATCCTCACTGTAAAAAATTTCTTCCTTGTATCTAGTGTAAATCTACCTTCTTTTAGATTTAAGCCATTGCCTCTTGTCACTATAGGCCCTGGTTAAAAGTCTGTCTTCTCCTTTCTTATAAGCCCCCATTCATTACTGAAAGGCATCAATCTCCCCAAAGTCTTCTCTTCTCCAGGCTGAACAACCCCAAGTCTCTCAGCCTTTCTTCACAGGAGAGGTGCTCCAGCCCTCTGATCATTTTCATGACCCCCCTTAAGACCCACTGCAACAAGTCCACGTCCCTCCTGGGGTACTGAGGACTCCAGAGCTGTATGTAGTACGCCAGGTAGAGTCTCATCAGAGTGGAGTAGAGGGGGAAAATCACCTCCCTCGATCTGCTGGTCACACTTCTTTTTATGCAGCCCAGGGTACAACGGGATTTTAGGGCGGCAAGCACACTTTGCTGGCTCTTGTTCAATTTCTCACCCACCACTATCCCAAAGTCCTTCACAGTGCTGTTCTCAGTCCATTCGTTTCTGGTTGTGTGGTTGCTGTATTCACAATTGTGTTTTGTGTGAAACAGGCAATGATTTTTAACTTTTTTTTTTTTTCCCTCCCGCTCATTTTTCTTTTTGAACTCTCTTTCAGAATTCCCCGCTCTACCAATATCTGCAGGATTTGGGACACACGGATTTTGAAGTATGTTCGTCTGTGTCACAGAAGGCAGAGCAATGTGCAGCAGTGGAAAGCCAAAGAGAGCGGACTGTGCATGCTGCCCAGAAAGTGAGCACTCTCCTGGTCCTCAGCATTTATCTTCTCAAGAGAGAACCACAATATTTCATAAAATCAGAGGGGATAAACATTAATCTCTTACTGCATTGAAAAAAAAACACCAAACCAAACAAAAAAAACCCCAAGCACTTGTCATATCTTGTCTGCAAATGTGTTTTATGTTTATCGGCATAGTTTGAAGTGGTTTTTTGCAGTTATGTAAGCCGGGGAAGCAAGAGACTTTCGTAGTGATTTTTTGGAGTGTTGTAAATTATCATATTTACTGGTTATTATTATCTTAGCTTAAAATGACTTTCTGGGAACAAAACTTGTAATTTTCTGGAACAGAATATTTATAGTTCCCAGCCCTTCTCAGGCATTCAGTTGCTAAATATCATTTACTCTGTGACAAAACATATTAAGAAAGAGGATTTCTGGTAAGTATAAATACAATAACCGAGCTGAATTAAATCGTAGAACTGTGCTTAAGTTACAGCGATTTTCTAACAGCTGACAAGGATCATCAACTGATTAGCTCAGACTTCTTATTTCCCTATAATTTAAGTAAAAGCTTGTGGATTTTTTTTTTTAAACATTTTGGTATTAAAATTACACTTGAGAATTTGGCTATCTAACACCTACTATGACCTGCATAATTTTTTTTTCATTATTAAAAGTGAATGGTATTTTTACTGTTACTGGGAGCATATAGGCATGTGATTCAGATGAGGAGCTGTAGTGTGGGTGAGGAAATTCCTCTTTCGAGGCAGCTAATGTGGGAATCTCTTTGCAGCAAGTATGTTGAGAATTCAATAGTTGATCTATCTTCTCCTTAGCATCTATATGGAGCATGGAAAGAGCAGGTGTTTTCTGCTTACCTCTTTCACTTCCACTGTGGAGTTTTCAGTGGACATGCTCCATCTATGTGCTAAGCCAGGAGGAGAAAGATGCCTCCGTGCAGACTTCTCTGTCCTGCTCACTGCAGGTTGGGGTGGGCAACACCTCACAGGTAAGAATCCAAACCAAGCATTCATGGGTTGATGCAGTGCCTCTGAAGAATTACCGTTTCTTTCTCCTCTCTCCCCATCATCAGCAGTAGCTTCCATCTTTGTGCCCCTTATGTCATCTGATTCTTGCCCACTGTGACTTTTAATCTGCCACTGGAGCTAAACTTTCCTGATATTCGCTCCTGTTTTATACCTTTTCAGCTATCTTCAAATCACAAGTTCACAACCCCTTCCCTCTCATTTGTAAGCTCTGCTCTTCCCTGCTCCACCATGTTCCACCCTCCCAGTTAGCTGGCAGTGAATTGAGGAGAGCATCCTACTTTTCCCAAATTCAGGCAATGTGATATGAGTGGTTATTGAGATCTCCAGAAGGTCTCCCTGCCTGTTGTGGTGGATGGGAGATCTTATGGCAAATAAGGAGAGCTGATGCTTTTCTTAGGATCTTTTCTCAAATCATGCCATCTTGATGTATATCCACTACTCAGTTCTCAAGATGCTTCAAGGAATTAGCCAAGTAATAGTCACACTTGATTAGGCTTTATTTCAACAAAGCTTTTTTTCAGTTTTGTATGTGTCTTTCTTGTTCTGCTTTTGTTTTAGGTCAGAACTATTTTTTGTTGTAGAATTTTTAACCTATTCTTCTCTGTGTAGGATCCTAAGTGAGGGAGGATTTGGAAGTGTATGAATTGATGTGGGTATCATCAGTCAGCTCTTCTGATCTGGGGGAAGCATGTGTGGTTTTCTAAATGTTTACAATAGTATGGTGTACTTGCGAAGACTGACATGCAGAGTCTTTGAAGCTGAAATTTAGAAGTTGCAGTGTGAACCTTACTCATGTAGCAGTATTCAGAGAAGTGTTGATAGGTCATATTTTCATATAGTGATACTCATTTCATCCAGTTTTTGTATTGATTTCCTTGCATGCTCATTGGGTTGCTTGAAAAACAGGATAGTAAAGCATGAAACATTTTGCTTTGGTTTTCAGTTCTCTTGAAGTCTTTCTTCATGGATAGATGAGTCATAGTTTGCGTTTATCTATTTTGCAAAGTGCACACTGCACACTTTGCTTCACAGCCTCCATTCCCAGCTTCTGAGACTTGTAAGCCCTGTGGAAGTGTCTCTTCCGTGTCTCCCTTCTCTCATGCCCCACTTTCTGGTCAAAGATGACCATGCAGATAAGATGCTGGGTGCATATCCATTGAGCAGACCAGTAAGTACCATTGTGTGCCCAGCACATAGATTAGCCAGAGCTTGTAAACCAATCATACTATAGTAAGAATCCCTAAATTTAGTACTGATCAGTTATGTTCTTGCGGAGTTCACAGCTTTTCAAAGAGTTCGATAACCGTGTAGAAAAAAAATTATGAAGAAGCTTCATTCAGAACTCCAGTCTTGTGTGCTGAGGATTTGTGAGCCCAAGAAAGATTAACTGAGGGGAGAAGGAGAAGCGATTCTTGCAGGGTCTCCATGCTTCTTTGGCTGGTTTTTTAATGTAAACTTTAAAATTTAATGAGTAAATTGATTTCTAGTTACTGTTGATATGGATAGCTGTTACATTTGTAATAATGATTGCTCCTATCAGTGATCACAAGGCAAGGTTGAATTTAATTCAGGGTTTAACTCACGGTACTTTAATTTAAACTACTTTTAAGAGCATTTGTGGAAGTATTAGGTCTGCTACCCTTACTTTCCAGACTTGTCAGGTGGCACTCAGCATAACCCTTAAAAAAACACCTGAAAATATATTTTCCCTTTTAAGGCTATTGACAATTTTGTGGTACATTTACATTGCTTAGTGCAGGAAGACTTTAATTAAACCACCATTATTTGAAAAGTAGGGTGACATATTACATTGGCTGATTACCTGTTCATAGACTATTGCTTGTTAGCTGCATTCCTTTATTTTGCATTACTTTTGTGGAAGTCAGTAAAGCAGTATGATGCTGTGTTCATGTATATAATTTCTACTGAATTTATTACAAAAGTGCTGTGGGATTAAGAACCTCAATAGTATTAAGATATACTGCTTGTAAAAGCCTCAAGTATTCTCTTTTTTCCCCTCCCTTTGCCTCAAGCATTTTATACTTAATTTTATTGTGTTGGGAGCAAGTCCTCCAGTGTTGTGTCAGATATAGAAGTAATTTGTCATGGTTTGCCTTGCAACTTGAAGGGAGTGGGTGTATGAAAATGGGCTGTCCATTTCTTACAAACACTAGAATGATATTCACATTGTCTCATCTCTGTCTAGACAAGGATATGAAGTGGAAATAAGGAAGAAACCTGTGTGTAATTTCCAGTGATAAAATGTCATAGATCCTTCCCACTGCTGTTCCAGTACCAGTTTGGGAATATTAAAACTTTTCTCTTGTAATCTGATGTCAGAAGGTCTGCTTTTGTCATTTGATTTTTGTGTCCCATTTTGGTAGGATGTCTCGAAAGGAAAGAGAATGAGACAGAGACATATGGCCACACATTTAAAGAAGTAAACTTTCTTCTTTAGGGTTGAGGAGAATCTGAGGTTTTCTTGCAACTTTTGCATGACATACAGGCAAATCATTTACGTCCCCATCCAATCATTTCCTCATTTTTACATGAGACTGTTATCACTTCCCTTTCCTCAGCCTTTGCTGGCCTGGTCTACTGAAATTATAAAATATCTGGGAAACAAATGGTTTCTGAGTTCTGAATATGTACCTAACCATTGTCCTAATATAAAATTATCATAGTTGAGGCTTAGTGTAATGCAAAATATAATCACAGGGAGCAGATGATGTTCCATGCTGAGTGCTGCCTAGGATGTGTATATCCTTTCCCTTCTGTTCTGAAAAGCACATTTACAAAAGCCTTAAACATTTTATTAAAATAAAAATTGACAAGCTACAGCATTGCTTTGTCTTCGAATTGAGAGTGTTTACTCCTCTTGTATTCAGTCAAGTAGGAACCCTGTGCAGATACAATCTGGAGACATGTAGCAAGATTTTGGCAAGGCAGAGATCTAGTTTGGGATCTTTAGGGACTGAAAAAAACTAATCTGGAAAAAAAGAGGTTCCTAGCAAAAGATACAAACGTTGCTGCTGCATCTTGCTGTCCTGCCATGCAGAGCATATGGTTCAGGCTTAATGAAAGGCAGAGGCATCAGCTGAATTAGAAGCACATCTTAAATAGCTGTGTGTGTGTGGTTTTGGAATAATTTTTTTTAAATCAGAGCATGGTCTTAATGAACATTGAGCTGAAAAACTGTAAAGGTACTCCAAGGTTGTGTTCTGAGTGCTGATGAAATGCCAAGCTCCCATTTGAGGGAGTGTAGAGCTGTGATTTAGGATGGTAATTATAGGTGCAGTGTTCCTGGCTGTACCAAGGAGCTAAAGTTCTGGTCTCAAAATCACCTGACAGTCAAAAGCACTGTTTGCAAGAGCTCCTAGACCTGTTTTCTGGAATTAAGTTCTATTTGGGTAATTCTGCTTGATCTTTACGGAATATGTTCCCATTTACATTTTTCCTTTATCACTCATTTTCCCAGCCTGCTGTGCATATCTGAATGCTTAAATTGATTATACTGTCACACCATATCCCATCTTAGATGTGATAATATTTCATCAGTAGAACAAGGCTGGTGCTGGAGGCAGCTACTCAGGGTTGTGTTGTAGCTAGCCCTCAGTAGCTGTGCAGGTGACTTGATGTGAAAAGGTAGAGGGACCAGTCCTTTGCCTTTGTCTAGGGTTCCCACCCACTTAATGCTGGCTCTGGGGAGTTGGAAGGCATTTGATGTAGCATTTTCTTCTTTCTGAAGTGCACAGCATTGAAAGGTGAATGATGATATTTTAGATACCTGCTAGTTTACCATTTCAGGTTCATCCTGTACAAAAGAGAAACAGTCCTTAGAATTTTATTTTAGATTCAAATTCATATACCTAAAAAGTGTGTGTCCTGTGCTATTTTAGGAAAAAAAAAAAGGTTAGGAGTTATACACCTTTGTTATTCAGTTTACAGAGTTTGACCCAATGGCGTTCTAAAGTTGTAGGAAGAATACTCCAGAAGCATTGGCAACATGACCTGACTTGTGTGTTGATGAAAGTTGTTTTACTTGTCAGTAACACTCCCAATGGGAATGCAAACTCTGAGACACTGTTCCAAGCATCTGAATAATTTAATGTGTTACTGTACTCTACTGGGTCAGAGCCCAAGACAGTGGGTTGTCTTGTTTTGTGTTTTCAAGCACTGACATGCCTATTGAGTGTTTATGCAAGCTCAGATTTTTTATTTTTATTTTTATTCTAAACCATGGAAAATAAACTGAAAGACTTACATAGCACACTAGCATGGTTTTTTTTTCCCCAGTAATTCCACAGTCTAGTCAGCTGGTAGTAGTTTAAAATTATCCTTGGTATAGACTTAAATGTTCATGACAAAAACCCAGGGACTTATGAAGGCTAAGTGGTTGAAAATGATAGGCTGCAAGAGGCATAATTTTAAATAGTAAATGGACAACTCTTTCTGTACTGTGCTTTCAAAGTACTGGGGAAAGTACTTCTGAATGAAATATCTGTCTGCAACTCAAATGCAGAGCAAGGACTTTAGTTTAGCTCGTGTCAGTTTTTTACAAATTGTAATCACAAAAGTTTGTTTTATTTTCCACCACCTTGCAAGAAACTTGGAGGATTATGGAGTGCTGCAGTTTGTGACGTTCTTCCAACTTATGTCAGTGCCCTTGAGCAACATCAAAATACAATCACTTGGACTCCTTCCATAATCTAAGAAGCGTGGATTGCTGGGAGAGCTCCTCCTAATAAGCCACGGTGATGTCTGTGTATCAGGAAGAGCTATTGTTACGAAACCCCTATTATTGGTTTGTCTCTCCACTGACCTAGAAACACTTCCCTTTGGTGCAGGTCTGCGATTCTAACTGTACGCAGAAAGATGAGCCATATGTAAAGAAACACTTGAGTTAGTTTACCTAAATAGACAACAAAGTACGTTATTTCAAAAATTGTTCTGTGGAGCATACAGGCGTTAGGGTGACAGTTTCTGCCCTGGCTTGCTACTTCACACTTGTGTCACGCTGCCTTTCAAAGGGTTGTCAGGCTGATTACAGGGCTGACCACAAAGCTCCAAGCTCTTGTTGCTTGTTTTACTCTTCTGTTTCCCACCTTATAGTTGGGGAGGGAGAAAGCCAAGAGGGAGAAATGGAAGAAGCTGATTTAATGCAGACACGTTTTATACATAAGTTTGGGGGGTTTTTATATGTATTTTGAAGCAGTATGCCACAAAATGTAAGTGTTCCAAAATTAATTTTTTTGGTGTACATTTTGTTTGATTATACTATATGTCATCAGTCTGAAGATTAAAAGGTGGGGCCTCAGAATTCATGAAGTATATGTAAGTAAATATTTTGAAAAATATTTCCTGCCAACTCAGTCTGTGGAAAGTACATATATAGTGTGTGTCACAAACTCCTTTTTTTTTTTTATTGAGTGGCCGTAGAGTGAAGCAAAATCATGCAACTATTTAATGATAGTCTTTTGTGTATTGTATTTTAGGAAGATACATGAGTAAAATGTGTGATGACCGAGAGGAAGTCTTTCTAATTAGTGGGACTCTAGTTACATTTAGAACTCAGATGGAAGTGTGGATGAAGTTTGCGTGTGAAACAGCACGGAGAGAAAGTACCTGATAGCACGATCCAGTTGGGACAGGGAGTTTCTGGAAGAGGACGTTCTTTCTCTTCCCTGTCTCTGTTCTCAGCTCCTCCAGAGCCTCGTCCTCAAGCTGTGGTGGTCTGCCAAGGAGAGGATGTTCCTCTCCTGGTCTTTCACTTCAGTCCCTAGCAGTCATTTAACTTCACTGCTTTTTTATTCTCAAGGAGAGACAAAGTCTTACATATCAATGCAGCAGATGCCGGTTTGAGATCAAACTAATTCTAGCTGTTGTTATTTTTAACAGTACAACATAAGAATCCATTTTGCTCCAAATAGGTGGGGTTACTGAAAGCTTTATTTCACACTTTTGTGTACAGGCAAACTAACGGGAAGCAGATGTTCCCTTAGTGTACTCTGAAGTTGGGCCAAACACAGTAAGCAAAACTTCCTTACAGGTACTTGGGCCCGAGTTAACAAGAAAAGCAAATGCAGAAATAAAGGAGTTGTTTTTATTTATTTATTTAGGGCTTCATTTTCTTTTTTAACTGGAATATTTTCTTTTCCCTTCAGCAAAGCATCCTCTCAAAACTAGTTGAGTTCTTTAGAAGTTGGTTTCCTTTTCCACAATACAAGAAAAATGATGACATACTTCACCGACTGGTAAGTGATCCTGGTTTTTTTTCCACTTCCTTTCCTAATCCACAAGTCTTCCTTTCCTCTGTACCTCATCCTCTGAGCACCAGCTTTGGTCTAATACTGTTGGGTTTGGCTCTAAGAGTTTTACTACTTCTTCAGATAATATTGATTCTGGTTTTCAGAGTCGGTGTGCCAAGCAAATTGGGCACACAAGAACGGGAAAAATATCAGTAGCCAGCTTGAAGATGTTAAAAATGTGGAAAAGAAATTAAAATAAAATGTGTGAGAAATTCTTGAAAGCTGAAAGTAGTTACCCTACAGTGTACCTACCCCATAGGGTGGAAGGCAGTGTGGAGATGCTGACTGAGAAGGTCATAGGTTACAGCCCTGGTGCCTTGCAGGCACAACTCAAGACAGAAGGCTCCAGAGCCTCACCTGAGTATTGCTTCACCCTCTGTTTCAGCTCATTAGGCTCAGGAACGGCACAAACACTGTGCAGCTGTAACACCCCTGCACCCATCCTGGCCTATTTGTTTCTTCACTGCTTCTGCATTTGGGAAAAGGGAAGCAAATTAAGGCACCTGTGTTATAATGCTTCAGAACATATTAAGAGCAGGTGACATCCGTGTAGGGGTCTGGCTGTAGGGAGAGACAAGAACAGATCTCTCTACTTCCTTTGTGTTCTCATCTCAGCAGTTCAGAAACAGGTTGGGTGTCCATCTGCTTCACCAGAAGTCCTCATGCTCATGGAGCCTGCAGGAACTTTTTGGGCCCTAGTCAGCCTGTGTGGAGTAGACCTGAAGGGTGATATTTCTATCCTGGATAATTAGAAATAGTTGTAAGCTGCCTTTACACCTCTTCTCTGCAATGCCACTTTCTAGTCAGTTCAGTCTCTGGCCTGGGTTTCTCTGAGATCTGCTTTAACTTACACCCAGCTGCCTCATGTTCTTAGTCTGGCTTGCAAATGTCATATTACTCAGATTGTTCCAGAATCTAGAAGTTGGAATTTTTATTTAATTTCTTCAGCTGTGATATAGGAATGATGTTTTCAAATGTAGCTTACAAAAAAAAAATATTGAGCAGCATAAGAAGTTAGAGGTTTCCATTTCTCATAGAGTTCTGCCAAGTCCAATTGCTATCTCTTGCCCCTTATCTCAAGCGAACAAAACTTCCTCTGAAACCTCCCACTGGTGATCTTTGGTTGTCTTTTTTCTTCCTCCCTCTTCCCTTATGAATCAAAGGTATTATCTTCCAGCTTTATTTAGCCTTCCTTTCTGGAGATGAAGACACAACCAAAGAATATGGAAAACATCTTTCTCCTTCTGCATGCTACAGTAGGGTCCTGAAATGATACAGGATGCATCAGGGGAGGGCAGAGTTTCCTCTTGCACACCATCCTGAAACAAATGTTTTCCATTAAAAGCAGAACTCAAGTTATCGCAAGTGACATCAATGTCTGGAATTAAACTTTTGACTAGCTATCATATGGTTTCATAAATAATCTCATTCTATCAATGACAGAACTAAACAGGTTTTGTATTGTGAAATGTCAAACTTCTTTTAACAGGTTCTGTTAAGGGGTTTTACAGAATATTCTCATTTCTTTCTTGTAATCTCACTAGATGCAAAGATGCACGTGTTCAGTGACGTTCTTAACTCAAAGTGTTTTGTAATTTTAATTTGATGCAGCATGCAAATAAAAATTTCAGGGGACTTTCCTAATATTTATCTTGAAGATCCATGTATTTGTCTTGAAGAACTCTAGCTGTAGGGAAAAAAATAGCAAATGCTTTTCATGACATCAAATCCACAAATAGTAACTCCCTGAAGTTTGCCTGGAGTTCAGCAAGTGTGAGGTCTTCAGAGTCCCATGCTGTTTCATGCTGGATTGAGTTCCCTTGGGAAAGGTCACAGAATTCCTGTAGGAGAGGACTTCACTGCCTTTGCTGGGGGGTTGAGTCCAGTGCATTGACCACTAAAATGCCCACAAGTGACTTTTTGTTGCCTAATTTGTACTATTTCTCTTTCTAGTTTTTGTTTGTTTGTTAATAACATAAATTATGTCATTACATATTAAAAAAAAAAAAAGAGTGTTTGCTCTTTTATTGAAGATCTTCTAATACCTCTCTGATTCTTATCCAAATAGACTGGCATAATCTGTGGTGTGTTTCCAGATATTGTTACTATCTAGGTCAGATCACAAAGTTGGTGCAACACAACCTACAAGTTAGGCAATATGTGAGTTAAGCAAGTTTAATAAAAATTAAGTAGCTACTTGTGATATATCCGAAATATTCCTGTAGTCTTTGGAAACAGATTGTTGTCAGTAAAGTGTAGAGAGTCTCAGTGTTTTCCTTGTTCTGTTGACTTAATTGTAAGAATGTGCATATTCTTAACTAATGCCTGTTTTTTCTCCTGCCCGTTTGTGGTAAGGATGTTGGATTTCGATTTGACACGCTCCGTACCATCCTGCAACAGGAAGTTCTGCTGCAGGAGGATGTGGAACTGATTGAGTTCCTTGACCCCAGTATCCTGTCTGCAGGGCAGAGTAAGCAACAGGAAAACAGACAGCTTCCAACGCTACGCTCCCTAGCAACTCCTAATATTTGGTATTGTACACAGAATATCTATCACTATATTCATTAAGAAACAAGCAAAAAATATATTGTGTTTTCTTGATATAAAATGCAGCAATAATACAACTACTTTTTTTCTCAGGTCTTTGAGTCTTTGGTCCACTAGTCCCCAAATTTTTCTACAAGCATGTTTTTTCCCTTGGGTGTTTTATAGAAGGAGTGAGTTTTAATCTGAGATAGCTACATGAATATGTACTTCCAAACCCTTTTATGTGCTATAAGGAAGAACTATGGTTGATTAATTAATTAATTTCTAAAGCTATAGTATGGTGATTTTGATAAATGAAGCATGATTGTGAAAGCTGAATTGAAAACTGTTTTCTTTGCAGTGGTCTTCATAAAATATGCTGGGGGTATGTGTGCAATTAATTTTCAGACATAGAATACCAGAAGAACAGCCTAAAGAATATTTCTAAAGACGCATTCATGTCAGCAGAGGCTGGTGAAATTCACCCTAGAATGTTGAAGGATCCATCGCAGCAGTCTCTGAACAGCTGCCACCAGTATATGAAAAATAACAATGATGGGTGTTCTGACAGAGTGACTTGCTCAGAAATGGACAGGAATCATAGCTTAAAAATATCTCATAACACAACCCAGTCCTATGCTTTCATACATATGTTAGGAAAATAGATAAAATTATTTAAAAGCCAGGTTAAAAAACCCCATCTGTTTACGTTGTAATATGTCATTATTGATTCTGTCTGTCAAACAAGAACTTTGTCACAGTCCTTGTGATATTCATTGCTTCTTTAGCTGTTCAGACTATAAAGTACCCTTAAAAAATACCCTTAAATATATTGCTCAGCTTATAGATGACGGCAGGTTTGCAAGTGTTTTAGCAGAATGGAGTTCAAAAAGTAGCTTGGAGAAATATCTTGAAATCAATAGAAAAGTCAATAAAGACAGAATTCTAATGCTACAATTGGGAAGGAAAAATCAAATTAACAAACATGAAATGGTCAACAATTGGGTAGGCAGTACTACTTCAGAAAAGGATCTGCACATAGTTGCACAGCATAAATTGAATGCATCAGCAAATTATTTTTAAAATGGCAAATCTTATCCTGGTGTCGTTGTTAAATGCAGAACTTGGGTGTTTGCTTTTGTATGTTTCCTTAAGCCTTGTATTAGACTACAGCATCTGGTTTTGGATGCCACACTTGGAGAGGCATAGGTAATTTAGAGGCAATCCAGAGCAGAACAACAAGACTAATGAGTTTAGAAAATGTAAATTTTCAGAAACATTGGAGTGTGTTAGAATTGTTTGGCCAAAATGGAGAAAATTGAGGTGGGGTGGAACAATATTATGATGTGCAGAAGATAGTTAATCAGAAAGTGGTGATCAATTGTCATTTATTCTGTTCAGACAAGGGAAAGATATGAGGAAAAACAATGTCATTAATTTGCCAATGATGCAGACTGGACTTGGGGGAAATCTTTTGAACTCTAAGGATACGCAGGAGTTGGAATAGCTACCTGGCCAGGTTGTGGAGTCTCCATTTTCTTCAGTCTGTCCATATGATTTGGATTAACCAGAAACTGAAAATGGACAAAGTGAGGCCTTATATCCCTTCTAGTTTTTCAACTGTTGCAATTCATCATTTTTGTATGTGTGATATTTTATTTTGAATGTATCAAGGAAGTTATAAACTTTATGTCTACCCATTTTAAAGTAAATTACGTAGCTGAGTATTTTAACCCTACGCTTTTACTGAAACTTATCAGTAGCCCTGAAGAGTTAACACCTGTAAAGCCTATAGAAATATGACCACAAAACTGTCAAGAAATAGAAATCTAGAGATGATGTCTTATTTTAGAAATAAGAAAATATTCCTTGTGAATACTTCCAAAACTAAATACAGAATACACATCTTAAAGGAGTGAAGAAAGTAATTTATTTTTTTTCAAAAAATTCTGAAAATTTGCTATGCACCTTGAAGCCCAAATCCATTTGCTATGCACCACAGAAGCCCATCTCTGTGAAGACTGTCATTACAAAACTGCAACTATAATACTATATATGAAACAGTGTATTTTCTAGCAGTTACTTATTTTTATGGAATTTTTCTAGATAAAAATATTTCTAGATAAAAATAACAGCTTTATGAAGATTTTAAAATGTCCTTGAGAAATAACTGAACTGAGATACTAATAACTTATGCTCTCTAAGGGTTTGCAAAAGCTGCCAAATTGTTTTAAATAATTAGTCAAGCCATCTTTATAAAAATGTGTTAAAACCTAGTGGTGTGTTGGTGTCCAAGTTAAATGAGTCAGGATCTGGAAAAAATAAAGCTGGCATTACTTGAGGGTTTTGTTACCAAAAGAAACAAGCCCTTCCCTACTGTACTCTTGAACCTGGAAGTACAGATATTCCGGTTCCTACCCACCCTGGCTTATAATGCTGAGTAGTCAGAGTTTTTTTTTTTCTTTTTCTATTTTCTTTTCTTTTTTTATAAAGTCACATGTGTAAGAGAAACTGACCTTTCAAATGGGTGCATTACACTTTTACTTGTGCCATAAAAAAAGGGGATAAATGTTTCCTTAGAGTATGCTGACCAAGTAGTATCATGTACATATACATCTAAATCTGCCACTAGGACTAGGTTTTGGTGTTTACAGCTCCCTTCAGGACCTACATAAAAGCCCCGTGATAAGATATCTTAATCTCAAATGTAACCAAAAGCTTTGTGATTTTCCCACTTGTTTGACCTCTGGAACCTGTGGCTGATGGCACTTTCTCTGTTTGCAGGGATGTCTCGCTGTTGCTTGCCTTTGTGAGTGCTCTGCTTCTGCTTCCTTCGTGGTGGAGGGAATCGTCGTGGCTGCTCTGGGGACTAGTTCTGCTTGTCTACACAGTCTTTCGAGCGTGGGGCACATGGAGGACAGCCAAGCTGCAAATGTCCCTGCGAAAATACTGCGTCCAGCTGGAAGAAACAGTGGCAAATAGCCGAGCTTTTACTAATCTTGTGAGGAAAGCTTTACGACTCATTCAAGAGACTGAAGTAATTTCCAGAGGATTTACCCTGTGAGTCTGTATTTCACTTTATTTAATACACGGTTCCATTCAAGCCAGGCATCTTCTAAAATTCTCGTCTTACACAGTCTACCAGTGGAATTACTGAAAAACATAATACTTAAAGCTTTTTTTTTTTTTAACATAAAATAGCAGAATTACCATCCATACTAAAAGTATGAATTCTAACAATTCAGTGTTAAAACCCTGCATCCTGAAGGATAATTAAATATCACAAAACTCGTATGCCTTTAAAATGTCATACTCTGCCAGCAATGAAATACATGAAGAAATGGGATTTTGAAACAGTTTGGCTAACTCTTCTGGGGATTCATTTAGAGGATTGCTTGTTTGAAGGATTTTTGTATCTTATATTACCAAATCTATGTAAATAAACTGACCTGCAAGTAATCATTCATATTTTAGGAAACAAGATAACAAGAAAACCATTCTATTTTTATTTAACAAATAACAACCTGAAGTAATGAGAACACAGCAATCAGCAAAGACCATGAAAGGTCATTTCCCACCTCAAAAAAAAGTTTACAATACTACTTTTTCTTGCATATAATTGTTGAGATATTTAGAATCTTAAATTATTTACTGCTGAATTTGCCTCTCATCCACTTAAGGGATGTGAAAGTGTTCCTGGTTATTTAGCTCTTGTTAGCTATTTGGTAATTTTTGCTGCTTTGCTATGTGAAAGGACATCAGAACATGTTCAGTGCATGCAATGATCCCAAAGCCATCAGACCCCACTTCTGTGCACTCTCATTGCCACAGGTGCTCTTCCCTGTAACAACCGATGGTTAGATATGTACCTGTGCCGGTTAGAATTAAAGTTAAAGGAGATGGGAAACACCAACAGCTAAAATCCAGTTGACTTCTTTCTAAAAACAATAAAAAGTTGCCCAGTGTGCACCAAGAAATTGTTTGTTCATGCCAGACCAACTACTGTGTGCTCAGGCACATGTTTTTACATGCAAGCTTGAAACTGTAGACTTAACATTTTGGATTAATTTTCTAACTTGAGCATACCTTCAGTATGCTTCATTGAAGAAATGTTTCACTCTCCCTTTGGAATGCATAAGCATGTTTTCAGTCTGCTTAGCTATGTGTTTTGTTTTGGTTTGGTTTTTGCTGAAAAAGCATATAGTTAAGCAATCGCCAGTCTTATCTTTGGAAATGGGTTCTTAAAAGAAATTATTGTCAGGGCTTGTCCAAATTACAGATGAGAAAAACATTTGGATTTTTTCCCAAGTTGAAGCAAATGAACTTGTGGTCAGTGTCTAAATTGCTGGTGTCTTGTTCTTTTACAAATATCTTAGATAACAGATTAACAAAAAACAGACTGGCCTTTAAGCTGATGCTTGATCTAATAGCCTCTTTACTTAAAACTTTGGCAAGCTTTTCAAAAGACTTTTGGAGTATAGATGGAGTGGGAGAAGTCTGACTGTGCCAGCATCCTCATTGGAACAATTGTCCAGTATGAGGAAGTCAGTGCTGTACAAGTTTTGGTTCGCTTTATGGAGGAAGCTCTAAATCCAGAGTGTCCTTTTCTGTATCCACATTCGCAAGAGATGCTGCTGCACAGGGCACCTTGGAATTCTTTGCTTGAGATAGCGCTCCATATACAATCCAAAAAACTAGCTACCCCCTTTTTTCTTCCAGAATTTTGCTACAATAAACCTTGGCAGAACAAAGTTTAGTATGTTCTCTTGTGGTAACCTTGTAAAAGTCTTAATGCTCGTTCAGAAAGAGTCACATGGCAATGGAAATGGGTGCATCTGAAAGTTAATGAGTATCTTCTTGTGTCAGTTTTGTCCTTGAAGGGAAGAGATTTCAACCAGGCAGCCCAGCACCCCATTCAATGGGACGTGTGCTGCTGTTTTAATGTACTGTGAGCTCAGCAGTAACCGTTGTGAATGGAAGGATGGTGATGCTGACATTTAGACAGTACTGAGTTCAGATCGTGGCTATCTGTGTTTAGCTAAACTCTGATATGGCAGCTTTGGTTTGAAGTTCCTTGTGTCCCACCGTTGCATGATCCATTGCTATATTCTCATAGGCTAATTTACATATGCTTTGAAATATCTATGGCTTTGCTTTATTCTACCCTCTTTGCCCCTTGTTAATTCATGCTTCACTGTATCTGTAAATGTTAAATTATTCTTTATGAGGTTTTAATAATTTATCCACTGGTTCACTGGTCCACTACTGTGTAGTAGTAACTGCTCTGTGTTTAACAAATTCAAGTGTTCTTTTCCCTTCGTTCCTTTCTCACTCAAAAAACCCACAGCACCCACGTAGAAAAGGAACTAAGAACCCAATCAGGCCTCTCCTATATTAGCTGCTCTCAAAGGCAGCTGGATATTCTAATTTCAGAGTGGTCTTCAGAGTGTTTAACGCTGCTGCCTATTTAGGGTATATCAGCATGGTCTAAGCTCTGCAATGCAGAGATGCCCAAAACCTCCCCAGGATAGTTTGGATTACAGAACTCTGTTCAGACAGAATGGCAGTATTTCTGTCTAATTGCTTCGTTTGCAATGAGACAAATGAAGCCTGATCATGGGGTTTGGCCTGGAATTTCTGCTGTCCATTGCTTTGCACATTACAAAATGAAAACTGTAGGAATATGTAATGAAAGGCTGCATCAGTAATCAGCAAGTAGTTATTTCCTTGTCTGTCAATGAAATAATTAGCTTTTCTCCAAAACGCTCCCTTTCTATTATATTTGAAACTAGAATCAAGGTCTACAAGCACATATTGGTATGTATAGCGTCCTTATAGAACTGCTTTCATGTTGGAGTGCAGTAATAGTTTTTTATTAATGTGTCTATTCAAGTTTGTTAGAAGTTGAGAGCCTATTTAAAATTCGGCTTGTGAGATTAATGGAAAAATAAGTCACTGTTCTTTACAAGTAAAATGGGTTTGGAGCACTAGGAAAGAGGAAATTCACCCTTGACCTTTTTGTCTTCTTCCTATTTGTGGCTGATATGCAAAGCTGATAACATTTTGTAAGTCCAATTAAAATACATAGAAGAAAAATGGAACAGTAGGACTTTAGGGATATGTCATGTCTGGCACATAGACATTTATAGCAAGTTCTATTAATTTCAGATTACTGGGATAAAGAAGAATTATTTTACAAAAAACACTGAAACAAGCCTTCCCAGAAGGAAAGCAAAGTGTTTTGCTGAATGCTGGCAGTACATGCTGTGCATGAGTTGTGCTGCCTTTGCTCTGTGTAGGAGCTGGAAATGCTCACGTCGCTGTAGCAGAATGTAGATCTCTTTTTCACGGTAGAAGAATCTTGCTTCTTTTCTTTGAGCCTGCTTCACCTGACAATTCACCCAGAGCTTGAGTCTACAAACTGATGTGAGAGTTTATCATAAACATTTCCAGTTATTCCTTGAAAAGCGAGGGAAACGTTAGAGGTTGGTATGTACTATATTACATGCCATGTTCCCTAGCGAAGCCTATGGCAAGACTAGCATTTCAGATTTGTGTTTAGAAATTGAAATTAACACAGTTTGGTTTTATTTTACAGCTCTTAAAGTACTTTATGAGTTGTTAAATAAACCATTTTAGTATCACTCATATAATTTAATATGGTAAGCAGTTATTTTAATATGGTGTTATAGCTAGCACATTCAGCATCCTGCTGTTTAGTATGAATCTCCTCGTGTCAACTGTATGTAACATACTGGTGTGTGTCCAGCCTTGCTCACTGGCTGGGCTGCATCTCTTTTCACGTTTGACAGTGGGGGCAATGAGCAGGGTCAGGTCTGCAGCTTTAATCAGGTCTTCATTTGGATGGAAATAGGTTAGAGGAATAGTTACCAATGCAGCAAGCCACCCCAGTATTGACAGTACCCTTGATGCTTTTCCCCTTTAAGTAACGTCTGACATGAATCACCTCCTCAATGTGCCCTGGGAAAGGTGAGAGCAGAAGCAATATCCAAATAATTCATGGCAATTCATTATCTTGTTGTCCACAGTATGTCCATTCTTGAGTTGATTCCAGTAAAAATAGTCCCAGCAAGTGGAATGGATGAACTGTCCACATGGGCTGTCTCCAGTGTCTCAGTCATAGGTTTGGCATCAGACTGCATATGGATAGATAAAACTGGATGTTAATCTTTTTTTTTCCTTTTCTACAACTTAATGTTACACAGACTTATTTAACATTCACCCAGTTCACAATTCAGTTTACTTCCAGATGAGGCTGTTTCTTACCATTCTGAAGTATATTCTAGTAGGCAAATGGCAGTTTCTTTCAAATAGTATATTCACATGAATGTCTGGACACCAAAATATATTTTCAAATACATGCCAAAATATACCAAAATATGCTTGTATAGTTGCATACATTTCATGTGTTTACCTGTCATACTCCCACAAAGATAGCTATCGTTCATTGCATGACTGATAAAATCTAAGCCACCACTCAAATAATATTTCTGTTGACCTAGTGAAGATTCTGCACAGAAAAGGTTGAAAGAATGTAGTGTTTTCATAAAAACAATAAGTAGTGGCACATGTTTTCTGCAAAAATTATTTAAAGAACAAGTTCTTATATAAAGAGGTATATGTTAAATATCTGTGTGTTAAAACTTCTAAAGCTTACAGTGGGCTTGTGATAGTTTTGTATCAGAGATAATGTTATGGCCTGTCTACCCTTAGTGTAACATTTTAGAAAACTTGGGAGAAAACAGATGTCCTCAGGAGTTTTTTGCTGTGGCTCAGATGAAAAGAGAATCGGGCTGTCTACTGAGGAATCCTGGCTGCTTATGGAAAGCTTTGATTAAATTTGTTATTGATATGATCGATTGGTTTTTTTTTTTCTCTCTCATAGCTATTGAGTGATCTGAAAAAGTTTTCTAAGTAATTGAATAAGAAATCTGATGTACTTTGAAATCTTTTAAAAAATACTTTAGGACATCTGTACAGTTGTATCACATTTTACTTTTCAAGTTTGCTTGACAGGGTCAGTGCCGCTTGCCCATTTAATAAAGCTGGACAGCATCCTAATCAGCATCTGATTGGCCTCCGCAAAGCCGTTTATCGATCTGTCAGAGCCAACTTCCGAGCTTCAAGACTGGCTACTCTATACATGCTGAAACAATATCCTTTTTCTCTGAAAACCCATGAGTTCAGATATTCCATATTCCCTGCCTGTAATTGTGACAGTGTTTAGAGTTAGCATGTCTATAAACATACAGTACCTAGTTAGATGCCTAAGCAACATAAAGAAAAGGCAGCATAGTATAGTGAAGCTTGGTTTGGAACACTCTTAAAACTTTTGTCTTTTGTGTAACTGTGCAGTTTGAGACAAAATGCTGTGCCCTGAAAACATTGTCCCAGTTACTGACACCCACTCCTTTGGTGTAAGCACTGATGATGTGTTTCAGAGACTTCAGGTTTTTGTTCTATAATTCCTTTTAGCCATCTTTTTCCCTTGCGCCAAAATATCCTCTCCTCTCAGAAATAGGACCTTTCACTCAACGTCCCTGTGTTCAGAGGTAAGTTGATTTCTGGTTTCAGACAAGCTGAGCAAAATTCTGATTACATTAATTAGCCAAAAGACACATTTAAGAGCAAGGAGTTTCTACTCTGAATCAAAGCAGAACACTTTGTTCAGATTCCGTTTTGTGAGGTGTCATCTGTATTTGTTTGGTGAATTGTATATTTTCTTTAATTGCATTAGCATTTCAAGGGTTTTTTCTATGTTTATTGTCCTTGTTGTACAATATAGGAAATACCAATGTCTTCACTCTGTATTAGAGCAAAAAATAAAACAGGTATGTTCCTGATCTGAAAAAACACATGTGGGGAAACAAAAGCTGGTGGTAATGCAAGTGTTGAAAATGTGACATGACAAATTGCTTGTTTTGTCTTCCTGGAACGTAATATTTGACTAATATATCTTGCCTGGCAAATGGACGGATATATCAAGTGATGACATGTACACACGCAAAGCTATGAATGCGTGCATTCAGTTTGAAGGAAATTAATTTTTATTTGCAAAATAATTACTTGTGTAGGCATAGGCATCACGTTCTGGGCTCAAGACTTCACTCTTAGCTCTGAGGAATAAGGTGTGTTTGTTATGTAAAGAAAGAAAATAATACTCTGACTGGTTGAGACATGTTGATAAGGGCAACTGGTACCTAGCTCAGAAATAATCAAGAATGAGTTCTAAGAACATGGGAAGAGATCTGAAAATGGAATCCATTAACGTGGCCTTCCCAAGTATCCTCCAGCATAAGGAAAGAAAAGTCCCATAGTGATTGTGACAGGGGTGCAAATTGTTTCTGTGGCTGGGGAGGTGACAGGTTAAGGAATATTGGTGTGTATTAAATTGTCCACTAGTTCTGTCACTCAACTTACATAGTGTCTTTTAAATTAAGGAATGGGAGAGAAGAAAGTTTTGTTTACTTTGGATAATTTGACATTTCTAGCTCTCTGTGATTTTTTTTTTTTTTTTTTAAGATGGAAGTACCATTATGCCAAATTATCATGCAGATACCACAGTAATAAGGGCCAGCAGAAATAAATGACCAAAAGTTTACTGAAGTTCCATGTGTTCTTGAAAAATGGAAAGAGAAGCAGAAGATTTGTGCAGAGCGTAATGGCAAAAAGAGTGGCAGCATGAGAGCTGAGGTGGAAGCTGGGCCAACTCTGCAGTGTGTGCAAACTAAAAGCAAGAAAAATATAAGGAAGATGAGTAAAGGATTCCTCCTCCCCAGCCTTAGTTGCCTTAGTTTGAATTTTTCCCCACATATCGTGAATGCCTGAAACTGTTATGTGTATTATATGGGCATTGATGGCAAGGAGCATCTTTCAAATAGATTCCAGTGCCTTGTGCAATGAAGTAGTGCTCGTACACTGGAGGGACCAAAGATTCCTTCACATCGAAAGCATTCACAGCTGCCACTTGTGACAACTTTAATGCCCTGGTCTGTCATCAGATTGTTAGCACAAATCTGGCCTACAGCAAGGAGAAAGAGGAACTGGGGAGAGTAAATAAAGGACCGAGGTGATAAATTGAAGGAAAGGAATGTTGATAAATTAAAGGAAAGGAACTTCCATACGAAGTCTGGAAATGAGATCCCAATTCTGAGTTTTACAGTTCTTTTTAGTAAGCTCTGCTTTGCACAAAATCAGAAGATTTTCTCAACTTTAACTCCTCTAGGTTATCTGAGTATGAACTAATGAACTGCTGTTTGAAATTTGCTTTTTCTGAGCATTGTGAGAGACATGAGTCCAGTTGCACAATTAGTGATTTACACTGGCCACAGCAAAACAAAATGCTTTTATTAGAGAAAAAGATATTAGAGAAACATTCCAAATATTTAAAATCTGGGTTAATATTATAAATGTCATAAAAAGGAAAAAAAAAAAAAAAAGAATCTATGCTCACTGGTTAGTCATAATGCTGTTTAAATTACTATTTTGTGGTTTACTAGATATTGCTTTGTGTTTTTGTAGCAGAGCAGATTTATCTCTGTATGTAGGCAAGTGAAAAACTGAATTATTTTTGCTTGGAAAAAATTTCAGTAGGAATTTAGCTTCCCAGGTAAAAATCAAAGCTTAGGTCCATTTTAACTGATGGCCATTTAAGGGCCATTTTTCTCTTTGAAGAATGAGGAAGTAGTAATTTCTTAAGTGTGTGGGCAAATGCATAGGCCAGGCACTGCTTCGAACCACAGAACATGCACTTCTTGGAAACACTTGTGTGCCCATGTATAAATGGGAAATAAAATTCCACGTTACAGTTTGCTTTCCTTGGCTAAGAGTATTCAGCTGATAGTGCTACGTGAGCATGATAGTGGTCATTCACTAGCAATGGTGAGCCTTTCACTTCAGAGGTTCTCTCTGTGTGATGTCCAGTTATCAAAATAATAACCTGCCTAGTCTGTGGCCAGGGCTCCTGAATGATGTACTGTGCACAGAAGGAGGATAATGTAAAGTATGACCTATTTTCTTCATCCTTGTGTTTCTTATAATCAATCTAGAAATCTGAGATTGAAATTTGTAATGCAGTGAAGATAACTGTTGCCTTAAGGCTATGGTAAACATGTCTTGAGCTGAGACATGTCTGTTGTTACCGATAATGGTTAAAATAATATATAAAACAGTATTAAACTTCCTAATGTAGTATAAGGTATACTTTAAGTTAAGCTTTCATTTAAAACATTATATATTCAGAACTTAATAGATATGTCTGTAGCCAAATTATTTTTCAAGCTTACTATGTCAGAACATCCCTTTCAAAAATAATTGACAAAAACATCAGTATACTCAATTTATAGCTTATAACCCTTGATAATTTTCTCTATTTAGAAAATATGCATTTACATGTGCTTAACAAAATCAGCCAAACAGCCTCTTGTAGGAATTGTTTTCTAAGATAAGTTGCATGTACATAATGTTAAGTGTAAAAAGTGTTCAGAAATAAGCAAAATCTATTTCAATGGGGCAATTTTTTTCCCAGAGAAAGTAATTTCAATGAAGGATGTTGTACAGATATACGTTTGAGCTAAATTCTAGTGTGAATTTTCATACTTATATTGTTTTAAATCTAGTGCTTTAAAACTACACAGTAAAATAGAGAAATGTTTCATTTTAAAAGCATTTCTAGATTTGCATCTTGTTTTGTCAAGAAATGCAAACCACAAAGCTTATTATTGCTTTATTTTACACTGCCTTGAGAGGGTTTTTTTGTTGCTAAACATATTCTTTAATGTATTTTATTATTTCTGAGATAAATATCAAATTCATACTTTGGACAAGTAAGAGTGATCCTATTGGAAGCCAAAGGGAAACTTCTTTGAACTTTGCTTTATGTATAACTTCAAGAGAGACAAGGAAGAACATATACTTGAGGGGCTGAGCTGGTAACTGTTGTTCCGAGTCTTAAAAGCTGTCTAATCGAAGTATTAATATTAATTGTAGACATAAATGAGTGACTAAGTGAAAATAAATTAGTCAATACATCTTAAACGTTAAGGGATATATTGATCTATGCTAATCCATTAAGTCTAGATTTTATAGCTGTCAGTATTTTGCCTACCAAAATATCTGTAGCAAATCAGGATTTTATAGTAATGAGTATCCTAAATGTATTAGAAGGAAATCTGTCTGAGGAACCTGTTACAGAGAATTAAAAATCTTAATTCACAGCTTTATCCATGGTAAATCAAATTGCATAAACCTGATATGTTATCATTACCCCAATAAGGCTAGAAGTTTAGTAACGCTTGAGGCTAGTGTGCCCCCTTTGAGCTAGGCAGCTGCTTCCAGCAAGTAGAAAAAAATAATGCCTTCCTAATTAAATTTTCTCCCCGTGTTAAATAGAAAAAAAATACACAATTATACTTTAGCCTTATACCAGATATATCGAACTTGACAGACCAATAATATTTCATGAGGTGGAAAGTCATATTCCTTACATTTTATGTGAAATGACAGCTGGGTCCTTGAAGAAACAATTCAGCATTTTTCATGCCTTTCTTACTCTGGTTTGCTTGTATCAGAAAGAGTTCACTGCTCACAATCATAGAAGAAAAAGGCAGAAGAGAGAAAAGAGTATTTATCTTTTAATCTGGAAGATAAAGGTATAGCAGGACGCAACAGGTAAAAGCTTAAGCTAGAAATTAGGCATTTTGGGTTAAGTATTTATACGATGTTATGCAAACCAGTTACTACTCGCTCAAGAAATCTCTGCACGATACTCCATTGACTTGTGTAATAAGTCAGGCAATACTTCAGTTGCCATGCTAGTTGCTTAATATTTTTATCCTTAAGAGCCTTGTGGGTTCTGCGTCATGGGAATCAATGATTTAATCACTGATTTAATTATATTCAAGCTGGATGGAGGAAATTTTGTAGCTTGTGTTACTGGATGGTGTTACTAGTCTTGCTCTCAGGTGGTGCAATATGGCGTGATACTCCATTTCCACTGACCCACATTGATAGGTGGGGCATGGGGGTTGGACCACATAAACTCAAGCAACTTTAATTCTGTCGTAAGTGCAAGGTGTCATTCTTTGATGGCAAGGCATAAATAATGCTATAAAAACAGATGTGGGATAGCAGTATTTTAAACTGAATGATTTCTTACCCCACTAAGGTGGAATGGCTATAAAATCAACTCAGTGTCTTTGAGATGCAAATTTCCCTTAGTAAAACTTTGTTCCTTCTCTTCTGTAAAAATTTAGTTACTGCATCATGAAATGTTAGAAAAACACGTGCTTTTTAACTTGGGAAAGAGAAAGCTCACACAAGAAAACAGTAAGCTAAACAAAAAGTAGTACCCTTTTTGTATCATAAAAGCCTAAATCAGAAATCTGACGCTGGAAGGTCAGAGTAAAGATACCTGGGAATTTTCCAGTGCGATGTTTCTTACTTGACCAGACAGTTCATCACATGCTTTGCTCATCCCTTCCTGCCTGGTGAGCATTTTATAAAAGGGCAGCTTGGATTTCTCAGGTGGGAATGTGCTTTTGAAGAGCAAAGTATGAATTTTTTATGTACAGGGTTACGTTAGTGCTCTTGCTTTTCTATAGGTAAATAAGATTGGCCTCCTGACAGAAATGAGATATTCACTGCATAGATACTTTATTCCAGATGTTCACAATTTATTATTAAGTAGCGCTGCCTTCTCTTCTTCCAAGCTAATAACAGATTTCAGTTAAACTAATGAATAAAATATTTTCATAGAATCATAGAATCATCTGGGCTGGAAGGGACCTTCAAAGGTCATCTAGTCCGACCCCCCTGCAGTCACTGGGACACAGAAAAATTTCACTAACCTAAGGTTAGTTATTGTATTTTGGCTTCATTAGCACTAAAAATACTTGCATTTTAGAGCAAAGTGCATGAAGGAAATGTGTTTGTGTATATGTGTATGTTTGTGTGTATGTGTTTAAATTTTAGTCTAAAGGTTTAGCCCTTAGGAAGGGAATGGGGGCATGGGATCAGTTCTCTGCTTTTGTCTAACATATAGAAATGGGAGGGGGAGAACTAAAATAGAGGAGGGCAAGGCAGGAGGTGTGGGAGTCCACTGGGAATCCCTCTACCTGAGACATAATATCAGTAAGTGGCTCCTTTAGTCAAACCACACATTTGAGAGATTCCCTAGAAATTTTTTTTCAGCATGACTAAGAAATTCACATGTGTCCAAACTGCTTTTTATGGTCTTTGGCCTGTTGGAAATGTCTTGTTGCAGGAAAAAGATTGACAAGGAATATAATTAGTCTCTGAGGTCCTGAAGGGTTTTGACCTGACTTTCCAGTCTGTGGTGGAGTCACCATCCTCATCCCATGCGCTCCATCTGCTGGGCATGCTGTCAGGTTAACTTACAATAGACACCGTGTTTACGTGACTGAGCAGGTGGTGACAACAATATATTTTATTTCTGAGTGATTTCCACTGCAGGTTTTCACCTACATTCATGCTTCTTGAGAATGTTTAATAGGCTTCTTTCTTCCTTGGCTTTGGGAAAAAACTTAAGGAGAAATATAGTTCTTTGTTTAGAGCGCCAACAGTTAGTATTGATGTTTCCACACAAATTTTATTTTACGCAATGTTTTTCTACTCAAGTGCTAAAATGTTTCTTGAACAAATCATTACTACAAGTTCAATCCTATGAGGATTTAGCAGGTGGAAGATTTGGGAGTGAAAGCAGGTGGAACTTCTAGCTTTCCCAGAAAACATTAGTTGGACAAGAAACGTGCTTCTCATTGGCTTTATCTGCTCAAGAGATGAGAGCATTCAGTTTGTGAATTAAAATATAAATGAAGTATCCATAGTTAAAATTAAGGCCTGATTTCCACGAATGCTTCACAAATATTTTTTTAATATATTTCTGTGGAACAAATCTGTTTATGACCATGAGTTGTACCTTTCTGCTTTAAAGCTAAAATAGTAAAATTTCTACTTTGTGACTTGGTAACTATCAAAAATGTGCAAAAATCTTGAACTCTTACTTCCCCAGCATGAGGTTACCCAAAAATTAGTACTATTTTAAAACAAATGCTGCCTAGTCAGTGAATTATTTTTATCTGTCTTCTGCTCTCAGTTATATTGTGCTTGCTTCCTATTTTTTAAGCATTTTCTGAAAATGTACATTCTCGTACTCGGAATTCAAATGTGCTGAATCGTGTTGGTATATAACAGGTCACCACTGTTTGTGCCATGATTGTGGTGGCTTTGCAGTGATGTAATCAATGAAATTAATGGTATGACAACCCAGGAACTCCTGTTCTTCACAGTGCTATCTGAAATGTCAAAGAGCAGGTATTGTAGAGATCTTTGAGCTGTTCCTCCACAGACAGAAGTCACATAGAATTCCCGTCATCCCAAGTGTGGTCTATTGCAGAGGCTGCCTTTGAAACTTAAAATTGCACAGGAATTGTTCTCCTCTTTCCTCTGTTGATTATATGATTTCTAGTTTAGCATTGACATGAGATACTTCTTGGAACCTTAAGATTTAGAAATAAGATATTTTACTCGGTTGAAAGAGATGCAGGGATTTTTCATCAATCTGTTTTGTTTCTTTTTATGTGTTTGCATTTAGACATAGGTGTTTTGTCAATCTCTTCTCTCTCATCCTTCTAAGAGCCTTTAAAACTTGTGCTCTGAATAAGGATTGCAAAACGTTCAGCTAAACAGTATTTGGATGGAATGTGTGTTCTTTCATATAAAATTGCCAGAAATAAGAAAGCTTATTAGGTGGATTTTTTCCTTTTCTGTATGTTTAATGCAAAAGTTGCTTTGTTAACCACCTTAACTCCAGCTAAACCTACCCTCTGAACTCGGAGAGCGACAACGTGACCAGCTACATCTGTGTCGTCCCCTTCAAGGAGCTGGGTCTGGGACTGAGTGAAGAGCAAGTATCTGAAGAGGAGGCTCACAATCTCACCGATGGCTTCAGCCTGCCTGCCCTCAAGGTAACCTCTCCTAGAAGGACATATGCCTCTGCACAGGCTCCTTGTGAAAATCTTTCGGTTGTCACGAAGCCCTTGTAGGTGGGCTTGTAGGTACCAACCTGTAGTAATGTGGTCAACTGAGGGGGGGATGTAATCACTCTTATATCACCTGTTTCTATGTTTATTAGCATTTAGGTTATTTCTTCTTGCATGTCATTGAAGAGAAGTTTCACAATACAACATGAGGAATTTTTTTGCTGCAAATCACCTAAATTCAAGTCAGAGTTTTATAATCGGTTTGAATTTCCACCTAAAACATGATCTTTTGCTCTCTGATTTCACTTAATTCTGAGTCATTTCCGTGTTCGTGGACACAAAAGACCTAAGTCTTTTTTAGCTAATCTCTTGACTTGAACAAAAAGATAGACATCCAAATATATAAATCAGTTATAATTGCTAAAGGGATATAGCTGCATTTCGTTACACCGAGGAGTAGAAATCACCAGCTTGGACCACTGCTGCCATGAGCCAGCGTGGTTCTTTGATCCGTGAAAAACAGTTATTTAACTGAACAGAATGCCAACCATATAATGGCCTTTTTTATCTATTTTGTTTTGAGATGTTAAGTATTTTTAGTTTGCATGAGTACATGTTTGCAGTTGGAAAGAAGATCTAATTTGAATGCAAGCCTTCTACACTCTAATGGTTTTTTGCTGAGGCAATTCCCTTTTAATTTTTTTTTTTTAATGGAAAATTCCTTTATTGTGTGACTTGTGTGTTTTTATGGGGTTGGCTCTTGTTGCATATTATTCACTTAATTCCTGGACCTTGACTTCTTTTGTTCTGACAGTAAATATTACCACTAATAGTGGTTACTAAGCTTTGAGGTTTTGTCTAATTAGTTGTAAGCTGAGAGTTATATCAGATGTAAGCTTTTGGAGTTTTTTTCCTTGCCTTTTCATTAGCTGAAGTTCTAATTGCAACCATACAAGCAAAATGTATCCACTTTTTTTAAGTACAAGAAGCCATCCGGAGTTGCCCAAGCTTGTAAGCTAAGTCTTTGTTTACCTGCAATTTGGAGTAATTTAACTGAAATTTTTGGCTTGAAAATAAATACTGATCCAAGCTGAGAAGAGACAGTTGGATGTTTTGCGTGAAGTTTAAGTGTTAGTAAAAACCATCAGAAGTCACTGGCAGAGCAAGCTATTTGCAACCCTAAATAGATTTGGAATTTTCTCTCATCATTGTGCCTTTTTCAGGTAGGTTTTTGGATTATTACAATCAGTTCCTGAAGTTCGCTACTTTTGTGTGCTACATTTTCACTGCTTTGGCCTTATGTCTGTTGAAAGGGATTGGTTGTCTTTTTTGTCTATTACAGCATGAGCTCTTGACTTTCTGTCCAGGGCACCAGACATTCAGGGACACTTGGGTGACAGCTGCCCTTCTGTTGGCTTTTTATTTTAGCGCCCAGCCAAATCACTGTCTTGCATGTGTGCCCCAAATTAATTTCATATCATTCTGTCGTTTTGCTTCTTGTAACCATCTTTTTTAATTTGAGAATTATTTTTTCTTTTGGAATGTTTTATCGGTTTGCATCCAAGAATTTTTTTTTATAAACCCATAGGTATATCAGAACATATATATCTGAGGGCATGAATTTTTTGTGTTACTGTTCTGAAAGTGTTGCTCTTGATTGTTCACACACTGGAAAAAATGGTTATTGTTCATAATAGTATGAGTACAAAGATGTAAATATATTATTACAAATCCCATGGACTGAAAAGCTCAGAACAAGTAAATTATTAGTCCTGTTCTGTACCTGAGAGGGGCAGAAAAAAACATTATGAGTAAATACTTTGTCTTCCTCAGTCTGAAATGCTTGAGAATGGATTTCGGACTACACCTCATGATCACCTATAGTTGATTCCTTTTAATAAGTAACAGTATTGCAGAGAAAAGTGTCATAACTTTTCATTTTAAAAATATAAGATGCTACTGTTCTGTCATGGTCTACTGAGCCAACAATCTTCTCTTAACTAAGAAAACAGTTCTTTTCACTTCATTGGAAGTTGGTGTTCTCGGGAAATTGAAATTGTGTGTTTCCTTGCTCCCAGATGGACTGACCTCTTTTGTACCATATGAAACGTTGTCAATAGATGTCATTTCTTACAAGTCTTTCCTCCTTAGTGGCACTGGTGAAATGTCTCACTTGGGCTGAAAAAAAAAAAAAGTTAGCAGCTCAGATGTAGAATATTTTTGGTTGAATTACAGTGCAATTAGACTCATGTTTCAAGGTTGGGTGTGGGGCAATGCAGTAGTTAGTAGATTGCAGAAATGATAACTTGTTGTTATAAAGGAAAAAATGTCTTTGCTGCCACTGGAATTTTGGCAGCCCTTTATGAGCTGTAGGGAATGTGGAGATTATAGCAAATAATGGGACTGTCTGAGAAGATGAATTTTTAGGACTATGACAACCTTCTGAGCGTAATTGCATATAATAGCCTTCATTGAAGAATTAACAGCCACCTGAGGTTCACAAGATCTGAAACTCACATGTTCTGCAATACCCTTCAAAAACATTCAGCGGATTTTCTCAGTGTTTCAAAGTTCTGTGGCTGGTGAAGGAACGGTCTCCCATGACGTGTCCGTACATTTAATTTGGAGGCTGGCTGTCTTCCCAGGAGCAGAGACCTAACCCTCCCCTGTTTTGCAGGTCCTCTTTCAGCTCTGGGTAGGGCAGAGTTCCGAATTCTTCAGGAGGCTGGTGCTGCTCCTCTCCCCAGCCAACGCCTCCCCCAAGCCCTTGGTCTCCCCCGAACGGCTGCCTCACCACATCTTGTCTGATGTGACTCAAGGCCTACCTCACACACACGCTGCCTGCTTAGAGGAGCTTAAGAGAAGCTACGAGTTCTATCGGTACTTTGAAACTCAGCACCAGGCGGGTTTTGAACGGCCAGCCAGGACAAAGCAGAAGTCGAGGGAGCTGAACAGCCTTCAGACGGCGGTACGCAGCTTGCAGCTTCATCTCAAGGCACTGCTCAACGAGTAAGTTTCCACATGAATTAAGAGAATGTGCCTGTAGGAAGGAAGCTTCAGACTTGAGTTCTTCAGCTTGTCAGCTTGTATCCCAGCTTACAAGCAAAAAAGGCAGATACGTGTAGTCGTTGCAATCAGGCACATCTTCACGTAGTCTGGGGTCAAAGAGCCTTGGTTCAATGTGGAATCTCTTTTTTTTTTTTTTTTTTTTTTTTTTCCTGGTTATCCTTTTGGTATCTGGTGAAAGTTCAAGGCTAAGCAGTGCGCTAAGGTCTTGCCTTGCTTTTGTCGCTCCCTTGAAAAAATCTGAAAACACTTTGAAAACATCCTTATCTTCCATTGGTTTTGCAATATACCAAATGCTTTATAAGAAAGTTCAGCTTGTAGTAACTACCTAGTAAATATTTTTAAAGATTTGTCACTGCCTTGGTGAAACAGCTGACACTGTCCTACTCCTTTAATCTTAAACATAAGAATTACTATAATGAATGCATGTGAGCAATATATCTTGACATGAAGAAAAAGATCTTATTTGTAAAATTTTGGGGCTTCTTTGAGGAGTTGGCTGACTTAGATTCTTAAAACTTGAAGAAAACAACAGAATATTAAATTAAATACTTGAAGGAATGGTGAAGCCAGATATTTATTATTACTTATTTCTGTTCATCTCCTTATTACTTAGGGTAATAATTCTTGAGGATGAACTTGAAAAACTTGTTAGTACTAAGGAGACACCTGAGATGACAACAGAAGCCCATCAGGTTCTGGAACAAAAACTAAGGTTTATTCAGCCTCATATTCAGGCAAGCAACAGCTGCTGGGAAGAAGCCATTTCTCAGGTGGAAAAAATGAGTGGAAAAAACCCAAATAAAAAAGGTAAATGTAAAAGATTTAAATAATGAAATACACTTTACAGGTCAAATGGTCAATGGATCATCAGAAAATGTAAACGTGTCGACTCTGTTAGACATATGGAGTCATATTGTTGCATTTTCAGGTGTCTTTTTGCCTCTGATTGGTGAATCCCATGTGATGGGGCAGGATTTTGATGAATCATCCCCAAGATTTTCATTTATTCACTGCATAAAAATTACATAGTTTGTTGAAATGACAATGGTCTCATGAAACTTCCTGGACAGTGACATTTCCTGGAACATTTTAAATTGTAGAAGATGTACTGAGCATATATTAGCCATTTACCTGCTCTCAGAGAGACCGAGCTAATCTTCTGTCTGCTTAAAAATCATACTGAGCAGCGTATCCCAACGTTTTGCCTTATGTCAATCCCCTCAGTGACCTGTACTGCCCGTGCTGTTCTCCTTGTGAATCACAACTAGCTTAAATAATGGAAGTAAGAAGTAGAAATTAGGCTCTCCTGATACAGTGTTGAACCTGTAATTTGTAATCTTTCTGTTTTCCAGGAGCTTTTTTTACTGTCCTAGTAAGGCACAGCCCAGCATCTGAATAATGCTGGGAATGGAGACTGCATTAGGAAAATTACAACTTGGGGTATCAGCAAGTTACCTACAGAAATCCAAGTTTGTAGTGAGCTAAGCTCTTAATGATATATGGGTGGGATATACAGTAAATGGATGAACATTGCCGTGGGCCTAGAGGGGTGCAAGCTGACCATGTTCATCCTTGCATCAGAACTGGGGGCACTGGGAGGCCCAATGCAGGCTCCGTGTAGGTCCAGACATGGTATAAGCAAATTTGTGTGTACTTTGCCTGATGGTCTTGTCTTGCAACTTCCCTTCAGTGCTGCCTAAACCAACCTATTGAGGATATTAGATGTCATCTGATGCATTTGTGATACAGCATGTGCTGGCCTGTTGTGTTTTCTTAGTGCCCTCCACAACCAGCAGTTCCACTGATCTTTTTTTTCCTCTTTCTTTAAATGTTCTTTTTAGACTGCGTGCTATAGTATTTTTAGTTATTTTAGTTTTATTTTTACTTTGTGTATAAATTTCACAGCAGGCACTTTTATTATAACTTGCTTCCTTTTTAAGTTTGGTGCAAAAATAACTTAGTGTGTGATCTAGAAGGTAAGGATTGCGTGGGAAAAAAAAATACAGCCCTTTGCTTTCACTTTAGTGCAGTGACTTTCCTGGAAATGTGCTGGGGTTGAATTTCTATTTTGCAACAAGTTTACTGAATTACTTCACAGAAGCTACTTTTAAATTATGTTGGTCATTAAAAACTATTTTTATCTGATATCTTTATTTTCCTGATATATTTCTAAGCAGTCCAGCTTCTGTGAGTTGACCTTTTCAAGCTGTGCATGAAATCAAGTACAATTTTTCTGCTGTCTTACTACAAATCTTAACAGCTGGTCTATCAGTCATGATTACCTGAATTACATCATTAAATTAGCTTCCCCCCGCCAATGCTTCCTAAAAGCTCTTTGGAAGAAGATACCTTCCTGCTGAAACAATATAGTACATATTTCTCTTGTCTTTATGCACCATTACCCAAAACCAAATCAATCTTTTGACAAGCGCTGTAGTGAGAACTCTACATTGTGTCTAAGCAGATGCCCAGCAGTTTTTGCTGCCACAGATGTTTAGTTCAACTACCTACTTCAACCAGTAGAGCAGTGAGAATACCATTTTCAATGTCAGTTATGAGCACTGTTGAACAGGGAGCTGTTTCTGATGCCTTAGCCCCAGTTTTGAGAGGAAATGTGCCATTACATAAAAGCTGTATATATTTGTTAAATATTTTTAGCAGTATCTCATAATTTTACTTAGTATTTAAACAAAATAAGTCTTCATCTGTAAATATAGAATGTATCCAGTATTTAAATTTACTGTTTGCTTATGTTTTGCTCTTACCATGTTTATATATTGAGCAAAAATGTATCTTGGCTTGTCCTTCTTGGTTCCTACCACTCTCAGCATGGGAAGGTTTCCTTCCATGAGAAGCAGAAAGAAGCCAGCTCAGCAGCTGCAGCAGCAAAGGGCCCGAGTTGCTCCTCAGAGAGGAAGAAACTAGGAACTCATTGATACCTTCAGCATCAGAGTGTTGGTGTTGAACCAGGAGTTGAAAGTTTCTGACCACTGAAGAGCTGTTTTGAACTGTGGGCTATCCTAGCCATGGCATCCTACATAGATGCCTCATGCTTATTTTTAGAGCAGTTTTGCATCTCTTTAATTATTTTCTGTACAAATTATTTTTGGTACAATCTTCTGTATTTTTTGTATTATTTCTGTGCTTTCTTCAGCAAGAACTGCATGCTTCTTGCCCTAAATCATTCTGTGTCAAAGCAGGTTTCTTACAGCTACATTAAGTAGTTTGCAACATCAAACTCTGTCAAAGCAAAGCCTTGAAGTCTAACTGATTGAATGTTCCTACACTCCCATCAGCCTTTCCTGGCTGGTGATACTAATGCATATTGCATTATATGGTTTCTTTAGGAAATGCCATTTTTTGGCTGCTTTGTGTATTGTGTATTTGTGTACTTGGTGTATTTCTAGAACCAGCACCGTTACTCACTGATCCTGTCAGACACAGAACAGAGCCTGAGAGAAGCAGGGATTTAGGACCTTGAGGGGAATTCATCTGTACTTAAATTCATTAGGCAATGATAGACTTACCTAGCATTGATCTGCACGTAGATCTTTGCTACTTTCAGCCATCTTCTCTTTATTCTTTCACCTTTTTTCACCCTGATAAAACTGATTTACCGCTTAAGGCCTCAACAATTTAAACATGTAGTAACCTGCTGCTAATATTACAGAATGAAATACCCTTTATGGCATGTTACAGTGTTGTTTCAATGATCTTTGAAACAATATCCATCAAACTGTTCAAATTCCATCCTTATTCCTTTTAAACTGTCTCTGTCTCTGCAAACGTGTGCAACTTTTTTAGAGCGAGGCTGTGGTACTCTGCTGCAAGCTCCTGCATCTTGCAGTCCTTTGATCCCCTGCAGCAGGAATTTTAGTTAAATACTGTGAATTCATGATCTTGAAGCATTTCCTTAGCAATGGGATCATCCCATATAGGTGGCAAGCAGAGCAGTATATACCTAGTATGTTATATATATTATATATATGTGAAATATATATATTTATATCTCTATACAGTGTGTATATATATATATATACACATATTAGAGCAGCTGGTTTACTCCTCTGATTTGGGAAAGCAACCTTTAATTGGTAACTTCCATATACTCTTCCAAACTTGCATACCTTCGGGAGCACACTTCTATTGGTGCTGTCATTATTAGTAGTAAAATGTTTTTATTACAAGGCAGAGTTGGACAAGGAGACTTGATATTTATAAAATAAATATCTCATGTCAACTTTCCACTTCAAATTTCACTACATGCTTTGCTTTTCTTTGAAACTTTGCATTTAGATAGTTCTGGAATGTTAAATCTTTACCTCAGCCCAGGCAACTAGGGAATTTCGTACTTTCCTTGTTTGCAAAAGCAGGCAACTGACCACCAGTTAAATTGTCATTAATGTGAACTGCCTACTTTCAGCATACCATCCCTAAGTATTCAGTGTATAGCCTAGCAATTGAAAATGGGGATAGGTGGGGCTTGGTGAGGTCATCCAGCCCATTTCCCTTCACACAGGTAAATTAGCATTTGTGACTAAATGTTGTTTACCGTTCCTAAAATCCTCTCTTTAGAGACATTTTACAGTATTTCCAGGCATATCTTCCAGCACTTAACTCCATTACCAGTAGAAGGTTATCACTGAACATAAAGCTCATGCTGCAATTTAAAAGTGTTACTTTTGATCCACCCACAATGAAAATCCATTTCCTCTTTATAGCTCTTATGTTTTTGAAGACAGTTAATATGTTTCTTTCTATCTGCTCTACTTGACTCCATACCCTTCAGTGCTACCCTGATGACTATGTTTTATTTAGTCTTCTGCTGATTTCCACTCTTTTCCTCTGGATTCCCTCTAATTGCTACACAATATTATTGTACAAAGGAGCCACCGACCAGGCACTATGTTCCACCCACAGCCTGTCAGTGCCAGAATAGAAATGTAATTTCATGTGCCTAACAGTGAGTGCTGTTGTTTATATGTACTAGTATGTAGTTTGGCTTTTTGCAGGGTATAGTTGGCTGCTAGGCTTCTCACATCTTCTCAGTGCTGCTGCTCAGACAGTTGCCATACATTTGTGCATTTGAACTATTCCAAAGCACAAACGTTTGCAGCCACTGTCACTAAACTGCTATAATCTGAAATCCACTTCTTCCTGGACTGTACCTCTCATTTTCTGGTATTACTTTTGATTCTAACTTTGCCCTTCAGTATCCTTGGAGATTATTCCCATGTCAGCAGATTTAATGAGCTGAAACACTTTCACCCATTGGAAATATTAGAGTATTGGACTTGAGACAAATCCTCACTCAGTATATTGCTCCGGTCTGAAAATGGTAACTACACTGTGATTATCCAAGAGACTGTGCTGTGCACCTCATAGCAGCTTCTCCTGGCTTATGCATTTTGCTTATGAGTATGTGATGACTCCACGTCCAAAGCCATCCTGAAAACCAAACGCAGGATGTCTTTGGCTTCTTTCTATTCATCAGAGCTGTTACTGCATTGGAAAATTAAACTGGAGTGATTTGGCATCTTCTGTCCTCAATAAACCCACACTGGCTGTCACTTACCTCCTTGCTGCCTTCTAAATAGCTTACTGTAAATTTTGCTTGATTATTTCTTCCATTATTTTCAAATCAGTTGAAGCTGATTTGGCTATAATTTTATTGTTTTACTTCTCTCTTTAAACTTGGGCACCAAGTCTCTTTTCTGGTTTTATTGATTTTTCTTGCCATCCGCAGGTTTCCGGTCTATAAAAATTTTGACATTTGTTAGTTGAAGTATTTCAAGATAAGTTTCATCAGATCCAGCTTATATCAAAACAGCTAAGTTACTTAAGTGCTCTCTAACACACCGTTTCAATGTATTCTGACCAGCCTTTTCACCATTTTTTTGTGCGTGTGCCAGTCCTGCCTAATGAAAATGCTCGGACCCTGACTGAGTGTCAAAGATTGAATGTAGAATGATGATTTTTTTCTTTTCTTTTTTCCCCCTAAAGGCAAACTTGAAGTTTCCTGTGATAACCTACAGCGTACTGCAGTACCTTTAACACAGCCTCCCATATACATAGAAAACAAAGATCCAATCCCTGAAGAGCAGGTAAAAAGAAAATAGGACCAATTTAAAAAATGATTTGGGCTTGTTTGCTGTATTTATTCCTTTTTTACTTGCTTGTGCCGTGACCACCTTGACTTGCCAACACAAATCAAGTAGATAGCCAATGCCATTTCATAATTGGACTTATAGAAAAAAATTATGTATATTCCTTTTTCTGTTCCTTGAGGAGGTACTCTCCATCCTGGAAAAATGAGCACTAGCATTCACTTCTTCTTATATATTTATAAATATATATATTATATAGAAATAGGTGGCAAATGGAGAGCAGCAACACAAGTCAGAATATATAGGGAAAAAATGTAGATCACTAAAAAGCCGTATACAATACAGAGTCCTCCTTGCAAATTTGTAGATGAACTGACACAGCTGTAAAAGGAACAAGCTCCAGAATAGACCATGTTGTCTCCAGTTTGAGTAATCTCTGCATTTTTGGATTCATAAATAAGCTGTGACACTGAACATTTTTGTGTTGTTTGGGGAACTCGTGTGTGATGATTGGGCTGCCTTGAAGAGAGGGTGCCCTCCTACATCCCAGAACTGAGAGGCAGATGCATTCTGAAAGCAGATCGAACACCCATGCTCTGCTCTGTCCCTCCACTGCTCTCTCCCAAGCCTTCCCCACATGTATTCTCTTCAGATTTTTTTCCATGTCAGAGGTAGGACTAATAACTTTACTGGTTGGCTTTATAATGTAAAGGGAGCTCTGTTTTTTCATGCTTGTAAGCCAATATAGTTAAAATTGGAGTAGGAGTTTGCTATTCTCAACATTCTCTTAATAAGGATTTACATAAGTTAAATTAGCAAGATGCCTGACTGAGGAATAATTGCTTATGGTGTAAAATTTTAAAAAAAAAAAGGAACCCTCATCAGCATTGCTTATTTCCACCTGTAATTATGCGGGAAAGGACCCCCATTTTCAAGATGTTTCACTTGATCATACTTGTGTATGAAAGTAAATCTCAGGTGGCTGCAGTAATGTGAACTTTCACTGAGAGGATGTGCTCTACAATTATACAAATATAACTAAGAGCAGCGTCAGGTCCATCGGTTGTGCCCAAACAGGGCTCCATCCTTTGGTTGGCTTGTGCTGAGATCACTTGGTCGTGCATCAGGCTGTGGGACACACTGTCCCACACACTGTCCCACAGTGAAGATGATCGATGTTTTGTTTCTTTCTTTCTTTAGGAACTGGAAGCATATGTTGATTTTTCAGACACGGAGAATGAATACAAAAGGGAAGATTTTTACTGCTTTTCCCAGGAAGAAAGAGAGAGACAAGAAAGAGAGAGACAGGAATCTAAGAGAGTGTTACAAGAATTGAAATCTGTACTGGGATTTAAAGCTTCAGAAATAGAAAGACAGAAATGGAAACAGCTGCTATTCAGCGACCATGGTAAGCATTGCTTTTGAAAATTAATTCCTTTCTAAGGAAGGGTAGGTTTCTGTTTGCCATCAACTTCTGACTAGGTTAGAATTGGGACAGTGCTTAGCTATAGTAGTGCCTTCGATAGAGCTGTGGGGCCTTAGTTTGCTATTCCATCTCTTTGTATTACTTGTAGCAATCAGTTTACAATATATTGAAAAGAACTCAGAGAAATGGAAATTTGGCTCTGAACACAATACTGAGCTAAAATATCAAACACACAAAATATTAAGACAGCATGAAAAGAACCATCAGGCTGTCAACCACGCAAACTGAAATGACTTTCTTTCATGGCTTTCCAATAAATAGGAATTTTAATCAGGGGGCATAAATAACTTACTTTTCAGAATTTAAAGAAACAATCAGGAATTACCCTAGACTTACAAAAATATGTCAGTTAAAGGGAAGAGCTAGACTTTGAAATATTAACGGCTCATAAAAGAGTATGACTGACTTTGGTTTCTATGAGAGAGTGAGTATACAGGGTATGTTTAAAAAAAAAATAGAAAAAATACTGAAGAGTTCATACAAACTAACTCTGAGGACTGCTGGGTAGCTCCATCCACTCGCACTTGAAGGCAGGAATATGGCAGTTTCTCTTGCCCCAACAAGACAGTCTGTCTCTGTTCCAGCAATAAGACTGGATACAACTTCATCCTTTTCACTGCTTGAGCTGTTGCATTTACTTTATTTAAAATTGGCGGTAGTTTTTCTTTTCCTTTTTCCCATTTTCATGCCTTCCTCTTAAAAACAGGTTAGAAAAAGCCCTCTAAAAACTTTCATGTTCTAAGTTATGAAAAACAACCCTCAAGTCTGGCAACACATCCAAGGATTCTGCCTCTGCCAGTGCCTACCAGAATAAAAGACCATGGATTGTGTCTTTCAATAATTTAGTGGGAACACACAGACCGTTTATGACACTGTTTCTTTTAACATAAAACCCACAAAAACATCTGTTCTTCACAACTTGCTTCTTTATGTCCATTTAGCTAAACTGTATTAAAAGAAATCACTTGACCGTTGCTATTGACTTCTCTCCTAGTTGAGTTAAAAAAGCCTAAAACATCAGATTGCATCAAAGTCTGCTCAAAAGTAGGATTTCTTTATTATCCTTCTGGTGTTGGATGCGACACCACACAGCACTTCACAAAAATCTCTTCAAGTCTTCCTTTCCATTCTTTTGAAGGGAGAAGGAAGGAATCCTACCTCCGGATCAAGTCCTGACATATCTAGTGACTGCTGCAGAAAGAGTTCTTGTCAGGAGCCCTTACGTGGGATATTTCCTTATCTGGATTAGTAGCTGATACCTGTCCACATCAATAAATCCTCAGGCCACTTGTGGCCATAGCTGGAAAGAGTTAGATGATTCCTGTAGTCTTCAATAACTGTTCACCTGAAAGCCTTTGTGCTCGTGTTAGTTCCTTTCCTTTCCATGTATAGATAGTACATTGTTTTAGGATTAGAGATTCAGTGGTGGGGAGGGAGGAAAGTCTGACTTCCTCCAGCTGCCTCGGGCTAATCATTGATTACTTCCATCCTGTACAAAACCAGAAAACATGAAGGTGGTTCATGAAAGTAATTAATATTGTCTCCTTTTGGCTGAGAGGCTGCATGCATCTAATCTTAAAAACTGATACGGCCAGCAGACATAACATCTTCTGCTGGTTTTTAAGGAATTTCTGCATTATTTCTTCAAAAGAAACACCAGACAGTTAAATATGACATAATGGAGCCTGGCATATTAGAGCTGCACACTTTAATTTATCCATGCGGACAAGTCATTCCTTAAAGAAACATTTTTGTGTGCTGTGCTTTCCACATTTGTGGCTTGCTTTATCTTGAAGATTTAAACCCAGAAAGGTTCATATTCTTGTCTCTGTTAGCCCAAGCCAACGGATGGCCATGATATCACACTTTTCCATAGCCTATTAAATCTTGCTTTTACAGGGCGATTATATTCCAGAAATCCTGTGTTTTCCTAACTTGTGGTTATTGTGAAAAGAAGTCCTGGAATATTCAAAGGCTTTAATCTCTTAGTCAAAGCACCTAGCAAGCCATTACTGATTTTTTAGGGTTTTTGGTTGGTTGAAGGAGGGGCTGTTGAGGGCTTCCACACAGAGAGGTCAGCTCCAAACAAGTTGATATGTCTAAAGAATACAGTAAGAAGTCAACTGGAGATGACGGGTTGGGTTCTAGAAGAAAAGCATCATTTTATCAGAGCACCAGACCAAACAGTCTAGCTCTAGGTGCCCAGGCCTAGCACCATGGTAATCCTGCTTACAGTTTGGGCAGATGGTAATTTAGGGAAGTGTAGGTGAGCTTTGACACCCTGTTGAGCCAATAAAATGGAAGTACTTTTGAAGAGGTCTGTGAAGTTGTTAGTGACTTTGTTTTAATTTGTCAAACATTGTAAAGCAACTTTCTTCTGGTGCAAAATCACTCCTAGCCCCTTCCCTAACCTCTCCCCCCATTAAAAAGTTCATTCTGTCAGTGGTTGTGTTGTACCCAGCTGTTTTCCCTTCTTCTACCCTATCCATACAACACTTCTTACACAGCAATTTCTCTGTTTTGGAAAGCTACACTCTGAGAATTGATGAATTCCACCTTGCTTATTAACTAATCAACTCAGCAAATTGGCCAGCTACCAGCCTGAAGTATCTATTCATTTTTTTGAAAAAAATTTGGCTTTGGAAGTATTCTCTGGAGGAAGTAGGCAAGAAGTTTCCTCCCATATGATAAGATTACTGTGCATATTCCTGCCTTTTCAAGCAAATGGGCAGAAATAAGCAGTAGCAGTTTTATACAAGATAGGGAAAGAACTACCCTGTAACAATTAAGATGAGTCTGGTGCAGTGCTCCTTTGGTGTTATATAAGGTTTTAAAATAAACAATACATTACAAATTTGAAGCCACAGTCTTTCGGTGTGCTAATGACAATAATTATCAGTGTGATAACCAGAATAATGTGCCTGCCTTCAGCTAGTTAAAGTAAATATTACTGAAATAGGATGCAATGGAAAAATCCTAATACCGTAAATTTTGTTTCCCTTGAAAAGTTTGTATATTTCCCGGAGTTATTTTCATCTCTGCTTACAGGGGTAAAGGCAGAATGGAATTAGAAAGGGAAATGCCACTTGGGAATCTGCTGTTGCCGCTCTCATTTATGTTCGTGCTGCTACTCTAATGGAGCTACTGCAGTTTAGGGAATCTGTTACTTGGAAATGGACATTATATCGTTTTCTTAAAAAGAAAGACGTCTGTTCTTCGAGAAGTGATTGTACCGAGTTATACTAACCCTTAACACTGGGAGGAGAGACTTCCTGGCAAGCATCCCGTTGCTGGCAATGGGACTCGCTGCTGCTACTAACTTCAAGAGAGGCTAAATTAAACCAGACTTTATTTGTGAGGACACCTTACCTGACTGTATGAATATGTGTTGTATTTATATGTCGTGATGTACGAGACCAGATATTGCCCATAAGGACTTTTTCATGTGACAGCTGTCTTTATTGGATTAGGTAAACTGTTGTTGAAAATGAAGACAGTTCAAATCTGTACACAGTGCAGCAGTTTGACTTGTTTTTTACTTTAACATTGAATGCATCGCTTGTGTTTGATGTTGGTTTTAAGCATCACCAATTTTGTGCTCTCTTTACGTCACAGATTTTAAGAAGTAGTTGCAACAAGTAGCTATCATATTTCATTTCAGCTTTGTGAATAGAAAACACTGTTTTATTTTAAGTTTTGCTTGATTGTGTTTTTTATTTCTGTTGTTTTAGGTTTTTTTAAAGCCATTTTGACCCTTTGCAACCTTGCATCTTTTCAGACACAAATAAATTATTTCTATGTAGCAGCTTGCTTTTAGTTATCTTTTTTTTTTTTTCCCCTTTTTAAGCTGCAGTGAAACCCTTGTCTCCTGTAGAACCACTGAAGCTACTAAATAATTTGGAATCCCATATGAATTCAGATACCGAAAAGCAGGACTGCAGCCAAAGTTGTGATAAATCAGAAGAAAAAGACTCTAATCCAAAAGTGAATGCTGCTGATAAAAGCAGGACAGAATATTTGTATGAAGATCCTGAGGTGGAGAAAAACAAAGACAGTACTACTGAAGAAGGTAATTCTACAGGGGCTGAAGAAAGAGTGTGTTATCAGCACGAAGGGGAAGCTGAAGAACTCAAGCCAAGCAATATGGATGGAGTAGAGGCTCCACAGTCTCCCTCTAAGGATGTATTACATTCAAAAGTCAAGCATAGGCTGGCCCAGCTCCACATATCAACAGATTTAAACTTCACATCTGGTCTGGCTGCACAAGTTGCCGCCAGGTCTTTCTCTTTTACTACAATGCAAGAAGAGACTTTCGGAGATGAGGAGGAGGAAGAGGAAGAGAAGACAGAGGAGCGTGAATATGTTGTGGAGGACTGAGAATGAAGGTAGAAGCTCTGAAAGTGAAGGAAAAGTATACGTTTGAGCTGAACTTTGTTAAACCAACAGCAGGCAATTTGATGGAAAAAAACTAAGGTGGGGGTTTGAAAATGAAAATACTGGATGGAAAAAAAAGGAGATCTAAATATAACACATCTTGTTCCCTAAGTTTGATACACTAAGTAGGACTTCTAAGTATATTGAAAATTTGAAGGTAAGAGAAGTTTAGGCTGCACCCAAGAAATGGTTGCCTGCTGCCTTTTTAAGATCCTAGTGGTGGGGTTTGGAATTTACCTTTGTAGTTTTTGTTTTATTTATTTATATTATAATGTATTGTGGCAGGGTTTTTTCTAAAAAGAAGGAAAAACAATGTCTTGAATTACAATAGACCCCATTTTTTTGCTCTCTAATTCTGTTACGATATCAGTGTTTGTTCCAACAAAAAAGCCAGGACATTTCTTTTGGAAGAACCTGAACTGTTCCCTGTGATCTTCCCCCACCACTTTCCTTTCACTTCTTGTGTCTGCAGCGTGTTGGCTAAGCCACTGTAGGCATTTGTGATTCTGTGGCTAGTGATGTGGCTCCCAACTAAAATGTAGAATTTTAAATAAAATCTTGAAAGAGCTAGTATTTGATGTGTCCTGGGGTATGGAGCTGAAATAGAATAAAGTTAGTCATGCTTCATATTAAGGTTTAGTTAGAAGTTTATGAAGGGTTAATAAATGATTCCTGGATGTTGTAATTCTTGTTAAAGAAACGTGTAGTATTTGTTAGGGAAGGTTATAAGCACATCAGTATAAAGTACTGTAGACAGCTAGAAGCTATCTGTTGGATCGATAATAGATGAGAAGTAATTACCTATTTATTAAAACAGCTATTAATTATTTGTTAACCTTTTGTAAATTGAACCTTAATATAACGTTTGATTTGATATAATGATTGATTGTACATCTTTGGTTATGTCCTAAGCTAATTTTCTTAAAGCAAATTTATCTGAGTGTTTATCTTAACAACATACGGTATTTTGTTTAAACACCATACTTGCTTTTCCCTGGTGTTGTTTAATTTTTCCTCAGATCATGACTATAAGCTGTGTGAGTAAGAATCAGTGAGAGAACAAGAACTGTGTATTTTCTAAGGTCTGGCTTGTAACTTCGTTGACGCCGGAGTCTGGATGTTTGGTAGGAGGTTATCTGGGTTGTTTTTTACTCTCTGGTGGTGTTACGAGGAGCTGCTCACCTCACAGAGGGGCTGGTGGAGGCCTTGCTGCCTTCTCCTCCTCTTCCTCTCTGGCACAAAACGGAGCAAAGGTCTCATGTCTCTGGCCAGGGAGCCACCTCGGACCTGGGTACATTTCCTGTCACAAAACGTCTCACCAGTTACTGAGGGTATTTATTGCCTCTTGCTGGTTCTGTAGAATAAAGGGTGTGTTGCAAGTGATTCAAAGCAAGATCTTTCCTAGGATGATTTCGTGAGAAGTGGGGAAGATAACGAAGGTCAGCAGGTTAGGGTGGAACTCTTGACCATATGGCAGAAAACAAGTGCTTTCTTTCAACCTCCCTCTCTTTTACTAGTGATTTTTTATGAATGCTGCTAAATGTGTGGATTTTTTCACAGACCATGAAGAGGTAAATATCAATTGCTAGAGAAGGGAGTATGTGACTTACACTGTTCTCTCATGATACAATAAATGCCTGTCTTCTCCCTCACACACAGATTTTGGGAAGAGAATGTTTTGCCATTGCTCATTAACCAGTAACACTGTGTTCTGTGCCCTTAATTTTGTGTAAGTGACTGGAAGCTGAATGGATGGTGTCTTGGGGAACTCGTAAAAGGAAAAAAAAAAAAGATGCTTCTTATAGTGTATTCAGAAGCTAAGTCTCTTCTTAGTGGTAGAGTATATTCTTCTGTGACCTGTAAAGGTTAGGCTAAGATGAAACACTGTTTTATTTTCTCTGTGGTAAGCAATGGTTTTTTTAATCTAGAACAATTGCTTTGGATAAATTGTGTTTGAAGCATTGCCTATGCTTCTAAAAAAGTCTTCCTCATCCTTGACTTGAGATCCTTGCATTCACAAAGTGCCCAGATATTTTTTGTTCCTAGCTAATTGTTCTGACTGCCTAAAGGTATGTTCCATTAATACTTATCCATTAGCACCTCGTGATCTGATGTTGTGTATCCCAGAAATGATACTTCTGAACTTTTCCCATGGGATCCAAATCTTAGTTTACATGAATGTGTATGGCTACAATACCAATCTGGAAAAATGATAATATTTAGGATATGAATTATCACTGTCCTCACAGTTTTGGGTGAAGTAGGTAGAAGCCTGAGTGCTTTGCATTGCTAGTAAAATAAGTTTCAGATCTCACATTTATAAAAGTTGCTAGCTCTTTATTCCTTTGCCACAGTCCTTAGCAAAAGACATGGAGAGTCTACGTTGGCAGCTGACTTGGGACCTAATTTTATATTAGGCTGGTCTTGGTGATGAAACCGGCCTTAAGAAACTTCACCCGTCAGTAGTTGTTCATTTTCACCCATCAGTTGGGTCAACTGGGGTTTTTGTGGCCATGTTATAAAGCAGCTCATGAGCCCTTTTAGGTGAAAAATCCACCCTTTTTAGGGCTTACTTCTTCCCGTTCTCACTGCAGTGATGCAGTTTACAGCATTCACCTCCACGCAGCAGTATCAGCACACACTCTCTTGCTGGTGTGAGACATGGGATTGCTCACATTTACATATTGGCCAAAAAATGGTCTTACTCAATGCAGTCTTAGAAGCTGCACACATGGACACCTGGGCTCACTTGCTTTCTCTGCCTCTCATCACACCTATAGATAACAGCCATCAGGTCGTTTATTTTGATTTATTTAATGTTCTCCTTCCAGAAAAATATGGCTAACAGTGTACAGCACACAAAACGTGCTCTCCCTTGATTTGATAACCAGATCCCATCTACGTGCAAATAGTCTGTTATAATCCAGATTTCCTCGTGATTATGTCCTTTGAAAGTACTGTGCATATATGCTGTAAATCTGCAGACAGGTTTCTTGGCAATCATAAGTTATTGTTGCATTTAAAATAATATATATGAACACACTGAAGTGTGCATTAGCACTGAAGAGTTGTGTTAATATATCGAGCGTGTCGAGGTCTGAGAGCTACCCTGTGTTCTTTGGCTCATTACCTTAGATAGGGGGTTTTGTGAATACAGAACATTTACTTCTTAAAGCTTTGTAGCTTTTTGAAACATGTTAATCAGGAAATCCACACTAAATAACAGGTTATGCCAAAGGATATCAGCAGCCAACATTCTTTGCGGAGAGCAGAGCTAACAATAAATACATTTTCCCCATTCATTTCCAATTAGCAGCTCTGTGAAGATGTAAAGAAGCAAGTAATCATTAGGGTTAAATAATTTCTTTTCCTCCTGACCTACCCGGAAGGATCTCCAAAGGGAGATATTTGCTTCTTAGGTCGGATTGCGATCTAACACTGCATGTATTATGTCACTTAACTTTACAGCTAAAGATCTAGGTAAAGACTGAAATGTGGACAGAGATCTATGATAAAAAGTCTACTTGTCTCCTCTTTCTTAAAGTGTATGTCTTCATGCCAGAGATGAAACAGTGGTGTGTAATGGAAGCAAATTTTGAGAACTTTCAAAATGGATAATCGAGAATCTTTCAAAATGGAGTCAAAGGTGCCCGTGTCAGCGATAAGCAAGATTCACAGATACGAAGGCTTCTGCTATCACCTGCAGTGATGAGACAGTGTTACTCCTGCAGAGCGTTACTAGACATCACTGGATCTTGCACTTAGCTCAGTACGACGAGATCTGGTAGAGCAGCCAGTTTGACTGAGGTTTCAGACTTTGTCCCGAGCACACCTCTCTCTGTGTCACCCAGCTCTTTGTGTACAGCACTGGAAACGTTATCCGGATCTGAGGTGCAGAATTTGCAACTCTCTTATTAATTTCTTTGCTAGTAAAAAAACATCTAAATAGTGGACTGTGTGGAGTTGTTCACCCACACGGAACTTTATCATTTCGTAGTCCATCCTTTTTTCATTTTTTGCCTTATTTTTAACAGAAGCAAGGGGTCAAGTATAGTAAACTTCCCTTGTTCTTTAAAGTATTTAGTGAAAAGCTGCTCTGCAAGTGGCTTGTTCCCGGGGCTAATTACTCTTTAGAATTAACAGGTTTTCGTACTGTCTGAGTGGGAGAAAGGCACTCGGTCAGTGTAAAAGGTCAGGCCGCTCTGGGATCTTGTCTGTGACAAGGCGTAATAGCAGATGCTGAGGGAAGAGTAGGAGAAGAGGGAGATGTAGTGATGTGTCCTCAGGCTACTCCCCAACAATTTGTGGCTCAAGGACTTCTTGAGCCAGCGGTGGTGGCTGGCAGCTTAACAGGGCCTGATGGAGTTCTTCTCCAGAAATGTGTTCAATCTCATGTTTGGTCAATTATTACTAGTCCCAGTGTCAGTATGCACTCATCTTTATTGCAGTATTTTACAAACTAGGAGATTTCGCAATAATGTTTTGTTTGGTTTTTTTTTTTTTAAATTGAGCAAACCCACTTCTCTTGGTCCTTCCACAGAGGTCATGTTTTCTGCCTTTTGGTAGAAGTCTCTCCTGTTTCTGACATGTAGTGACCCCAGCATGGTACAGTTCTCCAGACAGAACGTAGCAGTGCTGAGTACGGAGTGATAATCACCTCTGATAAAACACTGAACCATTCAAATGTATTCCATATAGGAAAAAAATCTTTTCAGATCTTTTACACCTAGCTATTAGGATGACAAATGAAAATATTTGGTTTAACGGAGGAGAAATATTTATTCACTGTCAGCAGGATTTGGCTGGACGATGTTTTTCTTTGCTAACAAAACAAAAAGTTGTTAAATCTTCCAACAGCTGCCACCTGGCCTAACACAAACTAAAGAAACCAAACAACACTTGTTTAAATTTCATCTTGAGTTTTCAGAGCTGCTCTGATCTCTGATGAATCTCTGTGTCACAAAGTATATTATCACACAAGAATATGGATATTTGGGTATCAGAGATCAAACTGAGGCTTCTGTGGCTAATTTTTAAAATGCTTGGAGGAGTGCTTTATTCATATTCTCATGATATTTAATTCCCTCCTGCATATGTTTTTATTTTACCACCTTGAATTTAAAATGCCAAAAAATACACTTTGATTTATTTGACTTAGAAATCTGTGCAGTTATCAGATAAGTGGTAATGGTACTGTAGCTGTGAAAATAAGACATGGTTATAAGCAGGTAAAATCTACCTACCATGAACTTTGCTTTGTAGAGGGACACACAGTATAATTTGAGCTACGGATGGGTACATAACCGTTAGGGATATTCTGCCTCACCTTTCACGTTGCCATCTCTTATGTTATTTGCAGATTTGCAGAACAAAATTTGATCCAACAACTTGAATGCTCTGTGAGCCCATTTTACGCTTTCTGAGTTGAAGTCAGGATTCTGAAAAAGTACCTATAATTTAGCAGATGAGGAAAAACGATTTGTTTCTCTGTTACAAAGTGGCTTATTTTTTAAAAGGGTTGAATAGGACCAAAACTTGAATACTTTCACATAATCAGCATATTTTTGACCTTTTTACCTGCTCAGCTTTAAATCTGTAGGGGATGCAGTCCTACAGTGGCTCAAACCAATCCAGGTCCAGGCTGCCACGGCCCTGCAATCTCAGTCCCTCCTTTTAGGCTGGCTTGTGTAACCACACAGTGATGTCAGATGTGGATCTGGCTGAAAATGTGATACCGCTTTAACTTTCAGCTGGTTCCCTCAACTAATTCATCAGGTGGTTGAAAGAGCACTAGTAGCATCTCAGGGATGCAGGAGGGAATACATGCCTGGGTGATGAGGAGGAATGCCATAGCCCAAATTTAAATCAGTTTGAGTTAATGTTTACATGCTGTGAGTTGACATTGTTAGTGTCTGTACTGAAGTGAGATAAATACAACTCCGTATGTCACTTCCTTCATCTCTGTATTTTCTGTTGATTGAGGATGATGCCACTTGGTATTTTCCTCACTCATTTTGACTCCTCTGTGATTTTTTTCTTATTTTTTTTGTTCTTCAGGCCTGGCCTGCCCCAAACCTGCTTTGTCTTACTCCATAGAGCCTGTAAGAACTGTTTAGTATACTGCCAGTAAAACTGAAATTATAATTTCATCTTTTTTCTACTTACTGTTTTCACCTTTCTGGTCCCTGTGACACCCACAGTCCCCACCCTTTACCACCACTCTTAAGAGTTTCAGATTTTAAAATAATACATAAATTCTTTTTGTATGTATTTGTAACACAGCTTGACCCTTCTGTATCTTCAGTAGCTGAATGACTAGATCTAAAAATGTATCCTGACTGTCCCAATTGACTTGAGGACTGAAAGAGAAGGTGGACACAGTAACAGGGAGTACTACAATGAAAACAGAAATAGTAATGTATGGTAGCCCAAATTTATACTGCCCTTCTGGTGTATATTGGCTTTTATAATTGTATCTTACTGAAAAACACCATTTGTGTTTTAGAAATAACTGCAATTTTAGTACAATGTCCCAAAATAAGTGTCACTAGCTGGCTTGATTTGTGCTCAAATCTTAATATTTAAAGACTGCTTCCTGACCTGCTCCAGCTGCACGGATGAGAAAATAATCTCAAATTTCCAAATAGAGAGTGACCAATGCTTTCTGTTACTTTGTGCTATTAAAGAGGTCCATTCCTAAATAAACAAAAAGAGAAAAGTCGGCGCTTAATATCTTTGGTAGTTATTACTAACAGAGAATCATGCATTGGATCTCAATAGAAGCACCATAAATGAAGGCTGTTTATGATGGTTTATATCAGTGTTTCTAAAATAATAATAAAAGGCTTTAAACGTATTATGGGACAAAAGCCAGAATTCTGTGAATTGTCCTCTAGATCTTTCATCCAAAGCCACAGCTGGCGAAATTTAAACAAGTTCAAGCTGTCTATTCCTGAACTGCTCGGTATGATATTGTACTCAAGGTTTTTAATGTCCTTCCGTGAGCGTTCACAGCCAGCCTGTGTGCACCTGTGTGCTCCGGGTCTGCAGAGCTTGCAGAGATGATGGAGCTGTGCTATCTATGCAGGAGCGGGATGTCTCAGAAAGATTTTGGGTTTACTGTCTCTGTCCTCCTCTATTGCAGCATCCACGCCATATGCAGTCCCACTCGTAAACTTACTTCCTTCTCAGCTCTCTTCTTCATAGACCATACAAACCAATTGTGGAGGGGTGCTTTTTGATTGTTTCTTGCCTGGGTTACTATCCTATAATGCACCAGGTAATATATTTCCCATAGCAGCTTAAACATTAGTGCAAAATACAGGGCCTGAGCACACAGGGGCTGGAGAAGCTCTTCCAGTTTAACCACTTCTGGGAAGGGTTGTACTGAGATGATTGACTAAGAAGGTGCTGAGCAAGGCTCCATGACTCTGCAGGTATCTTCCAAAGCTCCAGTTTTTCTAGGTCTGTTCTTTCCTCCAGTGGCATCTCTCTTCCTTCTTAGCAGCTGCTGCTTCTGAGCAGCTCTTCTCCAGCATTCTTCTGCCAACTCTTTAAGAACTTGGTCACTTCTCTCCTTTGTTGCTGAACCTATTGTCTACATTTTATGAAACAGCAGGTTAGATGGAACTCCCACCGAGGTGCTGCTGCTTATTCCCAGTCAAAAACTCACAAACAAAAGGATTCTTAGGGCTGGTGATTTGTCTGTCCTGACTTTCCTTCCACAGACCTTTGACCTCCATTTCAGCCTGGTCCCTCCTGTTCCTTCCTGACTCCAGAGCATTTGCTTCCAAAGGACTCCTTCCTAAATGACCATAAGATGGTAATGTCTCCCCAGAAAGACTTATCCTTGAACACACATTTCTCCTTACTTGAGCTTTCCTTGTTCCAGACAGTTATGGCTGAGACTGTGTTCCCCTAAATAACCTTGTGTCTTCCTGCAGTAGGGGCTGCAAAGACACTCTCCAGCTGCTGTGCCGATCTGCTTTGGCTCCACAGCTGCCCAGCCTTGAGCTCTGGGATCTAACAGTTGTTCTTAAACCTTCCCCACTGTCAAAGAGCAAGTGTTTTCATAACGCAATTACTACTAAATCTCCCCTGAATTGGACCATTTTGGTTTTGTTGAGCAGCACTTATTTGAGGGGTTTGTGTGAGTTTTTTATATATATATACACACATGTACACAGACACTCTTCATATGTTACATATATATTGCCAGGTATCCCATTGAAGGGCTTGTCTAGTAAAAAGGTATTATTCTTAGATCAAGCTTCCCAGTTACTTATTCAGAAGGTAAACAAAAACCTAATTCTTATGATCTAATGACAAAAGAACTGGATTCTGTTCCACCAAGCAGGCTCTGTGGAGGTATTTGAAATGCACACCGATTTTACACCCTTAATTAGAAAAGCTGTTTAACCTTGTTTTTATAGAGGCTTTGCACCTGAGCTGCTGTGGGTGCCTGCACACCCCATCTGCTCTGTCTTAAACACGGAAACAAATACATGTTCCTCAGCACTTCCTGCCTGCTCAGTATTAGCGTTTCCCAAAACAAGCCCTAACGGCACCACAGATTGCCAAGGAAACCACAGGGCAAGGGAAAGAGAAGAACCATTGGTTAATAAATGTGGGCTAAAATATAAGAGGAAAAGTTTAAAAGAACAAACTGCAGCAGGAGACTTCTGGCAGGGCTACAGAGGGAAATCCCATGTGATACACTCTGAAATCTGCAGACACTGGGAAGGATCCACAATTTCCCTTCAGTGTGGAGACAGGAAGCGTTCACCAGACTGGCAGTCTTCAGCAGCTTTTTAAAAACCTCTATTTTATCTACATTTTGTTTCCACAGAATACTGTGCTGGTGTATAAAGCTGCATGTAAATCAGTCTCCACATCTCTTCTTTTAAGCCCTGTATGATGTCAGTCTCTTTTTCTTGACTGCACTGAAAACCCATGTGGTTTGGCTCCACTGGGAACCTCTTCTGCACTTACCCTGCCATTGCTGACACTGCTTTAACCACAGTTGACAAGATCTGCCTCAAGCAGGTTTAGGTCAGCAAGTCCTTAAATCAGGTGTGAAGCCTGGAGACTGACCCTTTTAAGGCTCCAAGAACTAAAATTCTCGCTTGGGCGTAGGCAGCAGCAGGAAGACGTTCCTGGATTCTGGCCTTTCTTTGTGATAGGGTTTCTTGCCTGTGGTATTTTCCCAGACCATTTTATTTCTCCTTTTCTTACTTTCCCACTCTACCTTCTTCCTTTTTCCCATGGATATGAATCAAGACTTAAAGTCTTTTCTACACGTTTGATGATGTACATCACCGGGATCATTTTTAAGCTATTTAAAAAAAAAAATATTGCCTGGGTTTCCCCAGTTTCAGAAGTAGTTTTCTCAAGTATAATACTAATCACTTTCAAAGTCTTTTTGGTTGCTCTTGTTTCTTCAGCATCTACAGTAACATTCTGCCTCCCTATTGTATGTGTTGCTTTTTCTCCTTATCCTGTGAATCTGACGGCTGCCTACATGGTGTGGATGTGGTTTATCCATCCTTCAATTAGGAATGATTGAATGGAATAGGGAATGCTTTTACAGGGATGCATAAACCCTGCATCAGCACTTTGTTTGATCTTTTATATAGAAGTTTATTTATAATTCCTCTCTCATCCTGAAGATGAAATTAATTTTAAGCAATCCTGGCAATAGTTTGTTTCTGCAGTATATTTTACTGGCTCATTAGTGCAAGCACTTTAGTAATGAACACTGGTTACTCTTGTCTAAATAAGTGATGACTGAAGCAAGAATGTTTTTCTGTGTCTTATGCTTCCACTTGCACCTTCCCATCACCTTTCAGAGAACTGTATGCTGTGCAACTATTACCAAAATCCCTTTTATTGTCACATAAATGGCTGAGTAGGTGGGGCTTTAGGAAGAGAATAATGTGTTGGTTGTGGAGACTGATCTTTAACCTAGGAACTGGGGTTAGGTTCTCTGTAGGAGGTGTCTTCTACTTGTCTAGCTCTATGACTCCTAAGAAACAGACTGTCTCTGTACACTTTGAAAAGTGCCAAAATAGTGGCAACAGACTGGCTCCTTTTATTTGAAGCGTTAATGCTTAATCTTTATTACCAGAGCAAAGGCTGTGCTCTGCTGATGTTGGGAGCTGTGGCTGATGCACACCTCTCCCCCCTGTCTTGGTTTTAAGGTTAACAGCTGCTGACTGCTCTTCTTACTTAGGTATGACTCACTCTTACCTCATTCATATCCCCAGGAAGGAAAGCTTAGAGATGACTGTGGAAGAAAGAAAATAATTTGATCTTGTAAGGCAAGAGGAAGCTTGGTGAGGCAGAAGCATTTATTCTTATGTATTGAATCTTGCTGCCTAATCAGTGCATAATTTGTTGTGCAGTGCATAAGGTCTTGCTTATTCTTTGCTATTTCCAGGTTTGTTTGTTTGTTTTCATATGGAATACTGAACAGATCCAATTGCTGCTGTTAGAAGGAGAAGCCTGTCTACCAAGAGGGGTCTGTAACGTTTTCCTTTACTTAGAGATTTTTTGAATGCTAAATTGCCTGTGTGTATTCTTCATAATGTACCATATGCAAATATTCTTCAGGAATTGATACTACCACTTCAGACAGTCAATATTTTCTATGTAAGAACTGTACGTTTCCTATACTGCCAAGAATGTGTATATATATATATACGAAGACTTAAGATTGTATCTTTTTGAGCAAGCCTCTTTCTTCAGCCATCTGAAACTTTCTTCCCGTTTCTCAAGTTCTCTGCTAATTTATTAGACAGTTGTGTTACATTGTGTACTTTTTGTATCAGCTGTATCGCTGTATTTCTCCTTTCTCTCATTAAAACTTGTTCTTCTCATCTTTCTACTGTGCTGCTTCCTATTGGAAATACTAACCCTGTATCAGGTAACCTGGTCAAGTGCAGCAGGTCTGACTGAACAGACATTCATTCAGACTTCTATTATGTTGTTCCACTGATCCCAACATGTCATCAGTTTTACTGCTACTACTGGTCTACTGTATTGAGCTTCTCTAGGGTTATTTTGCAGCATAGTCTATACTTCTATAAGATAGTGAAGAAGAGGCCTAGAATAGGATACCCATGATACAAGATGGACAAAACATTAAAAGATGTACTTTTAAAGTACGTAAATATAAGTATAAAGTCCATAATTCTCGTGGATAGCTGTCCCTGCTAAGAAACCTGTGGTCTTCCTTAGTGAAGCAACTTTTGAGGAGAGATTTGGAAGAGGGCGCTCTATTTCTAGAAACATGGTTTTCAACTTAAGCAGTCAGTTCTCTATGCTATCTCCATGCTTAACTCATCTTCCAGTTAGATGAAGAGAAATGAAAGAAACAGCTGATTTACAAACAAGAAAATGCTGTCTCCTGGGATATTACTCCATAAACAGATAGAGAAAGGATAGTGTTTCTTTCATCCTCCCCGTGAAAAGCAAGATTTTCAGTGTTTTGCTGATGCTAACACCCATTTAGCAGTGCAGGATCCTTCTTGACCTACAGCCATATTCTCTATATTATCTGTTCCACAGCATGGTATGCAGAAGGAAAGAGTTCAAAGTACTTCAGTACCCAAAGTACTGAAATAAAGTGAACAGAACATTCACAAGCACCTATGTGTTAAGTGTTTGGCAATTTTTGAGATTGGGAGATCAGCTGGCAAGAGGAAAAATACCAGGAGCATCCACTTTTGGAGAACCTACGCTTTTGTCTATAATTAGACACTTACTGAAGGATGACGTTAATCACATCTTTAACACCACCTAGATAAATACAGTAGTGTATATGGAAATAACCATGCCACCAAGGCTTGGTTTTCTCTCAGACTCTTCATCACCCTCTCCTCCCTTGAGACTGATTTTGTGCCCCCAGTTGCACCTGCTCATGTGCTCACCACCTGTGCATGGAGAACCTTGTGTAACGTCCCAGCAGTAGCACGTAAGGGTTTCTTGTCACGGTGCTGCGGTAGCAAGGAGCAGAAACACACATGTAGAATAACCACACTGGCTCTGGCCACGTGTCACATCAGTTATACTTAGATTTAGGTTAGGCAGATGCCCATCTGTGCATCTGCATACATTTCCTTCTAAAGTTGCATTTAGGGATGATCCCACAGTGGGAAATATTTAGAGAAATTCTAACATAGAGAAGAATCATCCCAGGGAATTCCACAGGCCAGTGCTGCCTTTCCAGTCACTCAGAGAAACATTTGCAAAAACACCCCATCTAAAGCTTATCTGTCCTGACTGCAATCAAGAAAGCTTGCCACTGACTTGGAGGGAAAGCACAGTGTGCCAGTAATTAATGCATTTGAAAACATTATTGTTAATTACCTGTCATATTTAATCCCTGACTTATCTACTACTCCAGTAATTGTTTTGTGTACACGTGAAGTGAAAAGCTTTCTTCAGAGAAGAATGGACTGCAAATGTAATATGGGCTGTTTCCTGCTGTTGTTCAACATAAAATGAAATAAATTGTTTTGTTAAGAAGAAATACAAGAAAGCAACAGACTTTCTGTGACCTCTCAAAGCTAGCCAAGAGCAGCTCAGCAAAAGACCGCATGCCTCAATTAGGGCTATCTCCTGTGTTGTTCTTTTCTGTCACTACTGTCATCTGCTTCTCAGCTATTAACAGTAGTTTAATAGATCATCATCATCGTCGTCGTCATCTGCAACGTCAACCTGCAAGATGTGTTGGTTAAATCAGTAGTAGAATGCAGTGGCCTTTGCATTCATAGCAGGCGCTCAGAGGTTCAGGTTTGATTACTAGCTTGCAGCAGCACTAAATTACAAATAATGACACAGTTCCCAAGAGCTATGCAATAAATACATTGCCAGAGTTGCAATTATTTCCCCTTTCTGCCTGTCTTTGTTTCTGCTCTGGAAACTTCTCATGAGAGCTACCTGTTGCAGCATGTGCTTTAGCTCCTGGGACTGCTCCCTCCATGAGCTGCATCCTCAGTGTGCAGCTGTGAAGTATTTGACCATCTGCTGCTGTTTTTCCAGGTTATGCTTCTAAAGCTTCCATGCAGCAATTAAATGAACTAATTAAATGAAGAAGCCAGTTGCCAGAAGACACATGACTAAAGTAACTGGTCCTTTAATTACAATTAAATTTTTATGGATAGTGCCAAAATGTAAATATAACAGCCCATAAAACAAGTAAGTCTTAGTCAGACACCCACAAAAGAAATTGGGGCTGTGCCCAGGACCTTCACCTCTGTTTTCTTGTTTCCTCATTGGCAGTGACTGGCAGGATTGGCTCAAAATGATTCTGTTGCTCAGCAGTTACTCGGTTCTAACTGCTGAATGGGACGGGAAGAAATATACAGGATGGAGAACTTGTAAGCACAGCAAAAATGTGCAAATGCTTTGATATTGAGACTGTTGTACTTGCTGCTTGGAGTCACAGTGCTTTATACTTTAGGAACTGAACAAAGAAGCCAAAGGTCTCAGAATGAAGTGATTAAAAACCTTGATGATGGAAAGTAAAATACCTGAACTTGAAATCACTTGGAAGACGATAACCCATGTGATAATCACTCCTTGTTTTAACTATTTGGTTTTGAAGGTTTTTAGTTGACTTGCTGTACCCGTTGAAAATATAGTTGGCAAAGAGCAGCTTTCACTGAATGTATAACTGCCAAAGAGAACAAAAAAATAAAATGCAGAATTGGCAGGAGCAATTCTTCTCCTCTTATTTTAATTGAAGATGATAGATTGAGAAACAAAAGAATGTTGTTGGGTAGCGTGACTTAAAACTTTACTATAGCTTGCAGCTTTCACCTTTCATGACTTTGTTACATGAACTATTTTATTTCATTCAAGAAATTAAAAATTAAATCTCATATTTTTCTAGTCCCTCCAAGATTTCAAAGCACAGCATACTGGACTGTATAAAACAATGTTTTGCATGCTGCTCCATGGACTACCAAAACCCACCACCATCCATCAAGGTAATATTCCAGTTTAGATGTGGCTTCAAATATGGCATATTTGAAGATGAACATAAACATGGTAGGCACAGGATAAAACATTTATTTAGATTTTCTTTCTTTTGCATATGTTAACCAAATGTTTTTCTTTGATTGGTTTGGTTTGGTTTGTTCTTACTAAGGATCAGAAGTAGGATATCCTACATCTAAACTTTAATAAGTAGCAATGAACTTTCCTTTAAATACTGTAACTCATTGGAAACACTTTTGTAGAGAAGAAAGGTGACCAAGTGATTTGATAGTGATTGTAAACCACATGAGTTAAATACCCCCGATGTTCAAAACATAAGGGTTCAAAATGTGGGCAAAATCTGAAATGTTAGCAACTTTAATTCCATGGAAAATTAAATCGGGAGACTAAAGCTAATTCATAGCTGTTCAGAAAGACACAGAAACAATTTCCAGCTCTATTTCCAATTTTTGAACTTGCTTTTGATTCTGAAGTACATTTCATGATGTCTCAGTCATTTGCATGTTTCCTGAAGCTGGCATTTGTATCATGACATCCTCAACAAAACAGAGAAGTTAAAAGCCAAATTCTGGTTTGTGCTAGAACTTAGAATTCTTAAATAAGTCACATAAAAGAAACAAGTTGTAGTAAGAGCTCATCAACTGAAAGAAGGTAGCCTTCTGGATTTTTAGAGTATTTCTCTTGGTTTTGGATCAGTTTGTTGGGTTTGACCTTTTGGCTTTTCTGTCCCCAGACTCAAGATTACCTGAGTAAATTCAAGAGAAGATAAATACTTTTTCAACACGTTCCAAAGACTGTTCCACACAGATATAATATAAGGATGATCTCAGAGTTGGGGCTTGAAGAAAAGCCTGATGAAATATTAGATATAAAAAGAATGAAGGTGAGAGCATCAGCCTTTTCTCAGTCAGTAAATAAAGAGTGACATGGTTGGCCCAAATTCTCACTGACATGAAGGCCTGTGTCATTTCTGGCAGTGTAACAGAACCTTTGTTTAAGTGAAAATTGGCTTCGTTGAATTTGAATTTAAACTGACGTGCTGTCCAAAGCTGCTGATGTTGTGGATGTTCCCGATGTTACACAATTGGAAACATTTGGCTTATTTCGTGGAAGCTCTCAGCATGCACAACTCCAAGTTAAGACTCTCGGAATACTTCAGGGTAATGCATATTCAAGTAACAATGGATGCATTCACTAGAAGGGAATCCAGAGGAGCACTAAATTGTCTTCATCTTATGCTCACATCAATAACTATTCATCTGTACTACAACCAGTCATGAGCATGATGTAGAATGCTCTTTTGCTTGTGTCATGCCTTGAGCAGTGGTAGCATCATAACAAAGGGGATCCTGTAAGCTCTCCTTGGGTTTTGAGTGTATGTCAGCAGGTGGAAATCACAAAATTATATAGGTTTGGAAGCAACCTTTGGAGACCGTAGAATCATAGAATGGTTTGGGTTGGAAGGGACCTTAAAGATCATCTAGTTCCAAACCCCCTGCCATGGGCAGGGACACTTCTCACTAGAGCAGGTTGCTCAAAGCCCCATCCAGCCTGGCCTTCAACTAGTCCAATGCCCCCTGCCAAAGCAGGTCCACCTAGAGGAGGTTGAACAGTAACATTTGCCTCAGCTGCTGATTCTCTGGCTCTATGTACCCCTTTATGTCTGTGCGGTTTCCCCTTGAGGCAAACTCTTGCATTCATTTGTTCTGACTTTCCTGACTCTCTCTTGATTTTCCTATTCAGTTTCTTCCTTGTACTTCATTTGTACCTTTGTTCCTTTCCCTACTTCTAACTTTTCTCATAATCAATGCCTCATCTTGCTTCCAATAACCAGTCTCACCTCCCCTTCCATATCATATTTCTCATTACACAGATCCTTCTGATCTGATGTCCAGTTCCTCATACTTCTCCTCTCTTACCCCCATTATCATTCTCCTTCAATTTTGCATGTTCCTTCCTTGTGGTGGGAGCACAGAGAACAAGAGAAGAAACCTCCAGCCAACTCCATCCCAGCTTACTGCCCTTGCTCCATATGCCAGGGATTGGTGCTTTGCTTTGGTCACCACTCCCTGGTCTGTTCTAGCCTTTGGGTTCCCCACATAGATAATCTGAATTAGTTTCCTCTCGCTGCTGCAAGCCCTTAGATGTTGTGTTGTCCAATTTAAGCACCTTTCACTGCCCTGTGGATGAGGAACCATCACACAATGCTCCTTTTGTGTTGGCTCTGTTTAACCACTGGCATATTCCTCCCACCAAAATGTGGTGGGGTGTGTCCTGTTTATTCATTTAGAGCCCTGACTCTGTTTCACTGGGGCTAATGATGAAAACTGTAAGAAGCAGGGAAGGAACCTTTTGCCACAGCAGGTTGCCTACAGAATGCTCTGAAAGGAACACGGCTGTGCTCCAACACAGGCGTTCTGTAATTCTACAAAATGAAGAGGTTGATAGAAGGTGTAGATAAATCTATTCCAAAGATGTTGTGATGCCTTAATACACAACTTTGAATATAATATTAACTTTGAATATAAACAAGGAGGCTGCCTCTGGCAACCGCCATCACTGTCAGAGGAATGTAGCCCTTTCCATTGCAATTCACCTGGTTGATTCTGTAATGTTATGACATGAAGGAATTTCATTATTCCTTCCACCAAGCAATCAATTTGTGCCTTCAAGCATAAAATTCAAGTGTGCTTGAAGATTTGCTTTGCTTGCATAATACATAAATGTTACCAGTCAAAGTTTTCCAATGTTTTTCAAATTCCTGCCACTCTCAGTATGGCCTTCTGTAGCATGTGACTTTCACAGGCTGCCATTTTATGGCATGGCTAAGAATTTTATCTTCTGCAGGGTATCCTTCTGGCTTGGTTCACTCTTAAAGCACCAGGAATTTATAGAATAAAAAGGTTTATTAGCAAGCAGCTTTTCTCAGTAGGTATCAACTGGCATAGCAAATCTCTTTTACCCCTACTGGGGTAAATTTAATCCACAGTGATTTAAAACCCAAGTCTTTAGTGAAAGCCAAGAGATAAATTTGGATGGTGGCATTTTGGAGTGGGGGAAGTTTCTTTCTCCTCTCAGAGCTAAACATAGTTCTGGCATGGCCTCAGACTGAAACTCTTGAGGGAGTCATAATAAGCAAGCCAGGGCAAAGAGGAATGTTTTTTCTCCCTGACTAATTCTTCCACATAAAAAGGTGAAAGGTCAAAGATGAACTTTAATACTAATGAAATTCTGAACTTCAGAGCGGTAATATGTCAGAACATCAAAAAATAAGCCAAAATAAAAAATGTTTTATTATTGGCAACAGTAGGATAGTTTTATAAGCACATATATCTCTGTCCTGATTTCTTTTAGCCTTTGGGAGAAAGGGAACTTTTATATATTCAACACAGACATTAAGCAATCCACAGCAGGGGTTTTGGGACTTCAGCCCGTATTTTTCCCCTTAAGTGCCCTTCTGCAGCTTTCCAGTTTACTGAAGGAGTAAAATGGGCCTGTCTTCAAGTTATCACAAGTTCACTTTGCATGGCTTTTCTTGACTGAAATGGTCATTCTTGAGGTTAATTTGTTTCTTCCTTCTGTCTAGGAATATTTCATGCAGATTAGGAAACTTCACGTGTTCATATTGTGGAAACAACTCTGTTGATTCAAACTGCCCCTTAGAGAAACAAATTGACAAATTCATGTGTGCATGTGCACGTGTGTTCAGATGTTCAAGTAAAAAAGATTTGATCATGCTAAAGTTAATTTTCATTTAATTGCCAGAGTTGAAATACATTTAATGAGAGCTTTGTTATCTGTATGGGTTTTGTAATACCACCCTTTTTGGGCTGGCAATGCACAAACAGGTTGAGCTGTCCTTTTCATGTTATAGATTACCTGTGCTGCTGATGACATACAACTTTTAATCATTGTGGGGTGTGCAAATAAGAATCTAAGCTGTGAAATTCAAAGTATAATCTGTAAACTCAGCAGTGCTGAAGTGGCCAAATGCATAGCAACCAGGAAGAACAGGCAGGAAAGCAAGGGGAATGACCAGAGCTCCAGAAAAAAAATGTGACCTATAAAGAAAGGTTGCATAACCTGTGCTTGTTTGGTATACTGACGTGAAGATTGAGTGTGGGAGTATAGTTCCAGGAGACAGAAGGGACATAAAAATATGACCTGCTGCAGAAAGAAAAAGAACGGTCTGTTTTCTATGTTTATGATAAAGAGAGCAAGAAATAATGGGCTTTAACTACAGGAAGAGAAATTAAATAGGAAAAGTCATCAAGCGATATGAGTGTAAAGGATTCAGATCTAGTTTTGTAAGGATATTCTGGCTTCTCTATTACTGAGTCTTTATGAACAGGTTAAGCAGCAAGAGTGGAATTCACCTCAGCTACGGCTGAATGCCACCGGAGAGAAACGGGCATTTCCAGCCTGTGATTCATTTGACCCACTTCCATTAGACGTTGGAAAGAGACAAAGTGCACTGTGGAAGTGCCTGTTTCTCTTCAGGGGCTGTGAAAGACTCTTGAAAACTGATTCAGGACTAAAGGTCTCTTATGTCAGTTGTTGCACTGACGTAGTTGATTTTGTACTGGGGAAAATGGTGAGGCTGGATGACTTCTTGAGGCTGTTCCTAGACTATGAAGGAAATGAAGAACTGTCATTGCAGAAGGTCTCCCTGACTAAAAGCCTAATTGAAAACAAAACTTGCCTGTTCGGTTGGATGACAGTAACAAAAATTAGTTATTGTTTGATGGCTGCTTGGCTGAATAATTTGGAATAAAATGAATAATTTAACTGTTAATAAGTAAACAAGTAGATCATCACCATGCAATGAACAAACCAGTGTTCCTAGTCTGTCAAAGAAGACAAGAGTAGAAGAAGCACAGAGACTGATTATCCTGTAAATTTCTGGCTATGGCCATTCCAGAATAGCTTTTGTCAAATCGCTTTTGTGAATTCAGTGAAATTCAGTGAAAAACAGAAAACTGTACAAACAGTTGCTGGGTGTATTATTAAGTTCTCGTATAAACAGAGGATTCCATATCCTGAGCTTATTTTATAAGCATTATTTTTTACCAGGGAAGTTTAGGACAGATTAAAGTCAGGCTGTAGTTTCACGGGACTTTTTCTGGAAGTTTTGTGCCTATTCACATGTTGGGGGGAAAAGAACCATGGATTCTTCTGCTCTTTGTCCTAGACCTCGGATGGCTGATTTCTCCACAGACATCTGTGAATTTCACCACTACTAGCAAACACAGCAGGTGTTACTGAGGACAAGCATTGTCCTGTTCCTTTGTTTCCTTTGTTTCCTTTTTATGTTTCCTCTTCTAGCTCCCTCATGCGTTTGGGGGACTTGTGTCTATGTTTCACACCTAGCAGAAGGTTGCCACGGCACAAACCAGGCACACTATTGCCTGCTGGAGGGGCCACTTACTTTTGTTGTTGCTTGGGATTAACAGAGAATCTGCACTAATGGATTGACATCTAAAGCTGCTGCTTTCCATCTGTGACTACATGGTCGCACTGCAAGTGAAAGCTAAGTGAACGTAAGTAACTTTCACAGTTCAGGTTGTGTTCTTCAAGTGCAGTAACGCATTTCTAGACCCATAGATCTGGTTTGGCCTCAAGTTGCCTTTTTCTCTCCATTGCATCACACTCAGCCTGACATATTCCAGAAATTGGATAATGCAACCTTTTAAGAGTGGTGCTGCAAGGGCTCAGGTAGTCACATCCAGAGATAATTATAAATCTACAAATGTAATAATTCAATGCCAGTTTCCCTCAGCTAGCTCTCAGTACAGCATTGATGGATGAAAGCAAGTATATTGTATTAAGTTAATTCTTAAACTGGAGCTGTAGTGAGTATTTGTGCATATGTATGTATGTAAGCACACCATGCTTTGTTATTGTTAGGTTCGTATGTTTGTTATCCTAGTAATTTCTTAACAAATAATGAATGATTATAAATTCGTAAACCATACAGAAACTTTGGGGAAAAAAAAAAGAGGAAAAAAATGCTATGGGAAAGAAAACAGCAGGAATACTTGGTGTGTGGTGTTTTGCTTTTTTTAACTTAGCACAAACAATGCTTTTAAAAAGCCATTTCTTGCAAAAAAAATAAAAACAAAAACTTTGGTTCCCTTCTGCCTCCTGCCCCTCAGACACACAACTCCCTAACATTTTGAAGGCACAGGAATTAAGCCCTGGCTGAAGATCTTTACATGGAGGGCAGGGGAAGAGAAGGGGATTGTCCATATGGCAGGAAGTACATGCCACGATCAGAGAGATGCAACTGCCCCTGGGAGCAACTGCCCCTGGGAGCAACATTATTGTAATGTTTCTGTAAAAAGATTTCCTTGAGGCATCTAAAAGACTATATAGAAAGCTGTCTAACAGCAAATGTTTAATATCACACAACATTTCCTTCTTGCCTAATACATTCATTAAAACTTGAACTTAATTCTTTTTCTTTGAAGCCATAAATTCCTTCTCTGAAACTCACTTGTATTAATTTAGCTGAACAATAGTTATTTTAGTAGGAAATTAAGGATGGACTCTGTCCTTCTAAGTATAATAAGGGTAGCCTTTTGATTCATTAGATGCAGAGGACAATTGTGTTTCGTTTTGAAGTTTTTTTTCTGATTATCTGAGGAAATTCCCAAGGACCAGAGGAAATTAGTTATCTGCCTCAAGAAGAAAGCATGTAAAATTAAGTAAAATTTTACTCCTACTTTTACACAGCTTGAGGGAGACCATCCCTTCCTGGGAACGTTAATTTTGCCTTATTGAAGTTTGGCAAATTAAAATATATGCAAAATTGTTTGATATATGTAGCTGAGGATGATTTCAGAGGCAAAGAACCTTCTTCTCATGTATTCTGTGCATTCCCTCTCCTAATCCTTTACTAGTTTTACCCAAATTAAAGCAACAATCTTGCACATACTGGTGTGAAAGCAGCTCTGTGGGATTACACCAAAGGCTCATCTAACCCATCTAGTATCCTGTCCCTGTGAGTGGCTGGCAGCTGAGGGAGGAGTGGAAGAGAATTTATAAGAAAATCCTATTCTTTGTCACCCATAGCAGCCAAAAGCAGTTAACAATTCAGGGATTTCCTCAACCAAAAGCATTGTCTGGTCCATAGCATTTGATAGCTGCCAATGGAGCTAACTTTCAGGAATGTATCTAATTCCATTTTGAACACATTTATGCTTTTGGCCTCCACAACATCCTGTGGCCAAGAGCACCACAATTTAATGATGTGCTGCAAGAAAAAGAACTTCCTTTTATTTTAAATCTGCTGCTTATCTCTTCATTGGTGCCTGATCATTCCTGTGTTTTAAGAAACAATGAATAATTATTTCTTATTCCTTTGCCACACTATTTTTGCTTGAGAAAGCTTTCTCATATCTCATCTTAGCTTCTTTTATAAGCTACTCCATTTAGTCCTACCTTTATGATCAGCCATTCCACATTATAACCTTCATTGAGATGTGGTGAAGACGGTCATGTGCTGTGTACCAGAATCTCAAGAATGTTTTATTTACTCTTTAACTAACACTACTTGCATTACGACCATTGCATGGCACTGATCAGAAGTTTTCAGGGATGCCAATGACAGAATCTTAAACCTCTTACTTCAGTGTTAAGAGCTATTGTGTCCATCTTTGCATCTATATAAATAGCTATGATTCTTTTCCCCATGTAAGTTACTCTGCAATTATTGACAACAAATTTGATATACCAACTGATAATCAGCTACTGAGCATTGCACGATCCTTCCGCAGCTCTCTGTGATCCACTTTCCACATAGCAAACAATCAAGTGTGATGTGGGATTTTATCATCTTTGACACATAAGCAATGTTTCAGAATTGAGAAAAACCGAGAGTTGCATTCAACCCTAAATGTAGTGACTTCATTCTTAATTATTATTGCTTCTAAACTGCAATCAGCCCAGTCCCAGTTCTTCAGCAGAGGTCATGCTGTTGTCCAACAGAAAAGAACCATAGCCTATTTCAGGTTCCAGAACTTCTAGATGTTATTTATTGCTTTGCTTTTGAGCTGCTCTGGAAATGACTATATAAAATGGAGTGTCCATTCGCTATTTGTGACTTCTGGTAGTGTTGCATTTGATGGTTTATCTTTCTCCTGGTCTTTGCAAGTCAGCATTGTGTGCAGATAATATTAGGAAAGCTGGATCTTCTACCTCTGGCAGGTTTCCTTAGTGGCCCCTGGTCTGTAGAGAATGCTCGTATCCAGCAGAATGGTTTTGGTCAAGTCTTGCCCTTGCCCTGTGAAGTGTTCCAAATTGCTACTGCTCCTGTTGGTCCATTAAACTTCTCTAGCTGAGCACGGTAACAGCTGGGTGAGTGTGACTGGGGATGACTTGAGGATGGCTTGAATACCTCTCTGTAAACAGCAAAGAAGGCTCCATCTGTTTCAGATATTCACTGTATCATTTGAAAGGTCAAAAGGGTTGTAGCCAGGTGAAAAAGGCTCATATTTGGGACTTTTTGTTTGCGTGGACTGATTGTCAGCTGAGAGACATTAGGAGTATTGATAGAAAGGACTATTAACACCCTCCTTCTAACAGACTCCATTCTTCCTTAAATAATGGTTAGTTTCTTGTTCAAGGAAAAGAACTAGCCACCATGCCTCTGCCATTAGGTTTTTAAAAACAGTAATTAAGACCATGCTGACAGGCTAATTAGGTTTCAGGTTTTACTCCTAATGGAGCTTTTGTGCCTATCTGTCTGTATCTAGGTACTGACTGAAACTGAGCTTGTCCTGGTGGCTAATCTTTGTAGCAGTGAATTACAGGTGAAGTAAAAACACACAAAACCACAAAACAAACCAAAATGCTGCACGTATTCCACTGAATGTCTTTAAACTATTTTTAAAACAAAAGTAGTTTATGAGCTGCTCTAAGAATTAACCAGTTCATCAGCCACAAAATCTTGCTTGTTATCCTGATTTTTCTTTCAAAAATAATAATTAATTTCTATACAGGAAAGCAAAAAGGTGACATGGAACAGAATCAAACTGCACTTCTGTAACTGGTTACCTGAGTTCCTCAGAGCTGTTAACAATCATTTTCATCAACTCTGGGCCATTCATACTAAAGCACATCATCTCTGTCTTTTTCTACAACAGGCCCTCAGTTCGTTGTGTATTTCACAGGGTATTTTCCCACTTTGTCACATTTAGCTTTGTAAACTGTATGTAGTAGGTTTGGAAGAAGTTTTGCATTTTCTGCATTTTATTTTTCCTATTTATTTCTATCACTTCACCGACAGAGAGGAAAGAAAATGTTATTAATATTACCAAGAAAATGCAGCTGTGTGGTTAAGAATTTACTGTTCTTCAGACACGTGTTCTGTGGTATTATATGCAGCTAAGCAATGTCAGACAGGCTGCTGGTGTCACCCAGTGGACAGAGAAGTTGATCACAGATGGACGTCATGGAGAGCAGTTTTTCTTTCTGCTCGTTCCTAACTGATAGAAATAGCCTTCATTTTAGAGTAGTCAAGATGAGACAATATTTGAAAGGTTCTCTGTTCTAATGCCAGGGCTGCTACTAAAAATGTGCAGAGCAAACACAGGAAGCAGTACTTGTTCCTCGCCGTTATTAGGAAGTAGACAAAGAATAACCAAACAATAATTAGTGGGCGCTCTCTCCTACTGGGAGAAAGTAACTAAAATAACCAAGCAAAACAGTGTTTGTGCTGGTGTTAAAATCCAATTATAATGCAATTCTGTGCCATGCAAAACAAGATTGCATTTTCTTAGCCTGATAACAGCTTGTGACAGAGGTGAACAAGACCTGGAGAAAGCTCTATTCATGGTTTTACAACAGTAATGTATTTCAATACATGCAATGTATGCTTTGCATGCAAAGCATCAATAGAATAAATCGCCTATAAATTAATCTCTTACAAGAAAGTTTGATGTTTCCAGACCACATATGAAAACTATACAAGTACTTAAAACTAACTTCAGTGCATGTTTCATCTTGGTCTTTTTCCTGATTTGCAAAGAGTGCTGCTCAGAATGTTGGAAAGCAAAAGTTTTTTTCTTTTTCTAAGGAGTGAAACATGCCATTGTGTGATGTGCTTCAAGACTTTTGCCACAGATGAAGCAGAAATTGGGTTAAGTGCATATAGATGCTAGATCTATCCTACAAAGTCCAAAGGAAGAAATCCTGTTCCTTTACTAATGCTGTGGCAACTGGCACGTGCTCCTGGTCCTTTGCAGGTGGAATGAGAATGACCTGATGCATTCTAAATCCTAAACCACTAATAGATAAAGAAGAGTTGGGGCTGCTGGGACAGGGGGAAGACTTCCCCCCCCTTGAAGGGGGAAGACTAGCATTCCACCCTTCTGATGGCCCAAACACTCAATGATGGGGCAATCCCGAAGTCACTCACTTGTAACCAGATCACAGTAATAGCATTAAATGTTAAATAATTGACTATAATAGTTTTAACACATCGAAAACATGCCAGGAGTTATACTATGTCTCTTTTCCAATAACAATAAGGAACACTTACGATCTGCAAATGTACCTGCAGAAGTGGTGTCATACTTGAGGAGACAAAAGGAATCCAGACAACCCTGAAGCAACAAGGGAAGTATGATTATATAATTAAATAGATGGAAAATTTTGCCTGAGCAATTAAGCTAATAATATTCCTTTCAAACAAGACCTTATGAACTCAGCTGAATTACCTTTCTCTTTCAGAGCAGGCAGCAGTTCGTTACACTGTAAGTTTGATGACAGAGGCTTCTAAATTTCTTAAGTTTCTTCTAAGTTTCTCTTTGCATGTATATTTCTCTCTTCCTAAAAGAAACAGCTCCTCTAATATAAAAAACTACACTTGATACTGGCAAGAAGAGCAGTGGTAGCTAGTCACTGTGCAACCTCCTTATGGACTTGTATTAATCCTCTAGAAACCTGGCTTCCAAAAGTCTTGTGCTCCTGCCATTAGTGGATAGGGGCCAACTACAGGACCACACTGTGAGACAAGGAGGAAACACACAAGCCTTTTTTCCACTGATCTCCCAAATAGGTTTTTGGGTCAGGACTCCAGAAGGAAAGAACAATATGAATTTAGGTCTGAAAAGATCTTTGCTTTCTTCTTCTTCTCTTTATATAAAAGGTAGATACTCAATTCAGATTTAGCCTCTGCTGTTTGGACTAGAAATCTTGCTGGTGCTGAAATGCATGGGAGTTTTCCCAAAGACTTCATGAAGGCCAGAATTTGACCCCTTCTATGCTAACTTTTTCAAATGTAAATCAGAAATGATAGTTGCTGTGTGACCAGTTTCTCAAGGAAAGGATAAATAAGACATAGTGAAAGAAGTAATTTTAATGCCTTAAATGGTACTGAAGCTGTGTCTACATAGACTCAAATCCTCTTAACATTTTAATTTCAGTGCAGCTCTGATAATGACAAGATGATAAAAATGTCTGCTGAGTCTCTAGTACCACTTCCACTGTCAGCTTTATTCAGGAATTTTCAGGCAATTATAATAGACAATGTCCAGGGGACATTGAAACAGAAAACATTCCTTGTTTTAAAGTGTTTATCATATTACCTATCTTTTGCTTTCTCACCCTTCCAAACCTTAACTTACTCATACTTCTAGTCCTTCTAAATCCAGACTTACACAAAGATACTTTATGCTGCGTATTTCCTTAGTACTTTCCTATGTGAATGTGAGGACAGAGTCTCGTATTAAATTACAACTCAGTAAGTTTATACTGTGAGGAAAATGAGCTGGTTTGAAATTTTCTAGCTGTATAGTTCTGTCCAGACATTATTTTAATTCATTTTTATTAGAAAGTGCTGATTCCTGGAAGCAAAAATGTTTCAACCAAAAGAGGTCTTTTGTCACACACTACCAAAACACAGATTTCTGCTCAATTGATGCAATGGATTGTTGTGATTACTAATCTTTGGGGCCTGCAATGCCACAGTAGCCACGCAGACACACCACAGGGTTTCCTGGTATTGTGCCACAGAGCTAGAAAGCCCCCCAGGACTCAGTTCTAAGGATTTTTAATCAAGGTTTGAGGTCCCTGCTCTATATCAAGTGATTATTCAGGGTTATTTCCTCAGCTGTTCCAGAAAAAAGAATGATGTGAGGAATTCCTCTAAATTGGGAATAGTGATTTACTCCGTCTTCAAAGATACAGATTCAAGTAATATTTAGTTTTCTGAAACAATGTTTTGAAATGCCCCTTTTTTGTAGGAAACTCCAGTGCTTACAGATTTTTTTCTGCTTTGAAAGTAATTGTTTAATATTAAATTCCCAATAGAATGCATATTTGGATTTGGTGCCAGTTAGACATTTCTGGTGACAAAAATTTTCAGATATTTTAGCAACCAGGTAAATAGAAATTTATTCCAAAAATTCTCTTTAAAGTTATCATTCATGTATTGGAAAAACTATCTACTGTCTGATAAAACCCACCTGAACACAGGGCATACTTCTGTTCTTGTTCTTTCATACAGCTGCTCTATCTTGTCTTCACTAGAATCTGTGTTTGTGAAGAAGGTGAGATGCAGACCATTATAATCTGCTCTTTAAAGGACATCTGATTGCAAATGAGGTGATCATATTCCAGGTCTGACGCATAGGGAATCCAATGATTACTACACCTGCGTGTCTTCCCTTCCTCCCTCATCATAATTTTTCAAAGCACAGCAGAACAAACAGCCTGGGATGTGACCCACAGCTTGTCCCTGTCATGAGGAAGCAAAAATGTAGGAGAAAGTGTTAGAAAGATAGACTTCAAATAAATCAAGTACAGATTGAAGAATCATTTAAAATCATCTCTATAAATGACAGGCCTGGCCCAGTCATCCCCTGTTATCTAAGGTGTGCAGTCATCTAAATGATTCAGGTATTTCTTAAGGTCTGATGCAACCATGAGTGCTGTGGAGTTCCTGGTTTCTGCCAAAACACAGCCTCTGAATCCGAGCCGCCAGGAGAATGAGGGACGCTTTAACCAGATGAGCTAGCCAGGCAGGCTTTGGTAGCAGCCAAAAGGAGACTTCAAAGGCTACTCCCTTATTATTTGAGGTCTCATAGGGCCTCTTATCTCTGACAGCTGATTGTAGTATACTCATTTTACATTCATGTGTATTTGCTACGTGTCTTGGTATTATTTGTCTTTCAGGAGTGTGGTAAAGACTAATTTGTTTGAGAAGTCCTTTGACATTTTTGGGGGGATTCTGTAGATCGTTTGATCCTGTAAAGAAGGTAGCAGGACTGCCAAGTTCCAGAGCCTTATCTTCACACCTCTAGTGAAGATATCATGTCATCACTAAGAACCTCCCACACTGCTCTAAGTGATGATATCTTTTGAACACACCTTCTTCATAGCGAGAGCAAATCCTATGAAAGGTTTGTGCCAGAAAAAAAAGAAATAAAGGAAAAAAAAGAGAGAGACTCTAAGAGGCTCTAAAGCTCAGAGGCCTCCCCTGTGACCTTCTGAAGCTAATGGAAAGATTGTTGCTGTATTTGGGGATGTTGGATCAATCCCTAGATGGCTGTGCCAAGAGAAAAGTATTAAAACAGATAGAGCTATGAGGAACACGGGCCCAAATTAGAAGTCTGCTGGGGATATATTGTGCTGGAGAGATTAGAAGGAAAAAGGAAATAAGTTTAAATTAATGGATCAGGGAAAAGAGACCATAAGTGATCTCACAGACAGCAGGAAAAAGTGCAAAATGTGGGATTTCGGTTTCACATGTATATAAAATAAGATTACAGTTTCAGCATACTAAGAGCAATAATAAAATACTTGGGATTTATGGTATTTTTACTTGATTAGTTGAGCTACAGACTTGTATTAAATTCAAAATACTTTCTTCCATTCTTTTTACTCATTTTCAGATGTCGTTGAGTTTCTAAAACAGCACTGTTGCTATTCACCCATAGGAAAGATATCAATAAAAGCAAATTTGCCGCAAAGACAGAAGGGAACCCTGAGCCACCAAATATACAGTGAGAATTTTCTTATTTTCTTATTTTCTTACTTAGGTTTGAAAAGTTACTACTGCTTTTAATCCACATGCAATGCATCCTATGCAATGGCTTAATGGCTTGGAGGCACAGGTGAACTACTTAACCATATCCAGAAATGAACCACCAGTGCATATACTGGAGCCATCATTGTTCAATCTTAGGTTAGATTTCCTTATCGTGAATTAGTGACATTCAGTACGTTCTTTCTTTTCTTTAAATTGAAGCGAGTTGTGTGCAGGGTCTCTGATTTGGTATTGCTATTTAGTAAAACAGTTGTCCTCTTCGAGAAAGTAACAGCAAGTAAGTGAAAGTATAATGGTAAAGCCAAACGGATAAGCATCTTGCAGTAGCAAGTTGTGCCATGGATGGGTCAGTCAGATTTCAGATAATTGCTAATAATATTGCAAACTTCTTTGTTTTAATGGAGTGAATAAAAAGACATTCATCTGAAACTAGCAGATAACTTAAAATCAAGACAGACTGTCTTGTACTTGGAGAGGCAAGGACTTGGGAAAGACGTGGAAAGCAATATTACCTCAATTTCTCTGATTTCCCTCACATAGTTTTAAGTGAAACAAAGTGGCATGACTACAGCTCTAGATAAACTCTTAGAAAGCAAGTCTGAAGCTCAGATTTTTTTATACATTATAATTGGCAGATGGTGGCACTTGGAAGAGCAGGGCATCAGCTAAGTGTGTGACACATGGGGTTTGCAGCGTCATAAACGCTGGTATTGGAAGGCATTGCTCCCAGAGTTTTTTGGATGTTCCTATCACAAGAGTGGCTGATAATAATCAAAAAAGTTAATCATATTTGCTGAAATAGTATTTAAAGATCTAAAATGGTCATTTTCCCAAACCTTCTCAACTGCTGCTTCATTGTTCTTGCTGCTTTTACAGTATTATACAAGGATATATGAGGGCTCTGAGGTAGTGAGAATGACACCTCATGGGAAAAGGATGTAAATTCTTACTGTGTGGCATAAGTAAACGATCACAAAAGAACAATTTAGTGACTTGTGACTTGGGGGACAAGTGGTTCTTTCATCTCCTCCCCTTGTCCCCCTCATTTACCTGAGAGGACAGGAGTATGGTTCCTGCTGCATGCCGTAAGGAGGAGCCAACTGCATTTGATCTAGGAGAGGAGTTTATGACTTGGGAGATTGTCTCTTCTCTTTCCTCTTCCCTTGTGATCTCTGCAAACCTGAGGTAGCTGGGGGAGCTTCTACAGACTGAATTAAGCCCTTTCTTAGGGGCCACAGAAGAAAGCCAGACATTTTCTGAAGGCGTATACAGTCAATTCCTGAAATACAACACCACTGCTGAAGTCAGTGACAAAGTAGGTGCTGATTTGGTAACTGACGGTGGTTTTGCATTTATAAATGTAATATATACATCTGCTGTGTGATCCAAACTGGAAAAGAAATAGTGAAAGTTAATCATAGAATTACAGAATCACAGAGTGGTTGAGGTTGGAAGGGACCTCTGGAGATACCTGGTCCAGCCCTCCTCTGCTCAAGCAGGGCCACCTAAAGCCAGTTGACCATTCCCTTAGATATTTTCAAAGTGAGAGAATCCACAACCTCGCTGGGTGACCGTGACGGGTGCTCAGTCACCCTCACAGCAAAGAAGTGTTTCCTGATGTCCAGAGGGAACTTCCAGTGTTTCAGTTTGTGCCCATTGCCTCTAGTCCTGTCACTGGGCACCACTGAAAAGAGCCTGGGTCCTTCCTCTACATACCCTCCCTTCAGGTATTTACATACATTGCGGGGAGGAGATACCCCCAAGCCTTCTTTTCTCCAGGCTGAACACCCCCAGCACTCTCAGACTTTCCTCAAAGGAGAGATGCTCCAGTCCCTTAATGATCTTCATGGCCCTTCACTGGACTGTCTCCAATATATCAATGTGTCTCTTGTACTGAGGACCCCAGCACTGGACACTGTACTCCAGGAATGGCCTCATTAGAGCTAAATAGAAGGTCAAAGTCTTAACTCAGGCAGTAGATCTTAAATATGATCCTCACCCTTTTTTTATCTCTCTCTCTCTTCCTGCCCAGAACCACTTATCTACTGTTGGATTAGGTATAACTAATTGGCAGGTTGGCAGGTTTTTCTGAGAGCTAGATTACAATCCAAAAGAAAAATTTATTAGTGTTGACAATGACGTTGACAAGGTAGAAGAGAGAAAATGAATCCTGCCAAAGGAACATGGTGATGCTCAAGCTGTCTTCCCCATAAGAACTCCAATATATGGAATGTATACTTTGCTAATTTAATCAGCAAAGATATAGAATACAGGCAGTGCCAATTTTACTGAAGCACGTTCAGTAAAGCAGAGCATGTTCTTACAGCTTCTGTTTGTAATATTAAGGAGGCTTTTATGTATCAAACACTCACAGAATTATTCCCATGGCATGTAATGCAACAGAATGAGCTCTCTAAGTCAATTTAATTCCATTCAAGGCTGCAATCAAGTTTATACTAGCCCTCTGCCCAGGCCTGGCTTTCATGCTGTTAGGAGTTATATGAACTCACAGTGGATTACGTTACCAGATAGTTCATTTAAATATTATAACTAATGCATATAGAGCAACTGTCTTCAAAAAAGGTTAGTAGTTACAACACACGCTTTTCTAAACTTTATTCTTCCATCTCCAGTCTCATTCTAGCAAGAGCTACACTAACAGGGAAGTAGGGAATCAGAGAGGTCATTAACTGTCCCATAGTCCCCAGTAGTTTCCTCAGTACAGGACTGGAATCCTCTGTCTGTTGAGCCCAAGGATCTAGACAGGGCACATCTGTACTGTGCAATGCGCCTCACATAGCAGCAATAACGGGCTGCTATGTCTGTGCTAAATGGCCCAATCCCAGGGATCCCATGGGATCCTTGATCCCCTGATCAGGCCGAATGCAGTGGCACTCTGAGGCAGCTCTACTGCTGTCAGTTGTGGAGTGGGCTTCTTCAACACTTGCCTGGCAATTTTAATGCTATTCTGTATGGAAACACTCAGCATGGAAATATCTGCTGACCTTAGAGGAACCGTGTATCCCAAACACCTGCTCACCAGTTTGAGTAGCAGATCACCCCTTGGCCTCCTGTCTAGTTCGGTTTTCAAGCCAGCAGTGTCTGTATTTTCTGAGGCTGACTTTCAGAGGACTATTTAATCTACTCTACTACCTGCTGATATAGAAAGAAGCTCATAAAACCTTGTCTCCAGCTATTTTCTGACTGTGCCTGACCTAGGGCTGTGTGATAATACTGCAGCCAGTTATCCACAATTCTCTGAATTTTTCTCTGCAAATTCCTCAGTTCTCTGGCTGCACTGATGTCATTTATGTGGCTCACAGTTGCCTCTGGAACTTCATTTTTCATCAGCAGCTCTGTCAACTTTGGCTTTAAAAAAAAACAATGGAAAAACAAATTAAAGAACTCAATGATTCCATCTGGGGTTTAATGGTGCTGACACTGGCATAACACTATTAAATGCCTCAGAGATACAAACACTTTCTGAATACAAATTATTGATAGAACGAGGAGTAATTTTGAAAGAAACTTTTTTGGCCAAATCAACCATCACTGGAGAATAGTTGCAATTCTGCCCTCTTCTAGCCTGGACAAAGGAGACTATAAATACTGAAAAACTACTGTTAGTAGTTGTTTGCTTGGCTCATGAAAACTCCAGTGGTCAAGAAGATAACACTTTGTGCTGTACAGAAAAACCCCAAAACCATGAAGCAGATATAACTACTAGATTTTTCACTGAATCTAGAACCATTTAAGTCTTTGCATTTCAAACAAATTTTCTATCTTTAATTTGTTCTGAACATAAATAATAACAGTATGATACATATAATAACATTTTACAAACAATAATTCATACAATAGTGTATGTTTAAAAGTTACCTTGATATGATAACTATAGAAAATAAAAATTAACAACTAAGACAAGCCCCTCTGAAAAACATACGTGCAACCTCAAATTAATAGAAAATTAACTCCACAAAGAATCTCTATTTCATACCTGAAATAAAATACTCTTAAATAAAAAAGATTCTTAATATTGTGCCTCTTGAGAGTCTCCTTTTTTTCAGACAGAAAGTAGTTGTGGTAGGACTACTGTGGTTTTATTTTTGTTTCCTTCATTCTTTAAATTGGAGTGGATATCAGATAACCATCTCTTCTGCAGAGCTGTAGGATTCTCTCCAGTTAAGACTGAAGTGCATTTTTCATTCTGTGCAGATTTTGGTCTTGTTAATTTCTTGCATAAATCAAAATGAGCCTAATATCTGCTTCTTTACTTGCAATTTGTCAGCTTACTTGCTGAAAGTTAATGTAACTGTTTTTTATTTCTTTTTAACAAAATCTTAGTTTGCATGCAAACATTATGTATTTTCTAAAACCGTTACAGATTGTACTATGCCACAGTGTGATTATTGATTTAAATCTACCTGAAAATACTCCTCTTTCAGACTTGCCCCTGCAAATTAGATGGAGCCTGTTCAGAAGAAACGAATACAAAATCTGTGTAGCTAAATATATTTGAGGGCTAGAGAGATAAGAATCAGAACAATTATCTCTAAATTTCCAATAGTCTATCCAAATTATCTCAGTTTTAAAGAAAATAATTTTCTGCTGGTGGAAAATATAGATGCAAGAGAACTATTAAGTGACAGGTAGTGGCAATGTTTGGTTTTATTGATCTCTGATTATGCTATGCTTACTTAGGGTAGAAAGGGTTGAAAGGATTAACTGGTTTCTAAAGGTGTAGTCAGCAGCAGGATATGGATCGTATTGTCTACTGTCCACCTCCTTGTAATGATGATCATGCCTAGTGCAGGAGAGCTCTTTGGGTGAAGAACATTTATAGACTGACATGTAAGCAACATTAATGGAACTCCAAAGAGAATGTCATTAGTCTTAGCATCTACCATTTGCAGATAGACAAATACCCAGAGTGCTTAACTGGCTTTAAATAAAGTATTCATCACTTCTGCTGTGATGATTCACAGTTTTCATTGTGTGGTATTTAAATATTTGTTGGGTTTCGAGTTATTTTTACTCTGCAGTGTCTTTAATTATTTGGATTATTTAATAAACTGAAAAAAGATTAGAGCTATTTTAATTGCTATAAAAGGAGATTATTTCATTTTTTGGAAGAGAAAAAGATTAATTGGGAGAAAAAGATTAATTAAGAGAGAGATTCTTGCTGACTACAAGTAAGAAGCATTGTTTAAAATCCAGAGGAAAGATAATTTTCATTAATAAGAAACAAAGGGCCAACTACAAACACAAATGCTGATTTATCTCAAAGTTTAGACCATTTTTGGTGTTGTCAGTTAATCTATAATGAAATAACAGAACAACTGCCACTAAATACAGCTGATATTCTGATGTAAGCAAATGTCACCTTCTCACATCCATTTTCAAAAACAACTGACCTTTCAAAATAATTGGGTTTTTTTGGATTGGTAGTGTTTAAAATTACATCAATCTGTTTGGAGGAAGGAGGGCAATAAGATTGCACAGCACCATAAACTTCTGGTGTGTATTGCTGGGTGTGTATTCTCTTAATAAGTCATTGTGGAGTCTTAGAGGGTAGAGACCTGTAATCAAACTAAAATGACTCAATAAAAGCTTCTGGTAATACCTTCTTTTTGTCTATTTTTATTGACACAACCTCGTGCCAATAGAGTAAGTGAAAACACAGGTTCTCTCTGACTCAGACCTTAGTTGTCTGCCATATGTTTTCTATAATTTTTTCCAGGTGGAATTTCTTGTGTCAGCTATTTAAAGTTAAATCCTCTGAAAGTCAAATTCTCAACCTCAGTGATGTGCCAAGGAAGGCTTTCCTTGTAAAGAAGTAGGCCTGAACTGGAAATTGTATAAATTCTAAACACCATTCACATTCAAGGGTGTGAATGAGCCAAAAGACTCAATTCTGCCATAACGGTTCTCCCTGTTTCCTTGCAGTCACTCAGAGCAGTGACCCTTCCAATTCCACCAGGGAAAGATATTCAGTAAATTCCTCATGGTGCTTTATCTTCCCTAGTTCTACTTTGAGAGAGGCTCAAATTCTCCATTCTTCCTTGCAGGAAATCTTGATCGGGTGGCATTTCAGATAGCAGTCTTAGAGGGACTCAGGAGTAGCTCTATTATTGTTTTTGCCCAGCCATTTCCAGAATTAGAAGGAATAAGGTATTGTTTCTCATCCCAGTGTTACAGAGGGATTACAGTTTATAAAGGAGGTATTAAGAGCTTCTCAATCTTCTTTAATTAAAGAACTGCCAAACTGTTTTAAAAACCTGAGGTCTAGCTTACAAAACGTAGATTGAATTTTTCTTTCCAAACAAATTAAAAATAGGTTAGGTTTTGAATATGTTAATTAACTACTTTTATCTTCCCTCATTTAGAATGCTTCCTTACCCACATAAGCATAAGTTAGCGAGAAGTTGGAGGTTTTTTTGCTAATAATGGTGATGTAGTAGTTTTACAGATCATGTTCTAACTCTTAAGCCTATGAGTTACAAATTGTGAAACTCTCTTACAAAATACCATTTAATAACTCCAACAAATTTAATTTCTCAGAAGTACAGGAGTTAATCTAAATTTCTCTTAAAATCAATGAGACATGCCTTTTATAGACCTGCAATGTGTGCTTCTACATTTTCTACGCTAAACACTTTCATATACAACAGGAAGAAGGAAATAAACTCTGAACAAACAGAATTTTGGTTTTGTTTTTCTTAGATCATAGATTTTTTCTACTTTTCCAACAACTGTTCTGTAACTATCTTTTCCCTGACTCTCAAATCACATAAAAAAATCTGTTTTCAGTATATTTCAATCCAACTGTTAGATAGCATTTGCCATTAAGATGTAGAGTTTTGCCTGGATGATTAACCTAGTTGGACAGCCAGCTCACTGTGTGGAAGCAAAGACCAGAAAGACTTGGATCAGGATTTCTTGGGGCTTCGTTGAGTATCCCCATCTACAGCACAATAAATTATACCTATGTCAAAATGGGCTGTCAACACACTTAGTATTTTATCTGTTAATAATGATAATAATAATTAATATATTATTTATATTATTGTAGTAATATAGTAATATATTAATATATTATTTTAATATTTACTTGTATATTATATAATAATATATAATATAATATAATATAATAATAAAATACTAATTTTAGTATTTTATCTATTTAATTCTAGATAAATTACAGGTACTATTTAACCATTCTGAGCAAAAATTAAAAAAACCTAGCTGCACCTATAGACTAAACATTGGATGTAGGGTATAGGGTGTAGGGACTTAATCACCAAAAGTTGTAAACAGGTAATACATTAAATAACTAAAGAAATCAGCCAGGGGAAGACAAAAAAAAAAAAAAAAAAAAAAGACAGAAATAGGAACCTAAATGCGTAGAAATAACTGTCTAACTGTCCCTTTGGGACAGACCTGTGCTATTTGGACATTGGCATGAATCCACTAGATTGTGAATGTCTAGAAGCTCCTACTTGATCACTCTGTGACATTGCACTTAGCACACTTAAAAGTAAATAAACTTGAGAACTGTATTTTATGGGATAGCTCATCATTTCCACAGTTTGCAGGGCAAATAATATATTTAAAGGGCCTTCATCAAATGCAATACTGTGGCAGTTACGACATACCAATTCTTCTCGCTGTGGAAGAGCCGCACCCTGCAGTGGTGACAAAGGCAACACACACTTTCACGTTGCCACTTGTAGACCAAGCTAATTGCAAAGCACCCTGCAATCCTCATATTTAAGTGACATATTTACTCACTTGAAAAAAAGCAAAAAAGCAGATTTACTAACTTTACCAAGCTTTCATATTTATGTTTGGGTAGAAGAGGCCGACTGAAGTCTCAAAGGGTTATCCATGAAAGTTGGTCACAGCTGAGGGAATGATCAAGGCTTAAGGCTACAAACAACTTTTAATGCTGTTCCTTTCATTCGAATCCTGCAAATTTAGGTGTCGTGTAAGAACTGTGGGCAGAATCAGCTCTCTGCCCTTTGTCTGGATGACTCCTGCCCAAAGCAAATGTACTGAGTCCCATGCATGTTTTGGAAGGTATAGCAGGAAGATCTGAGAAACCCTCCTACCTCTCAAACTGCTCAGGAAAGCATGTATACTTCTGTGGTAGAGGCTGTGGAGTCAGACATGGACAGACTGGGAAACTCTTGTCTTTGCTTGCTCTTTAACTACTGCAGATGAGAGTGGGCAGGATTTGAATAATGTTTCGTCCCCAGTGGAGAATTAGCATTTTGCCTCATAGAAAGCACTTTCTTAAAAGCATGGTCACTAAAGCCTTTAGCATTGTCTGTGCATACAGATCGTGAAGAATGCCCTGGTGACACCAAGCAAGGGACTTGGAACTGCTTACATTTAATCCAAAAGTCAGTTTGGACCAGCCTTTTCTAGCCTCTCACACTCCTACCCATTCAAAGTAAATACTATGTTGCAAAAAACTACCTGCAAAAAACTACTACTAAATTCATTTCCATGTTCATGTGTCTCTTGATGAATTAATTTGATCTAGCATATAATTCACATTATATAATCTGTAACATTCTATAAACTATATTTGATAATCCAAATTCTTCAATTATTATTTGCTTTAACTTTTAAAGACTCTGTAAAAACCAAAACTGCAGATAGAGCATGGTATCTGTATTATATAATAAGAATATCTGCCTATATGAAAGCCACTGCAGCTGTAAGAATATTATTGCTGTTTGTTGGAAGTTATTCCTTCCATTCAGCTGCCAGCATGGGCCACGTATAGAAAACCTGGTATGGGTTCAGGCCCCCTGTCATTCTGTCAGGGATTTATATATGTCTGTATGCCTCTGTGTTAGGTAGCAAGGAATAAAAAAATCACCTGATCCAACCCCTGTAAATAGTGGATGTGTTTACAGACTCTGTGCCTGAAGGCATGCTTACTGACTTGGGTCAAAAATGTTTTACCTGTGTTTCTGGTATTTTTGCAGCACGCTAGGCCCAGCTCTGGTAACTACAAAGTTGTTGAAGACTCTTCATGGACTTCAGTGGAAACTGGATCAGGCCTAAAGCAAGGCAAACATCTGCCTGCTATTGAACATGATCAGCCAAAAAAAAAAATGAGGAATTGCTTGTTCATATTTCCAAGCTCAGAAAAGACTCTTCCAAGATGCTGCTAGCAGAGAAAAATGGGCCTTTGTTTTATTGAAATACTGAGTTAAAACTAGGTAATTTGCTTTTCCTGCTTGCCACAGGAGTAAAACAGAGGTAACGATACCCATTCATTAGAGGCTGTTGGGAGAGCCATTCTTTGTAAAGAATGCATTAAAGAAGAAGAAAAGCAAGCATCATGTTCCTTGCAATTCAGACACCTCAGAGAGACCAGAAGATGTGAAATTTAAAAAAAAAAAAAAAAAAGAAAGAAAAAAAAGAGAAATTAACTGTAAGAAAAGTAAAGCAATAAATACCTGTGCTGTAACTGGCTGGGCAAGCTTGCCATCCTGAGGCCACTTCCATTCTCTGCCCATTTCTTCATCTTTATTAGTCACCGACCTCTTTCCTGATTAAACATCCCTGTTATGGTGTTGCTGTAAACAAGCAGAAATATGAAACCTGTTTTTCCTGGTGAATCTCAGTAAAACCTAAGCAATCCAAGAAGTTCTCTTTGATCTATGAGTCTTTAATTAAAAAGCCACTTTGCATATCTGCTCCTTCATCAAGCTTTTCTCATGCTACAAACCTGTGAGGCAGGTATAAATTATTATTACAGACAAAAGAATCAGGTAAATTCTTGCTTTAACAATTCAAATTATAAAGAAACTGGTGTCAAATAATGTAATTTTAGTGCAATTTCCACTTACTAGTACATGCCTAGGAGTTCTAAAATACTTCAAATTCTAGTGTAAATTTAAAGGAAGAAACAAATATGGTAAAAGAGCATGTAGATGCCATTCATGTATGAGCCTTCAGTTGACAGTTTTGGGAACATCTTTGTCTTCATACTTAATATTTATTAAGAATAGTATGTATTCTGATGCTTATTTTATCTACCCATGAGCAAGTAACACTTGGTGACCTGCAGAAGTACATAAATTTTAAAAGACATAGAAAAGGTCCTCAGATCATCAAAAGTTTTTTAAAGTGTGTTGATGCTCTTGGCTGGGTACAGGGGATTCAAGAATTTTGGGGCTTATTGTTTAAAGTATCAGGGACAGTCCTGGGTCTGCTGGTTTTTTGTTCTTACAACTTAACTGAATACAGCAATTGAATCTTTCATAAAACATATGTTTTTCTTGAGTTTCCACTGAGTTTTGAAAAATAAACACATACATATTAACAAGGACAAAGCATGAAGAACCAGGAATCCTGAGACTTAATGCTTGCACTTTAGATTTTCTATGTATTTTTGCTTGCTTTTCCATACTGTAAGATTACTCTAGGTAAATTTTCTTGGTTCGATTTTTTATGCTAATTGAGAATTGTTTAAAAAGGGGTTTTTTAATATTTTGGACTTCTATACTTTTCTTTTCTTTTTTTTAATAAATAAGGGCCATCTCCTTCCACTAGCTACAAGAGCATTGAACTGTTAACAAGAGCTCAACAACCTTTCTCTGCACAGCATCAGTAAAACATATTCCTGCAAACCCAAAAGCTCATTCGGGATGATAAATCAATGAACTTGACTTCTTTAAAAATTAAGGCATCTGCAAGTTAATGTGTCCCTCGTTTTTAGCTACTGTTTCTCTCTGCAGAGCATGAAATTTTGATCTCAGATGTCTTGAGTACTCCAAAATCACTAAAGGAGCATAAAAGAGGAAAACCAAGGAAAACACTCTGCTGTAAGTAGGAATCAATTATAGTCTTTTCATGTAAAGGTGCAAAGAACTACACAGAGGGATAGAAACAGATAGTAATACTATCCAAAAGATAACTGATTGTGTTCAGTTTATATTGCCTCAACCTTCAGAGGAAATCATCTGTGTGTAGGCTTTCCACAAGTGTGTATCTGCTCCTTACAACTGCATTTAAAATTGACACAGAGGATATTGAGAAGATCAGTGTTCACCCTGCAGTTTTTGTTAGATAGGATTTTAACCACAGACCTAGGTGGTTATCTATGCCCCACCAATCTATGCCCCTTTAGATGGGACCCACCCACAAAAGAAAGAAAGCTGTATTTAAAGGTAAGTATCAAAATAAATCCTTGCAACCGTTTTAACAAAGTGGTGTAACACCAACCTGGGAGAATAAATGAAACCCAGAGGAAGAAACAGCATCAGGATGAAAATGAAAAACCATACTGTTCATCAAAGGGACTTTGTAAAGGACTTCTCTTAAAACATGCATCTCTAAAATCTAGTGGAGACAATTATGGACTTCATTTCCATCCTTATTAAAAACAAACCATAGAAAAAAGCTGGAAGGGAGTTAGAGATGTCACTCAGACACATTTAAATAGAGAGAGGGACCAAACAACTCTGCAAATATTTGGTGGTAGGGAGGCACAAAGATTCTTTAAGAACATGGTTCTTTGTTGTGTGTAAATTATTCTGTATTAGGTCAGTAGCTCCAAATTCTTCATAAAGTTATGCCAATTATTTTTAATACAATAAATCATAATGATGATTGAACAATATATAGAATAGCATTTGATCTGCTCCTTTTATGACTTGCATGATGCACTGCGTTTTGAGGCACTAAGAAATAGCAGGGGTGAAGGGGGGAAGAGAGTATCTGCATTTTGTCTGTGTGGAATATCCATCTGCAGCTCATGCCATGCATTCAAGGCAGCCAGAGGTTAGCTCCCAAATCGCCTGCTGTCTCCTTTGTATGTGTAAATGTTCCTGTAAGCCAAAGTGCGTCCTGTCCTTGCAGCACTGGTTTCACAAATGGGAAATTCAACTTTCAAAGTGATTTCTGTCTAGTTTAGCAATTTAGATAACATAGTAGAGGGGACAGGTTCCTGCACCTCAAGGTTCCTGCACCTCCAGATGACCTGCAAACAAGATGGAAGTGATGTTTTTTACCTTCCCACATGTGTAGGTGTCCATTTTCTCACCGAATACTGTGCTTTACTTTTTTTGAGTGAAGAAGGTAGATGAAAAACACCCAACCAAAATAAACCCAACCCATTGTCAGACACCCAATTAAGATATGACTCTAAGCTGCAGGAAATAAAACTGTGTTGCACAACATATCACCTTTCTCACATCCATTATGGTTTCGAACATTGTTCACAGCCTTGTGTAACACCTTCATGCTCTCTGCTCTGATTTGTAGCATCAAGCCAGTGCTCATAGTGCATCTACCTACCTGCTAGGAAGACACAGGCTGCCATGTCCAAAAGGGGTGAACGTTCCAACTATAGAGTGATCTGGAGAAGGGCTAAATATGTTGGTATAGAAACCTCCACATGGGAGATTGCAGCAGCTTCATCAAACTGGAAAATAGTCAGAAGGATAGCTAAAATGAAAGTCAAGGAGATGGCTTGTTATCATTCTCCAGTTTGATGGTTACATGCCCCTGCAGAGAACACAGGGATTAACAATCTCTATCAGCTCTATATCCTGGGTATTGGGTCCAGGAGCACATGGATAAGTGAAGCTACTATCCCAGTCATGTCCTTCCTTGAACAAGTGGGTGGGAGGGATGGAGGATGGGCAGAGCTCAGTACAAAATCCACCTACCTAAGCTAACGTGGCTGGCACAGACCAAAAGTTACCTTCACAGGAGCAACATATGGATGAGAAATGTGTTTATGAAGTATAATACATTTAGTGGTTTTCCTTGTGACAAAGCAGATTGCTCCTAATCCAGTTTGATGACTTTCACTGATAAAATAATCTTTGTTAAAGACAAGTTTATACACTAAATAGATTGTGGTCAGACACCATTAACTTGTAATTGTATTTTTCATTCTGGAATACTTCTTTCTGAAGCATGTCCACCCACCTGACACACACTGGACTTTGTTATTATAATCTAACTACCTGGCTATAGTTCTGGTGCTATATAAATACAGTTTGATAAGAAACAAACATTTTCAGGTAGCCAAGCCTTGGAAGCTGTCCAGCTACATGTTATGTCTGAGTCTCCCTCCTGTAGAAGTCCTGCCAGTACCTCTCACACTCTTGCTAGGATTCACATGTGCTGTGTAAACAGAAAGGATATTAAAGGAAAGATGAGCCATCGTTCAACCCACAGTCCACTCTTTGTGCTTGTGCCTGCTTTCTTGACCACTGGGATCTGAGGCTTGCCATATGTCAGCTCTGGTGTGACAGTCATGGCAGTCTGAACCTTCCATGTCTTGGAGAAAGTTTCTTTGTGATCACCATCATGCCAGAGAATAATTGGTTTGTCAAACCCCACTTCTTTTACCTTGGATGTTTGCTCTTCTCTGTTTACAAGAGGGAGAAAAAAAAATACCTCTCATTAGTTCTTGCTAAACAGAACCCTCATGCAGCACTTCCATTAATCTAGAATGAAGTTTAACCTAAGCAGAAAACATACCTTAATTTGTGAATTTCTCAGCTGAGATAGAAACGATCCAGGTTAATAATTTACCTAGCAATTCAGGCAGCCTCACAAATGCCAGGGAACAGCCCCAATGCCTGTTGAATTTGTTACAGACATTTCAGTGCTTTGTCACCGGACTCAGCTCTTGAGTTTCAGTAGAGTGTGGAAGTTCAGACTTCTTACTGATCAGCATGGCCAGCATGAGTGAAGTGAAAATTTCTGGTTTAAAGACACAGCTATTGTACACCTACAGTTATCTCAGCAAGTCACTAGGTCCTGTATCTTCAGTTACAGTATGAGTAAAATGTGCCCAAATATTTTGTACTTCTATAATCTCCTCCTTTCTACTGAGTGCAGAAGAATCTGCTGATCTCCCAGTTCCCTCCCTGAAGTGGCAGATTGCTGTTGTGTTTCATCAATAACCTTCTCTACAGCTAATAATATAACTTTGCACTCTTCTAAATTGTTTATGTGAGAACACTGAGGAGCTTTGTGAACACTGATGATAAATACTATATTAAACACATTACTCTCAGATCCCTTTCTAGGGATCAAGTAAGTTGCCCAAGATCACATAAGTCACCCGAGGTTAAGCTGGCACTAGAACTGACTGCACCAACCCTCTACACAGCAGAGATCCTCCAACTGTGAGGGGCAGTGCATTTTAGCCCTGTTAAAGTCTGTCTACCTGATTTTTTTTCTGCACCTTCACCATCCTGTATTCCATGTCTATTGTGCTCATTGCTATTGCTTACTTCATCCTTCTAAGAAAGAACAGTATTTTAAAGTGTCTTTATTTAATTTATATCTATTTCAGTCCCATGACTGATCACGAGAAAGAAGCAGAGAGCTTGAGGCTAGCTAAATTAACCCAAACCTAAGAGACAGCTATTTAGTCCTGCCAGCCTTTGGGTGACATCCTTTTCAATTAAATGGTCTATGTGTACTGTTCTACGTGAATATATATGTGATCACATGGATCCACAGTTTTACCTATTAATCTTTAAGCAGTTGTAAACATGTGCAGGTGATCACAGTAGGATTAGGTAAATGAAACATTTAAAAGAAAAAGATGAGCACAAAAGCTGGTCAATTTTGAGGAAAGATAATTATGTAGAACATCAGTTGACAGAAGTCAAAGGCATACTTTTGTCTTCAAGCCAATAGCTCTTGTTGCAATTTTGCCGTTAAATATTGCTCATTATAAACTTTTTGCTGACCAGTCTAAACATAAATATTCAAGAACTCTATGCCAGCTCTCATGGCACTGACACAGGATTCGGGATATTGCAATATGAGGAGCAGCATTTTACTTCTAACCTAATGGGCCAACAGGGTCTGCAAACATGCTCAGGTCCTGTGAAAGGGAACACTTTGCTTGTAGGGAGACCCTGTGACCCTATTGGTGGCCTAAATGTTGTCTTCAATTAGATGATTAAATCTGCTCTGACTCCAGAACTTTTGGGAACAGTAATATGGTGGATCTCAGAATAGTTGCACCACAAACAAGCACAGGTATCCCCAGTGTCTGGATGAACTCTATCCAGTTCTTAACTATGCAGGCTGAGGTATACCAAAACCCAGAATACAGGGGGATAAATGGCAGATACATTTAAGAGCTTTTTCTAAAACTGGTAATTGTAATACATGGTCTCATGGGTGGGAAGGGAACAGCGCTAATATTTACTAATCAGAAAATATGATGTTTCCAGTGTAAGCCTCAAGTATTAAGCTTTTTTGTTGTTTTCTTTTTTTTTTTTTTTGGCTTTGCAAACACATTATGTAGTTATTAGAGGCTGACATACAGAGGTTGGTCAAACAATGCAAACTCTAGTTTTTGCGGCAGCATCAATTCTTTTGGACTTCGGGCTATTCAGTTCCCCAAAGAACAAAGCAGTGATAGTAACCCATTCCACAATGATAATATACTATTGTACAATGCACGATACATTGCAGCATATGAACTTTTAAACATTGAAAACTGCTTGATTTTATACAACCACTAGCTGCTAAACCTATTATTAAGAATGAAGTTTTTTTACCTAAGACAAAATGTTGATTAAATCTGAGTATGTTTATAAATTTGCCAGTGTACAGGAACTGTCAGTTAAACAGAAGGATATATAACAGCTGAAATTCAGAAACACTGCTGTAGATATGAAATTATACAGGTTAACTTTAATAACTGTCCTCGTAAGTAATTAATGCTTATAATTAGTTATCATCAAAGATTTTTTTCCATTTAAGCCTAACCTGCTTTATAAATTCCAGCACTTCCTCCTCAGAGAATTGATCAGGCAGGGTAAATTTTAACTATTTCTTACACCTCCTCCATCCCTTCACACTATTTTAGCACTATAGCTGGTACTCAGAGAATGGCTGATATATTTGGAAGCTACCATACATTTTAAACAAATGGCAGGTTCTCTGTGGGAGCCTCCAGGGTGAGGCCACCTTGTGCAATGTAGAAATAGAAAGCTTAAGTATAAGCAACATAAAGAAGTCTAAAGGCCTGATTATGACCTCAACATCTTATGACAATCTTGCTTCAGGCCATGGCAAGGCAACAGGATACGGATCACAGCAAACTATCAAAATGCAAAATGGTTTTAATGAACCATGATTTCTTTTGCAAAAAGATACTCAAACCGTTTTTTGTAACTATTGGAAAGTTTAGTCATAATCAGAAAATATTGTCTCACTGCTGGTCCCTGAAAATGTCTCTGTTGAGATAATTCTTATCTCCCACTACAGTAGCTAAAACAAAAGTATATGTTTCTCTTTCATGAATAGCGAAATGTTAAACAGAACTCTAGTTTTCAGAACAGTAATGCTCTCCAGACTAGCGTGTTGGTTTGGTTAAATTGTCTCCCATAATCTGTATTCTACATCATGTAAACATTTATTGCAATTGCCATGGTCTCAAAATTGGAATGGTCTCAAAATTGGAAAGTCATGGATCCGATGGATGGACCACTTGGTGGATAAGGAGTTGGCTGGATGGCTGCACTCAAAAGGTTGTGGTCAATGGCTCAATGTCCAGTTGGCGGCCAGTGACAAGTGAGTTCCTCAGGGGTTCATACTGGGACCAGTTCTGTTCAACATCTTTGTTGGAGACATGGACAGTGGGGGAGAGTGCACCCTCAGCAAGTTTGCCAATGACACCAAACTCGGTGGTGCGGTTGACACGCTGGAGGGAAGGGATGCCATCCAGAGGGACCTGGACAGGCTGGAGAGGTGGGCTCATGCAAATCCCATGAAGTTTAACCAAGCCAAGTGCAGGGTCCTGCACCTGGGACGTGGCAATCCCAGGCACAAGTACAGGTTGGACAGAGAATGGCTAGAAAGCAGCCCTGAGGAGAAGGACTTGGTGTTGGTGGATGAGAAGCTTAATGAGCTGGCAATGTGCACTGGCAGCCCAGTAAGCCAACTGCATCCAGGGCTGCATCAAGAGAAATGTGGCCAGCAGGTCACAGGAGGTGATTCTGCCCCTCTACTCTGCGCTTGTGAGACCCCACCTGGAGTACTGGGTCCAACTTTGGAGTCCTCAACACAGGAAGGACATGGATCTGTTGGAACCGGTCCAGTGGAGGGCCATGAAGATGATCAGAGAGATGGAGCACCTCCCCTGTGAGGACAAGCTGAGAGAGCTGGGGTTGTTCAACCTGGAAAAGAGAAGGCTCTGGGGAGACCTTATAACGGCCTTTCAATATCTGAAGGAAGCCTATAGGAGAGCCAGAGAGGGACTTGTTGTCAGGAAGTGTAGTGACGGGACAAGGGGCAACAGTTTTAAATTGGAAGAGGGGAGATTTAGATTAGATACTAGAAATAAATTCTTTACAGTGAGGGTGGTGAGGCACTGGAACAGG
>BJBW01003545.1:164516-255982 GCA_004320125.1 Scolopax mira
CCTGCCCATGGCAGGGGGGTTGGAACTCGATGATCTCTAAGGTCCCTTCCAACTCAAACCATTCTATGATTCTAACTTTGCTTATGGAAGTAAGAAGTTCAGTTTATTACATTTGATTTTTAGTTTGTTCTAGCCTCTCCAGTGTCCACATGTAGGGCAGCTTCTGGTGAAAATCTTCAAAATTTGAGTCATAAAGTTGGCAAATCCAACCTAGAGAAGCAGGATGAGAGATCAGAATCAGATGCATATGTAAAGACTCATGTTCATGTCAGTCCTGTTCTGTGGCATTTGTCAAGAGAAAGTAAGGTTCATTCATATAAATACAAAGTGCTGAAGGTTTGGGAATTGTCTTCTTAAACAGGTTAAACAGATTCTTTGCCTTGAAGAATACAGTGGAGAAAGAGGGGAATATGCATTGTACATGCCTTCAATTGAAAAACAGAAAATTATGTCTATGAAGAGGATAGGCATCCAGATAAATGGATTCTTCAGATAAAGTCCAGGTTAGACCTTCATATGAACTACCTTAACTTCCCACCTCAGTCACAGTTACCATTTGATTGATCTGCAGCCCAGGATTGCCGCTGAAAAAGAATGAAAGTAATGTAGACTCCTTAATTATTCTCAGTAGCAATCTGGAGAAGTAGTTGGAAAATTAAGCCATGCATCACTTTGAGCAGCAGAGGCACAGAGTTCTTTTAGCATATGGTTCTGTAAGACATCTGCAGCCTGCAGCTACAACATGGCAGCATTTGTAGCATTTGTGGATGATTTCAGAAGGTCTCTGCAAATGTGTAGGAACTCCTTAACTTCTGGAGATTCTCAGTTATTCTCACTCGATTTTCTAAAAAGGTGAGAACACCCAAGATGAATGGTCAGGGTGTGATCTATATGCAGACTGAACATCTTCCGTTACAATGATTATTATCAAGAAATCAGGTTACTTGATGTGAAAGTCCAAATGTCCAAATGAGATGATAAAGAATGGCTACAGACACAGACTGCTAGAGAATGGGCTAAGCAATCATTACAATTAATGCAGGGAAGCTGAGTTTCTCTGTACTCACTATTTTACTATGAATAAATTGAAAAACAAGTTAGTCAGAAACAAGAATTTGGTGGGTTAGAATTGTGGTCACAGAAATACCGGACCTGCTGCTGGGCATTCCCTTTACCAAATGAAAAATAAAAACTTTGATGACAAACCAAGCAAGTGGGAGCTCCTAAGAGATAGGAAAGGGTAGAGACTATTTAGTGGAAGCTGGTTGTCTTTACCCTTTAAACATTTATCTGTGATTAAGAAAAGTCCAAGAGCTGCCTGAGTCCATTGGCAGATCCACTGGTGGAGCGCTGAAGGAAGCGTGCATGATCTTGAGACCACTGAGACAGAAGAACAAAGAGCCTGCCTGTGACCACAGAAGCTAAAGGTCTTGCAAATGTAACAGCTCAGAGACACCAAGAGCATGGAACGCTACAGCAAAGCATTTCAGAAGCGCTGTTGCTTTGTTACAAACAGAGGAAATTGGATGTCCCATTTTCAGAAAACAACAGAAGACGGTATAATTTCCTTCAGTGCCTATATATTTGTTTATGGAACGACTCCTCCATGCTAGGATGCTGGGTATCTCTGCAGCATTTCTAACCTTCACCAGCCAAGGAATTTCATTTCTGCAGTCCTGGTGGCACCTAACCAACTTCATGGCCAGGATTTGGAAGAAAATGCACAAATGCATTATTTTATTTTTTTTTCCACACAACAATGTTCTTAATGAAATCCAACAAGAGATGCAGAGTAAGCAGTCATTAGATCACTAAATTTGTTGATGTTTTAGGCAGAATTGGTATAATGCCCTGTGAAGAACTTTTCAGTTAGTGCATTAGTGCTCCCATTCAGAGCAAAAGTTATTAAGTCAAATATATGTGGTCAGACAGTTGCCAGTAGGGAAAGGCTTTAAATAATATCCCAGAACAGACAGTTACCCTGTATTGTGCTATCAAAGAGTAGTGGACCTGCAGCGGCTATGCAGAAAACCTTGTTGGCAGATGATCAGAGACAATCAGAGAAGGATTGAGTATTTAAAAACAGATCACATCCAAAAACCAGGGGGGTTTATTGCTTGACAATTACTCCCATCTCATGCTAATCCAAACTTTAGTTAATTCAAGCATTCAGAACAACCGTCCAAGTACTGCATAACCACCTTGGCTAAGCACCTGCCATCCAGCCGAGCTGCCTGCTGCTCTTACCTCTTTCCTCACAAATGTCAGATGAAAGTGAGAAGCTGATTGCACTGGGTGCTTGGCCAGCATTATTTTGCACAACAGGAGCTAGACAGGAAGAAATTAGAGTGCAACGCTTATGATCATACATGTAGGGCTGAGTCAGCTTTCAAAAATATAAACCCAAAGATTATTCTTTTTTTTTTTAAGGAGGAAGACTGTGGTAGCACCTGGAGAGCTGGAACAGGGTTGACCCCAACCTATGGTTCTGAACGGAGGATTACTGATGGTTGCTAAATGAAATGCTCTGGATGCAAATAATTTTTAGTGGCGCAATATGTTATGAGTCTATCACCTTGAAGGAGGAGACTAAAAATGCTTTGATAAATGGTTTGAAACATCGCCCAGTTTCACCAGCTTTGTTCTTCTAAGTGTTTGTACCTCTTGCTTCAGCTGCAAAGCTATTTCATCATGTCCTAAAACAATGCTTTGCAGAGAACTGCAGTATAACAAGTTATAAAGTGGAGCATGTTGGCCTACCCAGCCAACAGAGAGTGTAGTCTTAACAGAAAGTGTTTTATTCCCTTTTGCAGCCAAACATTACAACACAGCACATTTACACAGCACAACCTTACCTTTACTTCCTACAGGCATGTTTGACTCTGCCTCAGGTTTTCTTTTTTCCTTTGGAGTGCAGGCTGGTAGAGCAAAGCTTTTCATGTATCGTTCTTTTCTGATGGCAGTGGTTTCACAGTCTGTACGTTTGAACCCTGGAGTACTATTCTTAATCTTCTCTAAGGCCTGACTTCTCCTGGATGTCATACTTTTGTACTCTAGTGACTTCTGGTGCCATTTAGGCATATAATCAGCCCTCTCAGTGAGTTCTGTCCAGCTACAGGTTAGCACATTCACAAGTCCCTGAGGGAAACCAGTCTCATACTTGAACGGAGCTGCAACTTCTCTCCAAGCTCCTGAATATGTTGGCAGCCACAGACTTATTCCACATGGTGAGTGCTCATTTGCCTGTGGGATCAAAGATGTTTGGGAGATCTTTGGGTTCGAGTCCTCCATGGTGGTTATTCACAGTGAATGACAAGACACTTGTCATAAAACTGGGTATTTTTCTTTTCTTGTTCTATCATCATTTAAGAAACCATCTTCATGCCTTTCTACATCCTCACCTATAGGGATGGCACCCCTGCCTTCAATCAGGCTGAGCAGAAAAAAAAAAGCTGTATCATTAAATGACAGCAGTAACATTTAAAGAACACAGAAAAGAGACTTGTTAGCTTTGCTAGCTGCAACATAGATATGTGGACAGGCTGGCAGGGCTCCCTTTCACTGTTGATACTGAGCCACCTTTCCTCCCAAGGAAGACACTCTTAGATCAAGCTCAGAAATACCTGTGCAGAGCAGCACAAGGAGATTTAGTGCAGCCATTGCCAAACCAGGGAGTCTCTGCTCTGATAGTTTATGCTTTAGACTATGCCCACTGAGGTGCAATGTAATGTAATGTAAGGTAACATGCTGGCTAATTTCTTCTCACCTATGTAAAGCTATTTTCTCTTGCCTCGGTAAAATGGTAATCAAATAAATACAAAACTTTGCTTTCTTAATGTGACATACAAAGGACTTTTAGACAAAATTTTGAGTGTCTAAAGAAGTCTTCTCCTGCAGCTGCTGATTTCATGTACCCTATTTTGTGTTGGGCTTTTCTATTTTTTTCAGTTTGGAAACTGTGATCTTCCATGGTTATGAGAGGACCATCTTTATTGTAAACTGTAACAGTTTCATTAGAGAACTGCCAATGTGGAAAATTTATTTAAAAGTTTTAGGAGTTTTAAAATCTAAAATACAAAGAATATTTACCACAAAAGTCTTAGTCCTCAAGACTCTAAACACACACAAGCTTACCTGTAACCCCATGGTTACCACCTTCAGTTTCAGTGGTAGCTTCTTACACTCTTTAAGTTGAGTTGAAACAAACAAGTTCATAGATTGAAACAATCCAGAGTAAATTTCTGAAATTCAAAAGCAAGTTAGACAAAACAAGGTTTGTCCTTGGACCAAAAATATCAGTTTAAAGCAAATGTGATGAAACCTGAATTTAAAACCGTTATGTGGAGGAGTCACACCCCAGATGAATGCTGTGAAGCAGACATAAAGCTCATGAAATCCACAGAGCTGTTCAATGTGCTGCTGTTCAATTTGTGCAGTAGAACAAGGCTATGATGTGGCATTCTTTTACTAGCTTTTACTAACCAAGATTTGTATGTTAAATATATTATACTCATGAAACACTGAAAGAATAAATGAACGTTAGGTACTACACCTTAAGGAGTTGGGGTTAGGTATAGGACACTGTCACCTCTCTTCTTGTCTCCCTCTGCTCACACTGCAGGGCAGAATGCCAGTTCTGGTCATGTGCCTCCCCATCTCTCCCCTTCTGGCTTGGCCACATCTACCTTGGGACTCATTTTCGTGTCTTTCGTGAAAACTAGTGACAGAAACTTCCTTGCTTCCATCACTACTGGCGTCACACTATTACCTGTGAGTAAACCAATGGAAAGATCTTTAGTGAAATATGAGGTCAGTTCTTCTGATGTCTTCCTGCCCCTCTCCTTCAACCTAGTTTTCATCTACAACAAAATCAATGTTTCCAATTTAAGAGTGGAGGACATTCAAAGGGAAAAAGAGAAGCAGAAGAATATTCTGGATATAACAGAAAATACCTTGTCAGAGAAATTTACAGGTCCTACTTCCAGCGCTGCAGCTGTAAACACTGGTAACATTACTCCATAGAATGAAGAAGTGAAGCACCCCAGAGGAAAATAATTATGTCAGCAGGCTGTGAAAAAGAAACTGTTCGGGTTTTTTACACTAACAGTGAAGCTAATGAATTACTGCTGTGTGAGGCCTTGAAAAAGTACTTCAAATAATACAGGAACCACCACTGTATGAATGAGAATACATTAACACATCAGTGGATTAAAAGATACTAAGTTGATTACAAAACTGATGAACAAAGTTTTGCTAAACTTTTTATCAAAACTACAGGTTTTTGATAATTTAGGTTTATACTACTCTAACCTAGTGCTTTCATGAGATATGACCTAAAATTATTTCTGAGAATATGCAGTGTCTCTGTTTGTTATCTGAAAAAGAAGCCTGCTTGCATCTGCAGTTATGAGTCAGTGAGCACATCAATAAATATGCTTTTATTAGAAAAAGGAGGCTTGTGACTATAATAAATATAAAAAATTTATTTGAAAGATACCAGTGTGGGGACTCTTGACTCTGGACAGCTTTCCATCCCTTACCAAGGCTGCACCCAGGCACAGAGATCTGCTGTCAGGGAGACGTTCACTGTAGCAGGTATCTGCATAGGTTCCCAATGCAATAGCTCCTCATCATGGAAAAATAAGGAGTCTTTTTGAAACACTGGTCCAGATGATGGCTTGCTTTGTTCACATGATTCTTGTAGCTTAAAAACAATTTTAAAAATAAGCTCCAGAAGAGGCAATAAACTGACTTATTTTTATATTTCACAGCATACATCTATTCATGCAAACTGAAAAGTGCTTGCTTTGTCTGGGTGCACAAACAACAGACTGTGCTTCTCAAGGTGACTTTCAGCAGTAAGGCATTAAATTTGTTTCTTTTTTGAAGCACTCCTTGGATCCTTTGAAAATCTGTCCTACAAAGGACACAGATGTGAGACTAGCTGATACAAGGCAGTATGTTTGGATTATGGCTGACAGGCTATAATCAAACTTGTGTTTGGTGGGGAAAAAAAAAAAAAGACATTGCTAAGGAATGTTGAAAGAAGTCCACATTGAACAGTTATAAATGTGAATTCTTTAGTTGTTTTTGTCACATTTTAACTTTGATTTAACTACTTCATTTAGGTTTTAAGTAAAATTTTAAGAGAAGCAGTGGTTTCAGAATTATGGAAGACCTTTATCCTGCTCATGCTAAAGAATAGACCTTTGGTGACAGCTGTCATTCCCATATTAAATATTATGGGTGCTGATGGCTGAGTGTCCACTTCTACACTGAGTCCACTTCTCCTCTGTCCTCAGCAATTGGTGAGGGGGGATATCTCTCCTTCTAGAGTTCAAAAGACATATTTGCTCTCATGCAAGAAACATTTTCTTTGTCTACATTCAGTCTTTAGACCCTAAATTAAATCCTCATCATAAAAATTGTCCCATTGACTCAGGTGGATTTTTAGAGCTGAGTAAGGAACTATGAGTTTTGACCCTAAACTAGAAAAAAAGAGTATTGAAGTGTCATAAATATATAAATAATGGCATCAGTCCTAGAAATACAACCAGAAACAAATATAACATTCCTCTGATCAACTCTTCTTGGGACTGATATAGGCCACTTACTCCTTAGTCATGCTTCCTCCCTCTCTTTTCAGTATTAAACTGCAGCTGTCAGTGACAGCTCCCCCACTCCCTTCTATGTAATTTCTTACACTTACATAAAGCTTGAAAAGAATACACCAAAGAAAACATAACATACCCTGAAAGAAGTCTTTTCCTGAAGATCATAACTTCTTTTGCTAGGAAAATAGTGGAATGGGAGCTGCCTCCTTGGAAGAGAAAGAAGAAAAGGCGAGTCTCTGTTGTCTTTCAGGAAAGGGTTTCAAGTCCTGTGGCTTAGTTACCATATTTTTTGGATTGCATTCAGCCCTTCCCTTAACTCCCCAGCCACTGCCTACCTTTGTCTGGGAGGCTGATTAAGAAAGAGGAATAGCCACTGTGAGAAAACAAAACAACTCAGTATCTTTCTCCAGCTAAAAATGGTACATGTCTCTTCTGGCCTACGGCCCATTCGATACTGTCTTCTTATCGTGCTGCCCAGTATAGCATGAAATTGGAAAATCATTCATTCCTATAATGTGTATTAAAAGCTAGAAAAAAGCTGACTGGCAATAACAGAAGAAGGGCAAAAAAATCTGAGCTGGTCAGGGCACGCTACAAGATGTGACTCATTCTGCTTCCAAAGGACCAGGTCCTCTTAAAAGCAGCCAGGTGAGGAACATGGAGTCCAGCTGTCAGTCTTTTTTTAATGTTTGCTTTGTTAATGCTGTCAGTCCAGCTTTTTACTCCAACTTTGCAATTTTTTCATTCAGCGTTCCTATTTTTGCATGTTGGTTTTCAAGCTATTATCCTGTTGGCTATCTGTACTCTCTTATACACACTATAGTGCTAATTCTGGGGTTGGAAGCAGAGTGGCCTGGAAGGTGCTTAACTTTGCTCCATCATTCATGGCCTCTTCTCTGCAAGCCTAATGAACACAGCTCACAGAGTGCTCCTGGGTCCAGTAACAGCACTTAGTGCATAGCATTACCTCAAAGTGTAAAGGCACACTGTTAAATCTTGCCTTTTTTAGCTCACTGCCATTTTTTTCACTTTACTAGTTCTTTTATTCATATTCTTTGCTAAGTAAAGTGTGACGCCCTTCCACAATTTATTTTCAGCCTGCTTTTTTAAGCAGGCTGAAAACTGGAGACTTTATACAAATGTCCAGTTTCAGACAGATTTGGTAGAATAGCACATCCAAAGATAATGATGCCTGGACACGCTTTGTGAAAATCAGCAGCTGAGCAGGTGATAGAGGCCCAAGGACATGTCCCCACCAAAAAAAATCCACTCTGATGAATCGTGTGGCACCATTAAGCTGGCCAACTGCACGTGTAGTACTGAAAGCACAAGCCATCTCTCCTTTCACTGGGGTATCTGTGATTATGAATGCTGGTGGAGCCATTCTGGGGAGGAAAAGAAACAACCCTCTGAGAAAATTGGCTTAATTAATTCATCTGATCACATAAATATTTGTTCTGCTTGTTGTCCCTTTTTCTCTAATGCCCTTACTTCTAGATCTCATGTCTGCAGCCCCCTGCATGACATGTATTCCTATTTTTCCTTCATCTATCTCTGGTCAGTATTTCTCCTTCTGTATTGTGTGGGCTTCTCCAGACTTTATGGCCTCCTTTATCTGTTACTTCAGTTCTAGAGTCAACAAAACCCATGGTATGGCAACTTGTCTGTTTTGGCACATACCAGAGTGAATGAACCAGAAGTACAAGCTAGTAACGCTCTTTTTCAAGCTGTCAGAGGCACCAGAAGGGATACAGTGAGGGGTAAGAATAATGTGCTGTAAAAGAGACTAATGGATTAAAATTAAACACTAAAGTAGAAACACTGCTATAAGATCTCTCAAGACCATTACAGTGCCCAGCTACAATAAATGCACAACAGGAAAATCTAAGATGACTCAAAACAGAGAATTCAGTGAATGTGATCCCTGATGTTCCCCCTCCCCTGCTGCCAACAACAAAAAGGAAATCAACAGCTCTATAGATTCCTCTTCTACTTAATTAGGAAACTAGAATGGAAAACAACAGTGTTCTAGGCAAGAGTAGTGCATGTGCTTTTGTGTCATCCTTTCTCAGTATAAGAAAGAGCTACTCCACCATGGCTCTCTTCATCAGACACACACATCAATTTTGACTGGAATAGGGGCAACAAAACAGCAGGAAAAGAGTATTGTGCATTAAATGGCTCACCTGCTCTACCATGCAAGCATTCTGCTTTAATCAGAGGTGGTCGTTAATTGTATTGTACTAATTGTATTGACATTGGCATGTAACAACATGGTTCAAAGGGGGAACAAGTGGTACCACAGCAGTACCCAGTGGGTGAGGCATGTCTCACTGCTCTGAACAAGCCTTAAGATTGGGGGAATCAGCCTCCCTGCTCACAGTCTGCTCCCGGGAAATGGGAAATAGTTGATTGTTTCCATGTTCAAGTGCTCTTACGAGCAAAAGCACTGGAGAACTGTCACACTTGCTGTCACAGAGCAAGATGGAGTTCTTGGCTCGGTACTAAAGCATTAACTTAGCCTTTTTGAAGCCTTGTGCTTGCTGAGAAATGTAGCAGGCCAGAAGCGAAGGAGTGCCCCTGGGTCTAAGCCACAGGGGGGGAATGGAAGCAAGCAGCCAGCCTCAGTGGGGTCCAGGGGACAGGACTTGTGCCCCAGTGAGCATAGTGAGCATTACCAGTTTTCCCAAGCAAAGACCTGGCTGCAGAAGCATTTTAAAGCACAGTTATGCAGGATAAGATCCATTTATAACCTTTGTAAGTTATAAACCGTATTATCCTATATATGCATCTAAGGCAAGAGGTGTTAAAATGTGCCAGTAAGGATGATAAAAAGTAGCATTTTTAGCCAGCATGGTTATTCTAGTAGAAAACCTGTGAAAAGTGCAAGCTCAGTACAGAAATGTTAAGAATTAGGCTGATTTAATGAACCAATAGTGAATGCTGATAAGTATTTCTCCTTGGTTTTATAGGTAGTCATGGAAAGGCGACAAGGCAGTGCCTTTCACTGAATATTAGAATCTTCCTTTTTTTTTACTTCATTGGACTTATGTCCGTAAGTTATGGACAAGTTATTTTTTCTGACATTATTTTCCTTCTGTACAAGTTACCTCTCCTGCAACTTAGTTAATTTGTTCAGTGTTCTCAAGTTGTAAAATCTGAACAGTGCTAAACGCTCTAAAACGCTTTCATAGCAGCTGTTCCCACTGGGAAAGGACTGCTTTGGTTTATTTAGATATTCCTTTTTTTTTTTTTTAATTCTACTTTCCTACCAAGAAAGTACTTCCTGATGAAGACAGTCACCTGGGTTTTTGAACCCTTCCTTTGCGATGGCTACTGGCTCGTCTCACCTTATTCCACTGACCCTTTCCACACTGAAACTTGTTACGTGTCAGTGGTTTCTGTCACCCGAGGAGTCTGAATTGGATTCCCCCAATTCCAGCCGGCTGGAAAACGCCAGCGACCAAAACGGGCCTTTCAAACTCAAAGGGCACACACCCCTCCTAAAAAAACACTTAACACACCTAAAATGGCATCTGCCCGTCAGCGGAGGCTACAAACAGGAACCACTGGATGACCGGGCACAGGACGGGGCCTGAGGACAGCGATGGCGCCGGCACCCGGCGGTGCCCCCACACACATAGACTGGGAACAGCCATGGCGCCGGTGCCCCACGCCGCGGGCCGGTGACAGGGGGCAGGCGGTGGGAAGAGGAACAGCGAAGCTCCGACAGCCGGGCATAGCTGTTACGCCACCTCCCCTCACAGGCCGCCCGCCCGTACCGGGGCGGTGCTGAGGGAGGCCTCTCCTCCTCCTCCCCTCGCCGGCGCAGTCCTCCAGCCTTCCCGGCGTGCCCCGCGCTCACCATAGAGCGCAGGGCCGGCCCCGCCGCTCCCTCCCTCGCTCTCTCTCGCTCGCCCCGTGTGTGGGAGGCGGCGCGGCCGCGGCGACATGGCGGGCGTGGGGCAGGCCGGCAGCGCTGCCGCTGAGGCGGAGAAGCACCTCAACGGCGAGCTGCCACCGGAGCCCGAGGACAAGGACGGGGCGGAGGGCGGCGCGGCGGGGCTCGGCGCGGAGGATGGTGCCAAGAAGAAGCGCAAGAAGAAGAAGAAGGGCAAAGCGGGCCCCGCCGGTACGGGCCGGGCCGGGCCGGGCCGCAACGCGCCGCACCGGGACCCTCCGCTGACAGGCCGGCGGGGCGGCCTGAGGGGGCCGCGACCCGGCAGAGCGGGCCTCGTAGGCGGCAGCGGGCGGCTGAGGGTGGCTAAAGGGTCCTGGGGAGCGGGCAGAGCGATGGGCGCCGCCGAGGCCGCTGTCCCGGCCCGTGGAGGCTGTGCGGGCTGGGGGGGGGGGGGATCCCCTCGGCGTGGAGGGGGCTGGCAGGTGCCCGGAGGATGCTGCTGCTGTTCAGCATCGGGGGAACTGGGTCTAGGGAAGTCCTCTCTGCCCCGGTGCGCACATGGGAAGCCGCCCCTCCTTCGTCCCCTCCTATACCCTCGGGGAGAAAGGCGTAAGGTTGCTGCTGTAAAAGTCATCCCGCATGATGGAGTCTCTGCACCTCTTCCAGGCTCGCTAATTGCAAGTCTGGGCAAATAGTGTAAAGGAACTACGGTTTGGGTTTGTTTTAGCAGGCTAGCAGTTAGTGATGATCACGCTGTGCGTTTATAATTATCTACTTCACGCCCATGTTATCTCACAAGAGCAGGCTGCTGCTATGGCAAGAAGAATTAGTTACCCTGGCAGAAAAAAAGTAGTCAGAAGTGTTTGGATAATGCTACCTCTATATGCAAGTTTCAGTAACTGTACCTGTCTATGTAGACCCCTACAGTCGTACACATTGGATCTGCTTTACAAAAAAAAAAAAAAAAAAAAAACCAAAAAAAAAAACCAAACCAGCATGTGCTCTGGTATCTGTAGGATGAGTACAGCATAATATTTCTATAAAATTTTGAGGCTGTTGTTTGCTAATGTGGAGCTATCCTTTTATTGTACATAATACTTTAATTTTACAAACAGGACAAGAGACAGATAAAGAAATGGAAGGTGCTCTCGATGATGTAGCAAAGCAATTGGATAAACAAGCACTGGAGGAGAAAGAAAAAGATGATGATGATGAAGGCAAGTGTAACTTACGTTTTCTCTTGAAATTCTCTCCAATTTCAACTCCATCCTAGGCTCCCATTTTAACAAACCTTTACATATGTCTTGGTTTTTTTTTTTAGCTTGAGAGAGCTGAGATGTAGATATATATATACTTTTTACTTTTCTGGAAACAATTTAGCTGTCACACATGCATACATATAAAAAATAACAGGGATAACAGCTTTGTAAACCTGCTTGTATTCAAGGATCTTGCTACTGCAGGGAAATGTTTAATTTAAGATAAGGTAAGCTATTAATCATTCTCATTTGCATTAGTATGGCCAGTGTAAATTTATGTTCAAAATACTTTCTCTTATTCTTGGCTTAGAAAAAATACAGAGCAAAATTTTAAAGGAAGACTTTAATTAATAGATCTTAAGGTCTCTAACAATGACTTGAAACCTGTTCATGTGCAATCCTAATTTTTTTAATAAAAACTGGGGAGATATTAATAGACAAGCAAGGCATACACCTTGTGTGTTGATTGAGCTATGCAGCTGATGTTCTAAGCAAGTGCCTTAGAAGTGTCTGCTATTGAAATGCAGGCTGGATGCAGCTTTCATGTGGAAATATCAAATTAAAATGCTGCCTTTTTTTTGATGAGTGTTTCTCAATAGAAATAGACATTTTAGAAAATACGTTTCTGAAGTTAATAGTTTAAGTGCTACCTTACAAGAGGGAAACTAATGTTGGCTCAGAACCATGAAATATCTTTGTGTTCTGCTTAGAAATCTTCTAGGTGACTATTGCTGGAATTCAGTATTCCAGAATTTAATAAATTAGATACAGGAGTTTAAAAAATGAAATAAGCCTGTTGAGATAACTAAAATTACAAGTTAATTGCTCTTTGAACATTATTATTCTATATATATGGCATCCAGTTTCATGCAGCTATTTTCTGTACAAGCATATTCTGATGGGTTATTGGTTTTGTGGTACGTTTCAGGTTATGGAGTTGAAAGATAATTAATGCAGTAAATGCTTTGCCATTGTTGCAACTGAAGTAAAAAATACTGAGAAGGATAGTGAACACTTTATACAATGAAAAAAGTTCTTTGAAAATTATTACAGTAGTTATAATTCCATCTCGGGAGAAATACAATGGTTGGTCACATATAAAGAACTGTGTTTTTTTATGCTTTGTACAGTATTAGCTATTAATATTACAGTATTATAAAGTATAACAAGAATAAGAAGTGGTGCTATCACTGACAAAATAATCTGCTTTTTTCCCGCATATTGGACTTGAATTTGTTTTTAGAAAAACAATAATATTTTTTCAGAACAAAAGATTTCAGTAAGCTTTTGTAACTCAGCTGTGTGTTCTTTATTGTACTGGTTCTTACCAGTTGCCATCTTAATGGTGTAGTTTCAGAGGTTTTGCTGAAGACATAGTGCTGCATTAGATTAAAACCAATAAAACTCCTCTTCCCCCCCCCTTTTTTTTTTCCCTTGGTGAGACTGTAAGTGAATGGCCTCAGAAATGAGACTATACATTTTGAAATCTGGGAGAGATTAGGAAGTGCTTTTCACATTTCCATTGCGGTGTTAAAACATGCTGATAGATAAGATTTTTTGCATGATATTGGGCTAAGTTATTAAATGGCTATACTAAAATGGCAAAGTTTTGCAAAGGTCTTAAATTGCTTATCTGGTGAAAATTGTTTTCATAACCAGCTGAATAACCTGAAGACAAACAGGGTATTGGTCAGATGCAGTAGTTATGTTTCTGGCAGCACAGCTAGTCTGCAGCAGTCTTCAAGGACGTGAGAGCATAAGTCCAGTTAGTTTGGCTCACAGTTGGCAGATTCACGTGCAGTGATGTATGAAAAAGCCACAATAAGCATATAGCAACAGCAACAACGTTTAAGAAATGCTGTACTTTTTTTTGCAGGTTAGAGCTAGCATTTAAAAAAAAGGGCAAATCACGGTGAATGAAATGGAGTCACATCTAATTCCTTTCTTGATGAATGGTTTGAGCACAGCTCAAGGTCAAGAGAAGTGTGGCAGGTTACCACATTTTAAAGAAATGTGTGTGTGCTGTTAAGGATTTTTGGCTGTCTATGAAATATGGATTGATAGAGAGTCTTGTAGGCTGGATTACGTTGTAGCTACACTAGTAGTACAAGTTATTTTAAATTTTTTGTAAAAAAAAAAAAAATAAAATGCAGGTATAAGATACTTAATGCCAAAATGAGCTGGGGGGGACAGGAGTGACACATTACTGAAATTTGCCCCAGCTGCAGGATTACAGCAGTCACTATGACATAAAAATGTGGACGACACTGACCACCATGAAAAGCTTGAATAAAATCTAGTGACTGGAACAACTGGTCGGTGCTTTGGCTTGGTTTTATTTTTAAATAAATAAGCACACAGAAGTTTCTGTATAAATGCATTCAAAATGGTAGTGCTTTTACTTGATTCTAAAAGTTCTTTTAATTTTACTTTTTGCTTTAGATAAAAATAAATGTTCTAAATGAGAGATGACTGATACTTACCCATTTTGAAATGAACTTGTGATTAGGTCCATGAGGTTTAGTTAGATGATATCACATTAGATAAATACCTTCATTGTGTATGGAGTAACTAAGCATTAGATATAGCTAAATGTGAAGTCCTCAGGGTTATTGTTAATTCTCAAATATGACTGTAACATGGTGTGGCTGATTCTTGGTGCTGATGTGCTGTACTCCCTGAAAATCTCCCAGTGGTACATCCTACAGGCAGGGAGCGGTTTTGCTCAATGCTGGTTGTAACTTTCCCTGTTATCTCCAGATTAAACTCATCCTGACCAAAGTGCTGTGATCTTGTTTGGGTTTTTTATCTTTCCAGATGCATAAAGTTCCTTTAGCTGAATGAGAGGGTAGCTCCTAGCTTTTGTTGTGTCTAATACAGTTCTCTCTCACGCTCTCCCCCATCCCCAGGCATCTTTTTGAGTGAATTGAAAGTAGAAGAACTTGAAGTAGGACTTTCTGAAAACTCTTTCCCTGATCTGTTTTTTTTTTCCCTGTTTGGTGATATGTTTAAATCATCAGCTTCAGAAAGTATTTTCTTAGTTCTGTGTTTGGTGTAGGGACTGAAAATGCTAATGGTTCTTTTAATCCATTAAATTCTGCTGTGAAATAAGTGTCCGGGTGGTTTTGTGTCTTATTTGAAATTCTTTGGTTCTTCAAGTTTATTGTATGTTCACTTGAGCACTTTCTTTCCTATAGATGGAGAGGGTGAAGGAGATGGAGCAACAGGGAAAAAGAAGAAGAAGAAGAAAAAGAAGAAAGGACGTAGGTATCAAGCATAAAAATAGACTACATGAATATTTGGTGTAAGCGTGTGTAAGTGCTGTTCTTGGCAGCTGAAACAAAATTTTGGGGTGTGGTTTCGGTTCATAGGTGAAGTGTAACTGAGTTTTCTTCTTTCTGGTATCCCTGAACACCACGTTGAGCATTGGCCAAATAAAGTCATATGAGGGCATTGTGATAGGATGTTGTCTTGGTAGAAGCCCAAATTCTAGTACAGGGATCTTAAATAACTCGTGCCATTTAAATATTATGATTGAAATAAGGTACTTAGCAATTTCAGTGTACCGTATATAAAACTTTCTTAAATTATACTCAACAGCCAAGGTCCAGACAGATCCACCTTCTATTCCAATATGCGATCTATTTCCCAGCAACATATTCCCCAAGGGAGAAGAATGTGAATACCCACCAACACAAGATGGGTGAGTGTTTTAAGCTTAAAAATGAAAATGTTTTTGAATGAATACTCTCACCTCAATGTGCTGAATTGCAAAACTGAACTAAATAGACAAAGTGAGTTGTAATATGCATTTTTTTCTTTTTTTTTTTTCCCTAACTGGATCATCTAAGAACTTAATGAATAGAAGTCTTAAGGCCAGAAATGTTCCTCTTTCCCTAACCTTTTAATTAAGGCATAGCCTATATGAGCAAAATTGCCATGAAGCTGGGGACCTTGAGGCCCAGGGGACCAACTGGATTTCAGTAGGCAGCTTGTGAGAAAAATGCAGTCTGAATTACATCTGAGTGAAGGTTTAAAATTTAGAGAGGTGATATGCTATTACGCAGCAGTTTGGGGGGCATCTAGATGTCAACTTGTTATTTTTATTTATCTGTTTTTTGGTAGACATACATCAATCTATGAGGTAGTTTAATTAAAAGCTTGAGTGGTGTATTCTGCGCTTTGCTTCTCTTTGCTTGTATGGATATATAGTTATTATAACCTAAACTGTTTTTTTATAATTCATAGCAATGTGGGAATAATACTAAACAAACAGCAGCTTCTAGTTTACTGGAATGGAGATCTGCATCCGTATGTTTGCCTAGGATACTACTATTTCCTTATCCTTTGTTGGAATATACCAGCCTGACTGTGTTTCCTAATTTTTTTCCTCTATGAAGTGTTGTGGAAGGTCTTGTTTTACTTGTGTGTGTGGTACAGGCAGAATCAGCTTCAATTGTGTGAAAATCTGAATGAAAAGGCCAATGAAAACTTTCCAGGAAATTTTGAATCTTAAACCAAAGGGGAGGGGAGTAGATAAATATTTATATTCTAGACATATTGTTTAGTTTGCAATTACTTCTTTTTTTTCAGAATCAAATGACTTTGAAACATTTACTGGTTGTTTAAAGTCAATGCCTATTTCTCATAGAGTGTAAGCAATATAGTAAAGAGTCTAGTACATCCTATAAAATGTGTTCAGATATTCATAGATAATATAGTTTCATTTTTTATGAGATTAAAATTTGATTTGAAGAAGCCTTTTCTTCTAATGACTTCAATTTGATAACAAGTTGTGCTCATATTTATTTATAAATGCCTTTTTTGTATGCGCAGTATTAGCATGCTAATGAAGGACTTTCACAGGGTAGTCCTGACAGGCTGGTTCACGAGTGATTCTTTCATGCCACATTAGAAAGACATGATTTAAGCAATCCAGGAAATTAGATTATAAACATCTTAAGCATCTTCATAGTTTATTAACACATGACACACTATTTTTACACCTCTGTTATGCGCCCAGCTATTGAGGATTAAATGTTTTATTCTGGGCTTGCTACTATTTATTTGAAATAAAAAAACCCCACCAAACCCCAAATAACCAAACCACCTTTTCTAACAGAACTTAAGTGAGGCATCTTTTGTCTATCAAGAGTGTTCTGCTACGGAAGAAGAATATACTCTTCTAAGGACCGTGGAATAGCATCTTTATATAATTTGCTTAAACAAATATATGTTTTGTTTTGTTCCTAATTTAAATATTTAATTCTTATGATGCTACGTTAGCATTTCCTAACATAAGCAGCTACTTAAATTAGTAGCTAACACAAATGTTAGGATATTCCTATTCTGAATAATGGTTTCATTTTATCTACCAGTGAAGCGGTTTTGTGCCACTTCTCTTATTCGTGCTAAGGTCAGTAGGGCTTTGTCTTTGATTTATTTTTTTTATTTATTTAAAGAGTAGTACTTCTGTTCTCAAACTCTTGATGTCACGTGCTTTCTAAAGTTATTTGTCATCAACCTAGAATTGTGTATTTTGTGTGGGAAGTTGAACCAGAAGCGGGTATACTTCAGTTTTCAGGGGAAAAAATAGTGTTGTCTGTAAGAATTGATTCTCTACTGAGAGCTTTGATTTCTTTATGTCTCGGGTATTTAGTTGTGTTTGAAGGCTTGTGTTGAAGACGCCTGAATTTGAAATGACAGGGAGAGCAGAAAAGCTAAAAGCAATATTTCATGATACACTGTTGTGTTCAAGTGGAATTAAGGAAATCTTATCCTTGCCTCCTTGCCTGCTTGTTTCTGCCCCTCTGCTATTATCTGGGTTAAAGTAATCTGGGGGAATTGCTCTCTGGAGTTCTTGCCTTTGATCACTAAAATCTGCACAGCACTTCTACTTCTGAAAGCTTTGGGCTGTGAACTGGAGTGAAAAGATGAGAAGAAAGGGCTTGGAGCAAGAAGTGAACTTCTTAAGCTGATTTATGTGGTAGCCAGCACATAGGAAACTGACCTCGGGAAAGCTTGTTACCTGATGTACCTGTCGGAGGTCTTGATGTTTGGTGTGAGACCTTTGGCTGATCAATGGACTTTTTGTATGTCCTGCCCAAACAGGACTTCATGTCATCAACCTTTCCTGAGCTCCCAGGTGGCAGTGGTACAGCTTTGGCAGCAAAATACTTCAGGTCTGAAACAGTATTTTTAGTATTTGGCCTGTTTTGTCCCCCAGTTCTCTTGCATGAAGGGACTATATGCTAAAATACAGTAAGAGAGAGGGAGGGTGGCTTCCTGCCAGTTTGCTGGAGTTTGCACTTAAGTCCATGACTGATGGCAGAGCAGCTGCCCAGACTCTGTCAGCAGCTCCTGCTACCAGAGGGTGTTCCCTGCTGGAATCCAGAACAGTCTGAAAAGATCCTCAAGTCCCTCTCCCCACTGTTTTTCTTCAGTACACCTTTTACATCTTTTTGTGCTGTGACTGCTGGGCTGGCAGTAGTCCAAGTTCCAAGCACAGTAAGTGGGCTTAGGTGTTGCAACCTGTTGGGTTTTTGTTTTGTTTTAGTTTTTTCCCCTAGTGGAATTTACCAGGATTAAAGCAAATTCTAACGATAGTATGCATGATACTTGCTACTTGAGTAGGAACACTGCTCAGAAGAGTAAGCATGGGATTTCTCCTTTGTACTTTATCTGAAAAGGGGCAGGAAGTTCAAGGGAAGCAAGCAGAAGGGTCTCAAAATATGTGGATCCTGTGGTCATTGTGGAAAAAAATTGTATGGAATAGGCCGTTATCCTTCTTTATCGTTTCAACTCTGCTTTAGGATTGCAGGCCTCTTACTGCTATATAAATGCTCAGTTCAAAATGCAGCAAAATTGCAGGGCATAGTATCTTGGCTCACTCATACCAGTATTTTGGCTGTGAAGGAAACTTAGAGCCAAGTTACATGTCTCTCAAACAGATAAGTAGCTACGCTTTTGGATTTCAAAAGGTAATCATTTAACTCCATGTATTCTGTGGCTGGCTTAAGAGTCAGCTCATGTACATAAAGATAAAAGTTAATTTCTAAATAGGGGAACTTTGGTGTAGCTCAACATCTTTTGTCCATCTTGTCTATCATCCCTTTTCTTTTATGACCCACCTACCAAGATGTGCAGCTGTGCATTGTTTCTAGTAGTATTTGTCCTGCTTAGCATGTGTGGAATTATGACTTTGGCTTATGACTAGGTTGATTGGTTGGGGTTTTTTTGCATTATTCCAGGGCTCCACCTTCACCATTTGAAGGGTGTCACTACTTTGTAGTCAAAAGAGTAGCCTTAGTTAAGTTCTGACAGTTGCTGGAGTGCTTACATTACCTTTTTGTTTGTGTGCTTTCTTGGGACCTTTGTTCTATGGTTTCTTGTGTAATAAAATATATTCAAAACTAATCTTACGTTTAGTCTTATATTGAAATTATTTTTTTTCTCTATGAACTTACCAAAGAGCCAAAATGAGTGGTGTTCTCCTGGAAGAAATGTTAATTTACCATCCAGCAAATTTAGGAAGTAACTTCCTGGCATGTGTCATAGTTACTATACACTATGTATTAGGTGTTAGTACCTAAATATTCTGAGGCTGAGCAAAAGTAATACTGGAACTGCAAGCTTTTAAATTTTGAAGGAGTCAGTAGAAGTTTCTGGGCTAAGTACCTGTGCTACAGTGCTGAGATTCTTCTGCATATGGGAAGAGCACTGTGTGAATGAATAGGACTGTGCAAATAATAAACTGTGTATGAGCAGAGCAAGTTGCAGTGATTTCCCTGCTAAACTCAAGGTAGAATTGCTGCCACAGGTAAAAATCTTACATGTCCATTCTGCCTTTTTGAAAAGAATTGTACATCTTTCAAGCGTACTGCTTCTCCGGGCTTATGGGAGGGTTTGAAAATGTGAAGGGAATAATATGGTCCATGGTCTAACTGAGTTTAATTTCTGTGTATACATGATTTTTAATTTTTCTGCAATGTTACTGCATTTCAAGAGTTCCAATCTGTGGTGCTGACAGATATTTATATGCTACCTTTATTTTGAAACCTTTATAAATCAGGATCTTTTCTGTTGTACAGGGAAGTGTAAACCTGACTGGTTCATTAACACTTTGCAGGCTGTAGACAGAAATTGTAATGACTCCTGTAATTGTAGTAACTTTTCATGACATGCTTCCTTTATTTTGAAGGCGAACTGCTGCTTGGAGAACAACTAGTGAAGAAAAGAAAGCACTAGACCAAGCCAGCGAGGAAATCTGGAATGATTTTCGGGAGGCTGCAGAGGCACACAGACAAGTGAGGAAATATGTTATGAGCTGGATAAAACCTGGAATGACAATGATAGAAATCTGGTGAGGACACAGATCTTCTCAAGGACATCTGCTGTAGATTTTTCTTCTTTCTCCAGAGAGGGAGGATTTAGTCTCAATTGTCTGTTCTGTGAATTACACTGTGTCACAAGTGTTGGAGGGATTTTGTTTGATGTATGCAACCACTATCTCCAATTATTTCCTTTAAGTTTCCTTTTCTAACATATTCTTAGCTTAGGCAACTTTACGAGGCTAGGGGTTATACTGAATTTCAAACTGTACTTTCAGTTATGTTCACTTATTTTGAGCACATGCTTGATTTTTGATGTTCAGTGCCCTGGCTACTCTTGCACATAAGTTCTGCAGTGGTGCCGAGAGAAGCAGCCATAGCAGTAGTGAATATCCTGGCTTTTGCCAGGGCAGTGGACAAGCAATGCAGGTGCAGTTTGCAGCTGGGAGTGAATGAAGAGATACAAAACCAGCGTGGCTGTGTACACAGTCCAGGGCAGGAAGATTTTGTCTATATTTAGTCTTCACAGACCGATGTTTCTGGAGAAACGCTATTTCTTTGTGTTCTTCTCAGTTGATAAGAAATAACTGAGCAAATGTGTTAAGATAAACATGAGTTTGATTAAGGTAAAGTTTAAAGAAAAAATTAGCCTTGGAGGATTCTCTTGACTTTTCCAACTATTCCTTTTTCCGTCCTTCAGTTTAGATTATCTGGAGTGAATGTCAAAGTACTGCACTGATTCAGGACAGTTTAACTTCTAAAATCAGGTGCCTCTCGGTCTGGTATGACTGAGGACTGTGCTGACAAGAGTAGGATAGTAAGGAAGCTAATCAGAGCTGATCCTCAAGGTAACTGTGAGGATTATGGAAAGAAATAATATACCATCGGGGAAGTGGAAGGAAGACAGAGCTGCCTTAATAATCACTAGTCTGGCTGAAACAAGTCTGTCATATTGAATTTTACAGTTTTACTGTTATAAGCAGTAGTTTTCTCAAAACATAACTCTTCTTCCTGAAGTACCTCAGGCTATGCGGACTTGCCTGTTAAAATTAGCTCTCTTCTTTTTCTAGATGCTCTGAGTGAATAGCTTTCTTAAATAAAATCAGAGTTTGGCGCACTGATGCGAGCTGCAGGTGACATCATCCACGGCCATTACAGGAGTGTGTGCTGATGACGTGTATCTGTAGCTTTCCAGTAGCTAACAGCTTGAGAACAGACAAAAAACAAGAGCAAATGCTAGTCCCACGGTTTTACTTTATCACAGTTATTGCTTAAATTTAAAAAAAAAATATTGTCCTTCTTTAATTAGACATTTTTTTAATAAATGAGAGAACTATTCTATTGCCTTTTTTCTTTTTTTCTTCCTCTGAAATCATAGTAATTGCAAAAAATGCATTTAATTTGTCTAAGCTTTAGTTGTATAACCTCTGGTGCTGAGGAAGAATGGGTTAAACATACCATGTAAAGGATGGATATTTAAAATTTAAAGTAAAATCACCAGCTAAGTACTCAAATTTGCCTAAGAAAGGGTAGAAGAAACACCACCAAGAACCAAAGATCATCATGTTGTGCTTAAACTATTTGTATACTATTTAGGAGACCCTAGATTGGAAAAGTTAAAGATTTCAAATGAAAACATTTGCTTGAATATTTTTGAGGTTTTGTTCTTGCATTGATGTATTTGAAGTCATCATAAGAAATATTAATCACAATGTTAATGTTCTATTTTTTTTTTTCTTCTTCTTTCCCTCCCCTCTGCCTTTTAGCGAAAAACTAGAAGACTGCTCACGTAAACTGATAAAGGAAAATGGTTTAAATGCAGGTCTTGCATTTCCTACTGGGTGTTCTCTGAATAATTGTGCTGCCCACTACACTCCCAACGCTGGAGATCCAACAGTCCTGCAGTACGATGATATTTGCAAAATAGATTTTGGGACGCATATTAGCGGTTAGTTCTAATTTATTAATTAAAACTTAGAACATTCTTCAGCGCAAAGACTATGACGCTAATTAACTTCTGCTGATTTCAGGTCGTATTATTGACTGTGCTTTTACAGTCACATTCAATCCAAAATACGACAGATTATTACAAGCCGTGAAGGATGCCACAAATACGGGAATAAAGGTATGATCATTATGCAAGTCATTTACCAAGTCTTTTACAGTAAACTTTGCAATTGTTTTCCATTTTTCTTGCACTTTATTTTCAGTGTGCTGGAATAGATGTACGTCTATGTGATGTGGGGGAAGCCATACAAGAAGTGATGGAGTCTTACGAGGTTGAAATTGATGGCAAAACATACCAAGGCAAGTTCTTTTCTTTATATAAGAGTAGTTGTTCTTAGAGTATGTATCTTTGTACAAATGTTGATTTATTTTTATCATATTGAAAAGACCTCTGTACTAGAAGTATAGTACAAGTGACTTGCCTAAAAATACCTATTTCTGGCTGGCTTGCCAATCCTCTGGAAGAATGTTCTTGGCTTGTTCTTCCAGGTATTGTATCTTTAATAGATAGGATGAAGACTAATCAACTGTTTCAAAGCTTACAAATGATTTGATACCTGCTGTTTAACTTATTAATAACTTTTGGTACTGATGGAGTTGCTGATATTTAATAATGAAGTTTTGATACAGCATATAAAACTCTTATGTATTTATATACACAAAAGTCTGTCTGGAATTTGTACAAGATGTGTGGATAGGTTTGTACTTAGTTCTTCTGCAATATGATTAGTCACTATTTTACTTTCAGTGTGGGCTAACAAACCAAATAAAGGGTTTACATTTATTAGGAAATTGTCTTTAATAATGTTTTCTTCAAAAGTGAAACCAATTCGCAATTTGAATGGACACTCGATTGGGCCGTATAGGATACATGCTGGAAAAACAGTGCCCATTGTGAAAGGAGGAGAAGCCACAAGAATGGAGGTAAATGGAATTCTTAAATCTTTTTAAGTTTCCCCAACTGTCACTACAAGATTAGTATTTCCTGTGCACTCCTTATGTGTAGTATTAGCGATCCTGGTGGGTAACTGCAGCAGAGGAAAGTCTTTGCTGAACACTTTGTAGTGTTCCTCTAAAGGGATGGTCGTTCTTGTTTCATCTCAGTGGCTTCTCCATTTAGCCCTGGAGAGTTCTGCTGTCTAACGCTTTCTCAAGTTGAAGCCTTGGAACCCTGCTGTTTAAATAACACCACCAAACAATAAAGTAAAATATTCTCATTGTGTATATGTTACTTAAATGCAGTGTTGGAACGCTGCACTTAAGAGCAGGGAAAAGGACAGGAATTCAGATTTTGGGGTGAACTTGAGGGGACCAGAATTTTCACAAAAGGTGTTTGGGTTTGCCAGTGATTCACACTTTCCTTGTTTGTTTGCTCCATAGTGACAATCTTCTCTTGCTCCAATAATTCTTGAGAAATACTTCAGTAGTGTTGAAACTTTGGATTATTTTCTGCAACAACAATTAGATGTGGGATACTTCTTGAAAATCTTCCAGTGCAGTTTTTCTTGCAGAGATACAAACCAATTAAGCATATTTCTAGTTAATGTGAGAGGCTACATGAAAGATGATTTGTTTGAATAGTGTTTTGGAGTAGGGGAAGAGAAATTGCTGTACATCATCTGGCACGCTACCAATTGGAAAGGCAGTATTAAAATATGTAACCTGAGATTTAGCCGCCACCATTTTGATGTAAGCCTGTGTGGTAACAAGATAAGAAGGCTTATTTAAAATATTGGTAATGAGATAAGAAGCTTTTAATTTAATTCTAAGCCAGATCACTGCTCAGCAATGATCACTAGTAAGCCTATCAGAGTAAATAAGGCTTGTAAGAACTGAATAGGGACAGGCATGGTCTGGACAGAATTGTTTCTTGAGGTAGGCTCACTCACATCACCCAAAACTTGTGTCATAATTGTGATCGCCTTGTTAATGATGTGAGTGAAAAGCCGAAGTTTGAACTAACATCTTCCCTAGAGGAGTGTGCAAAGGGATTAGAGAGTATTGAAAAAGGAAGGTAGAAAAAGCTTGTGTGCCCTTATTCTAGCTTAGTGAATGGTTAGGTCTTGTGTATCATCCTTCATCAATATATTACTAGTATAAGTGGTTTTTAAGCAAATCTTAAAGATTTTGGAACTTTGAGACTGTTTTAATTGAATATCCAGACGCTGGGGAGAAGGTGCTTTTTCATTTCCTCAGCTTCTCTGGGTTACTCAGGACACAATCCTACATCGTTACAAGACAGTGAGTTTTGCCAATGAAGAATGTGGAGCATAGCCAAGCCCGTACTGTGCTGTGATAATTATAGGATCAAACTGCAACCCAATGAGTTTTTTGTGACAGAGAGAAATTGAGCTTCTGATGATCCTTATTCTGAAAAAGTAGGCGTAAAGTGTTTTGGTTTTTTTTTTTCTTTTGTGGCATCATGTGGGGGTAGTTGTGAGTTTGTGTTTTGGTGATTATTCAGGGATGTCTTTAAGAGTTTTTCTCTTCAATTGGAAGCCTGTGCTACTGCTTTCCACATGGCTGCTTCTTTTTTGGGTCATGATTTTTGAAGTATCTTAATAAACTGAAAAACACAGCTCCAGCTGTCCATTAATGTTTGCCTGATCTTGTTAAGTCCCTTTCACAGCCTTATTGTTAAGGATACGTGAATGCAATGGCAGAAATGAGTTCATATAATGGCATTTCAGTATATTCTTGGCTAGAATTTTGATAATGCCCTTGCAGATATATATCACCTTCAGATCTTGAAGAAATTCATCTTCTGGAGTGGAAATGAGCAGGTTAAGGGTTTATACTAGCAGCTGTTACCAGAAAATTCTTGCAGAAAATGGGCAGAAAGCTCTTCAGTGCAGTAAGTCTCCGTAATCACCATCTATTTGCCATGTCTAAGCTATACGTTTCCTAGGACTTCTGTCTGAATAGCAAAGGAGAATTGCTTCCAGTTAGCAAATGTTTTGCAGCAGAATGTAGTTTCTTAGTTATGTTAGATGTATACTTTGTCAATGTTTTAACTGCAGTGACTTTAAGAAGTTGTGACTAGAAACATGCTGATATTTATGGCTTGAAACAAAGTGGTACTAACATAACTAGCTGATATTTTGGAAATGTCTGTAACTTTACTGTGTGACATCTTCATATTGAATTTTTCTGTACGTTGACTCGGTGATTGAATCTATTCACATTTAATTTACCTGTATTCAGAAGCTGTTATACTGAGATAATTCTATCAGAATGGCCCAATGTCAGTTATTTTCATATTGCAATATGATTTTTTTCTTTTTTTTCTCTCCTTAGGAAGGTGAAGTATATGCTATAGAAACCTTCGGTAGCACAGGAAAAGGTGTTGTCCATGATGATATGGAGTGTTCTCATTACATGAAGAACTTTGATGTTGGGCATGTGCCAATAAGGTTGGATTTTTTGTTTGTTTTTGTTGGTATATCGCACTAGAGCTCCCACCCACCCTCCTAGCATTCAAATTTGATACAGTGCAGGTTTTTTACTAATTAATAAGGCTGTCAGAGGACTCAAACAGTGGTGTTAGCAATGTTCTTGTTCTGAAATATGTTCTGGTTGGAATAATTCCATATTCTTCCAGATTCACAAAGAATCTGGAATTGGAGAAAATGATTGTGTCTTCAGAAATCTAGATTGGTATTTTAACCTCCAATCATTAGTAATTTTTTATAATTAATAATGTAAAGATTGTGTATTAGTCTGCATATTAAATGCATATGTTTGGTTTTTTTTAAATCAACATTTGTATTATGGTTTTGTGCCACAATCATTGTCTTAGTGTTGTTCCCAGAATATAGCAAGCTGTGGGTGTCATCCCTTTGGCTTGTATCGATATTTTTGGGGGTTTAAGTTCTTGTTTCAGTGTATTGGTATAAGATGAAATAGCTTATTAATTTGCAGGTTTCACTGGGATTTTGGCATTTGTTGGAGTGTGGTGTATTTTTCAAAGTGAAGGCTGTTATGGTTAGACACGTAGCAGGCAGACATGCTTTTCCAGATTGTTCTATAGAGACAAACCAGAACTGTCTAGTAATATGAAAAAGGCATTGGGGGGGAAGAATTAATCTAAGATTGGGAAAGTATCTGCTTATGTTTGGAAATAAGTTTATTTCTTAGCACATCTATAAACTCATAATTCTTATTCCTATATATCCTAAGAAATATGAATACTTACCAAGTAGTTAACTTCTGAAGTACACTTCAGAGCTTTAAACCACCACGTTTATACCTAAATTAGTTACGATTATTAACCTCTTTGGATCAAGAAGAATTCTGTTTTTCTTTATAAAATGAATCTTCCCCTTTATTATTTAAGAGAATGGTTCCTGTCACTGTATTTTTAGTTTCCCTTGGGTAGTTAGATACAAGTATGTTTCCAACTGAACTTTCCCTATTTGAAACGGATTGTCAGTGCGTTTGGCAGCATTCAAGACTATCTTATTGCACTTTGGAGGAGGAAATGCACTTTGTTTTGTGAGTGGAACACTTGGTTGATGTAGAAAGTCATCCCAAGACTGGGCAATCTTAAAACACCTTGAAATCTAACCCTTTTCTTAATAGGCATGCTTTATTTCTGTAGTGAATGCTTGCCGATGATACCTCTTTCTTCTCAAACGTGTTCTTTTTTTCTTCTCAGGCTTCCAAGAGCAAAACACCTGCTAAATGTTATCAATGAAAACTTTGGTACTCTTGCCTTCTGCCGCAGATGGCTAGATCGCCTGGGAGAGAGTAAATACCTAATGGCTTTGAAGAACCTGTGTGACCTGGGGATAGTGGATCCATATCCTCCCTTGTGCGACATTAAAGGCTCGTACACGGCACAGTTTGAGCACACTATACTGTTGCGCCCCACGTGCAAGGAGGTTGTCAGCAGAGGAGATGACTACTAAAACTCAAAGCCACCTCAGCACCTTTATACTCTAGGCTTTGTTGGAACATACTATACCAGAATTAATTTGCAACACGTTGTCTGTTTTAACAGTGGACTGATGTAATACTTTCCATATTTGGAAAGGAAGGAATTTAATCAAAGGCAAGTCTTCTAATGTAACTAACCAAGAAAAAAAAAAAGCTTTCAGGCCTTTAGAAATATTTCAAAAGTTACTTATTTTTTTTTTCTGTTCAGGGAAATACATGCTATAAAGTTCAATTTTTAGTTTGGAATGAGTTATACATTTTGTTTTGAACATTTATGACAAAAGATGCTTTTCAAATATTTATATTACCGTATTCCTACTTGAATGCTTTGAATGACTACACCTGATTTCTGCGCCCAAGTCCTCTATGATATTGCCTTTTAAACTTCCTGGAATCCATTTTGTAAAAAATAAAAGACAAATTTTCAGATCTAAAAATATATTTACTTTTTAGAAGTCTGGTTATGATTCTGGTCAGGAGTCTGCTGGGAAACCGCTCTATTAAATATTTTACAAACTTCAATTGCCATTTCTTGTCTTGAAACTGGACCTGTCTTACCCTTTATACGACTCTTTGCCTTTTAGTGCTTGCTTAAATAGTCTTGTCAGTGCTGGGATACAGGGCAAGAAGTCATTGATGCTTTGCGGGACAGAATGTGACTTTGAGAAGAGGTGCATAGAGATGGGTGTAATTTGAGAGTGACAGCCTTTGGTTTAGATTTTTTAGCTGTATTTGGAATATGTCAAATCCATCTTGTGGTCTCTCTTGCTGTTATCAGCAGCATGCAACTTTGGGCTGGAGAAAACTCAATTTTAGTACGTATATCCCTACAGATTCTTTGCCATTGACGTGCCTTTTTGCTCAGAGTGAAATTTTGCTTTGTGTGATCCTTGGTCTCCTTTAAGTATAGATTACATTGGATAAGTTGTGGGGACAATGAAAACCTTAATTTATTTTGGAGTGTTGAAAGTTCTTCCACACAGGCAAAGTAATCTGGAATATTTGATGTTTTCTTGACATAAGTGGTCGTTATCTGCCTTCCCACTGCAGCAAATCTGATTCGTAAAGGTGAATTGAGTCTCGTGGCTCTTCAGGCCTACATGCTCTGTGTCTTCCAGTGCTGTGCCTAGAGATAATTATAGCAGGGTGTGTGTGTGTATGTGTGTGTGTGTGTGTATATATATATGCATGACTTGCATATTAAAATTCTGTGTAGTTAACTGGTAACAAACAAGAGCTTATTTAATAGGTCAGTAACAGTGCCTTAAAGTGCTCACGAAACTGAGATACTTCACCTGCTCCTTTATAGTGGCAGCTTGTGTTTATTTATAGAGGGGTTCATATTCATTTAGAAATATCAGTTCTTTCCTCCTCTGTCTTTGGATAAAAGCTGCAGTTTGTCCTTTAAATCTCTGGGGTGTGAACTGCAGTTTAGAGGGGGACAGTGTCACCTGCTGCCTTAAAAGTCTTAGACATCAGTGGGTTTTTTCCTGTTTGTATTACTTAATCTTGGTGCTGCTTGTGGAAATGGATGAAATAGGATACTGACATGTGTGTTCCTGTTGTTGCTGTTTGGGAGTCTTGGCATCCCAGCAATGAATTTTAAGTAATTTATGCAGCTGTGTGGGCATGTGTCTCTCAGCTTCCAAACAAACAGTAGCTGGTGTACGTGCCTGTGCATTGCAAGGCAAAATCTGGCATTTGAAAGGATCTGGGATGAACAGGGCAGAGCTAATGGTTTCCAGCTCACACTATTTTGGTAACAAGCCTGGTTACTACAAATACTGCCAGAAACGAGTAAGACAAATCTGCTTTGGGTCTCAGACTCTTACCCTCTCATTCCAGACTTTGCTTTCTAGAAAGGTAGTCTGTTAGTAGCTCAGTGATGTTTCATGCTGTTCCTACAGCCTCAGGATTTCTTAATCTTCCTTACGGTTACTTCAGGAGCGTTTAGTTTTACGGACAATGATTTGTTTTCCTCCCTTGGTCTTTTCTTTTACTTGAACAAAATAGGAAGATCAGGACTAGTAGAGCTACTTTGGACTATGGCCTGTTCTCTTTTAACTTTTTAACTTGCTGGCTGTGTGCTGATACACATACAGAAGCTGTTAATCATGCAGAGCAAATTGTAGAGGAAGAAAAACACTTGCAGAATGTGCTGATTATTTGCTGCCATTAGGTTTAATTGGGATTATCTGGAATACGTGCTTCCTGTGCTGCTGACCATTTACACCTGTCCATATAGAAGGTAAGCCCTATTTCTACAACTACCTTGCATTTAAAAATATAAAAAAAATTCCTCTGCTGCTTTCATGCTTTTGGGGCTTCCTTTTCCTGCTGCTGCAAGTGGAGTTATAAAGTCCTGGCTATACTATCTGATAACTGGACTGGACTGTGATATGAGCCAGATCTTGAAGTCTCTTTCTCAAAGGTCTAGAAGACAGGGATCGTCTTGTGTCTTGAGTATGCGCAGCACCAAAAAATGGTGATAGTTTTTGTAGAGAATACAGTGGAGAAGTACAGAGTTCAGAACCTACTTCAGAGGGTTTTTTGCTCGTGCAGACCATGAGACACATGTGTCATTAGAGAACGTACAGCAGGACCTCATGATCTGTGCTCTTGATGAAGGTGTGGCCTAAGATTTTCCTAACCAGGGAACTAATTTTAGACTCTCTTCTTAGATGTGGGGTTTGAGTTTGTTCTGGTTTTTGATTGCCTTTTTGATCACCTGCCTGAATAACACTTCAGACTCAAGGCTTCTGTTAATTTCATGGAACCTCGTACTATTTTCTGACTGTAAAATAGCAAATTTTAAGGTTTAAGGGCGGTAGCAGCGCCCCTGCTGCTTACCACGGGCGTGCAGCAGGCACCCCCAGTTTGCCCAGTCTTCCCCAAGTTGTTCAACTGTTTAAATCCTGGCCCCTCTACCCACCCGACAAGGAGCAGGATGAGGCAGCAACTTTTGACTGTAGCTTTGCAAAAGTGAACTTGACTTTGTCCCAAACCAAAAAAGCTCTATCGTGTTAGAATTTAGGTGAAAGCCTCCAGCAGTGGCCAAGAAAGTGACTGCCTGGAGCTGCCCTGGGGCTTCCCCTCTGGGCAGGATGGGCCCGGGGCTGGAGCTGGGCGCAGGACCAGGCAGCACCCCAGGCCTGTGTTGAACGTGTGGGATGGGGGAAACGGGGCTGGTGGATGGCAAAGGCCTCAGCCAGCAAGGAGGAGTCTTGAGTAGAGGGATGGGTTTGGTCATCTTTGTTTTTCAAAGCTCCTGCAGCGTGGGTACTTTGTAGAACATAAAAAAAAAAAAAAAGGTTGTTGAAACTACAGGGGCTGTGCATCTAAAGGGCAGGTTCTGCTGCTTGTGCTTGAATCAGAGAGGTAACGGTATCCAGAGTCACAGGGCTCCTGTTTAAAACTATTTTTACGCTTGTTTGTTCCTGGTAGATTTCCTGGGGAGTTTTGCACTTGACATTTTGGCTTCAAAATCCCACCTTACTAGAAAGAGCAGGGTTTTCCCTTTTTAGCAGAAGATTTTATGAAACAATGGAAATCAACTTGATGCTAAGAAGCAACCGTAAGGTGTATCCCATGGGACTCACTCTTCTGCTTCAGGCTCTTGCTTGTGAAATAAGTAAATTCTATCTTTGTGGAAGCTGCTGTGGAGCAGCTTGGCTTCTGAGGGAGCAGGTGTTTTAAGGACAAGTGTAATTAACTTTTCAAGGAGGAGGCTGAAACAGGACATTAAGGGAGGGAGGTAAAGTTGCTGTTACAGTGAGAAAGCTGCTGTTGCATCTTCCTGTTACCTTCAGTGTATCAAAATAATGCTCATATTGCATTTAAAGTTCAAAACCAGAGTAAGATGGTATAGCGTGATACGTGAACACGACTGGAATTTGTTCATCTGATTTCTACAGGTGGTGTTTGGAGGTAAGACAACTTTGCCACGTCCTACTTCTTTCAAATATTTTTCTTACAGAAAGGAAGAAGAGAGTTAGGCTTTTTATAGTTAATAATTTGCTGGGATTTTGCACTTCTAGCTTGTTGTTACTCAGCATTCCTTGGAACATCAGCTGCCCATAAGCAAAGGCAGGCAGTGTGTTATTTCCTTAAGTCCATTCACAAAATGTTTCTGCCAAATGGTTTTAGGAAGGTTTTAGGGAGAAAGACAATGTAGCTTGAGAGCAGCACCGTGGATTTTTTTGTTTTAATACTGTGTCTTTTTCTCCATGGATTCAGGAGGCAGTTCTGTTTTTACAAACTGAAATGTTTGAGTACTTTTAAAGTAAATGAAAAAAAATAAGGCAACTGTGCAGTGACTCACTCAAGATTTTTGATTTGTGGTGTTGTCATGGCAAGTTACCCAACTCTTGTAACTAAGGCTAAAAAAAGTCAGATTTTTACTCTTGCTTTCGTACTGATGCTAACTTCCCTCTTGTTTTGCAAAGCTACAGGACTTTACACAGGTTGCTTGGGTTGTTTTTTTTTTTTTTAGATTAGTCAGCAGTTGAGATGAAGAGGAAGCCTTTTGCCTGGCTGTTTCAGGGCTTTAGTGCCTGCTTCCCCAGTTTTTGAAGGTAACATTTTTTTCTCATTAAGGCCAAATCTCTGAATCCCTTGAAGTGGAGAGAGCAGTATAGAAGCCTTGGTTACTAGATAAAAGTGAAGACACATAATCTGTCTGGATAAAATATCTATTACCACCTGGGACTGGAAAATGCTTTTATTTTTCAGTTAAAGAATGGGCTACTTTGAGCTGCCTGATGTGTCAGTGCACTCAGCAAGTCTGCAGATGATACAAAGAAGCGAGGAGAAGAGACTGGTGGACCAGCTGGGGGCACTGCCACCCACAGGGAGAGGGACAGGCTGGGGACAGGGGTCAACAGGAACCTCAGGAACTTCAACAAAGGGAAATGCCAAGTTCCTACACCTGGGCAGGAATAACCCCAGGCACTAGTACAGGCTGGGAAGCAGTCTTCAGGGATGCATTAGGCAGAGCATTGCTGAGGGAGGTGAACCTTCCTCTCTCCTCAGCCCTTAGGAGACATGGCTGGAGGGCTGGGTCCAGTACTGCCTTTCCCAGTACAAGGTACGGACTTACTGGAGTGACTCCAGCAAAGGGCTAGGAAGATAATGGAAGGGCTTGTAGCATCTGACACGAGGAGAGGGTGGGGGTGTTCAGCCTGGAGAAGGAAAGCTCAAGGGGATACTATCTAAGTATTTAAATACCTGATGGAGGGGAGTAAGGAAGCCAGGCTCTTCTCAGTGGTGCCCAGTGACAGGACAAGAGGAAACAGGCACAAACTGAGAGACAGGAGGTTCCACTGAGCCTGAAGAAGAAAGTGTTTGTAGAGTGAGGATGGCCTAGCACTGGCACAGGCTGCCCAGAGAGGGTGTGGTGTCTCCATCTTTGGTGCTATTGAAAATGTGACTGCCTACAGCCCTGCACATCCTGTTCCGGTTGACCCTGTTTTGAGCAGAGCTGGACTCTACTGTATCCAGAGGCCCCTTCTGCTCTCAGCGATTTCATGCACTCTGCTCAAAGGTATGTATGTAACAGCACAAGTCATCTCACAAATGCATGTGAATTCTAATTACAGAAAACATTTATCTCAGGTGACAGTCCATGTATGTTTACCCTGTGGTTGGCTGGCAAATTACTACTTAAAGGGTGTTACTCTGTGTGTGAGGAGTCCTGAACCTTTCAGTAACAGTAATTGCTGCACAATCACTTCAAGTTCCTACCACTTGCTTGTGCAATGAGAGGAAATTCAGCAAGGGCAGGATTTGGAGCTCTGTGCGATCAGGTAGCAGCAAGGTAGCGATGGAGCAGATCCTTCAACCTGAACCTGTTTTTCTGAATGTAGACTGCAATGAAGGCAGAGAGTAGAGAGAAACAAAGGTTATGGCTTCTTGAGATGCTTTTGTGTGATTAGACTTTCAGGCAAAGAACTTGGAACTCTGGAACCATCATCAGCTGGGTTTTTCTTGGGTGTCTTCTGTTGCAACGGACATTTCCTCACCAGATGGAACAGCAGAGAATAAAAGTATTTGAAGACTGCATAGCCATAACAAGTAGACTCATTAGATCATCTCGCTTCAGCAGGTAGCCCTTGGCTTAAAAAAACCCACCTAGACAAAACAAGGACTAAAGTGCTTTTGCTCACTTAATTAGGCATCTTTCAGAAACAAAAAAGTTATAGGAAATAAGTCAGGAATAAAAGCAGCTTTTAAATAAGTGACAGATGGCTAACATAGTCCTATAGTTAATGCCTTAATCCATTTTAAAATAATGAAAATAAGATATTGTAATGATTATGTAGGAACTAATTCCAGTATACACATGGTTTTCTGTCCACATCAAGGCATTTTATTGAGGTATAAACTTTGCAGAAGATGAGGTAACAATTTGCATAAGGCTTATGCAAAATAACTTCACAATTAAAATTTACTTGGCATTAACTACTAGATGTGGAGACTGATAATTCCTGCTTGTTAGATTCTCCTCCATGCACGGTTCTGTTAATGCTAGTGGTAGGGACTGTGGAGAAGGCACAGCAGCTGGAGGTAAGGATGCTTTCATACAAGTTTTAGAGCTTCTTTTCAGTGGTTTATATTAGGTTTATATTACTGCAACAGATGACACCAGCGACAATTTAATGGAAGTTTGTCCAATGTGAGAAAGGGGGTGCTAATATTCTTGTAGCAATGAGAGTGAGCTGGGTGAGTGGCTGTATCGAGGGGTTGTTTTTTAAGAAAGCTTTTTAAGTTTTGGGATAAAAAGCCCCATGTTGTTCAAGTTAGTACTCTGAATTTGGCACTTTTGAGTTTTAAGTTGTCAGACTTGTTAAGGCTAAAACATGGAAGTCTTGGTAAAGATAGAGTCTTTGTGTTTTTATACACTCCTCTTACATACTTATATAAGTATGTGCTCCACTTCCTCAATTTCAGATTGTAAGAAATTCTCTCAATGTATCTTTAGCGCAGCTCCCTTGAAGCTTGCAAAATAATTTCACTTTAGTCGTGAAGAATATACAGAAAGTTTTCTACAAAAACTTCAGTTGCTATTTGACATGTAAAACATTCCTTCCTGGTGAATGTTAATATTCTAAGACCTAGTAGCAATTCCTGCAGACAGTAAGAATCATGATATCATTAAAACTATACTATAAAATGTACAGAAGCACATATAGAAAATTAACCAGAGAAACATCAGTTGTCCACCCAAAGTCATTTTTCTAATCCAATTCAAAAAGATTATCAAAATACAAAACCAGCTTTTAAAAACAGCCTGAGGTAAGAGTTAAATGCAAATAGCAATCTTTTTTCTTAAAAACATAGCTGTATTGAATTCTAGGTTACTTACTGTCAATAAAAACTTTTACTAACAATTGTAAAGAGTACTTTAACTAATACAAAAGTATATAAACATTGTACGTGGATTCAAAGGTAAAAAAGTACAATACTGCACTTTTCATTTAAAAATATATAGTTATGACAATTCAAACTTTTGTTACCACACACAGTTAACTGGCTTTGGATTAGCTGCTACTGTCGTCCATGGAACAGTCAGCTAATTTTGTGTGCTCCTGACTTTCAGCTGTGCTGGGACATGGTATTTTGCCACATCCATTTGCCTGAGTAAGTCGTTGGCTGTAAAACAAAATGTAAGCTTGAGCCCTGCATACTTCTTCCATAGTGCACATGTTGAGTTTTGAATCATTGCAGTGTACCCAAAATCCTGCAGTGAAGAAATACACACACAAAAAAAAAAAAGTCATCAGAACACTGATTTGAGGTAACTGCATTGCATTGTATTTAATAACTAATTACTGAGTCTTAATGAAGAAGTTGTGTAGAAGTTCTACACTATTTCAGTTGATCTACTATATTTGCCTCTACATTTTAAACCCCCAGCTTAGTTTTTTGTCACGATTTAGCCCCGAGTGGCAACCAGGACCATGCAGCTGTTCACTCACTCTCTCTCCCACAGTGGGATGGGGGAGGAGAATTGGAAAAAAAGGAAACCTTGCAAGTTGAGATAAAGACAGTTTAGCAAAAGAGTAATGGAAGAGAAGATACTAACAGTAATAATAACAATAAAAGAATACACAAAATGAGGGATGCAATAGTGCCCAATCATGAACTGTGCAGCCAGTCCCAAGCAGCGACTGGCGATCCCTGCCTGCTGGACAACCACAATTTATACACTGAGCATGACATGCATGGTATGGAATACTCCTTTGGCCAGCTTGTCCTCTCTATACTCCCTCTTGGCTTCTATGGGAAGCTGAAAAGGTCCTTGCCTTAATCTAAGCATTACCTAGCAACAACTAAAACAGTACGTGTTATCAACATTATTCTGATACTAAATCCAGAATACAGCATTTACTAGGAAGAAAGCCAACTATCCCTCAGATTTATGAGACTTTACAGACATGTTCCATCTGTAAAGTCTCATAAATTATTCAGTTGTTCGAAACAATTTTTGTACTGAATAAGTCAATGCAAAAATTGAACTGTTTTGGGTCTGCAGAACTGCAATTCTCACTCCAGGCAGTTCAGCTACAAGCCATTCCCTCTTGCATTTGAGAACAGAGAATAAACTGATGAGTTTAGAATGAGGAACACCCCTTTCTTTCAGGGCTGGTTCCTACCTCCTTCTGAATTGTAGCAGTAGGCAGTGTAGTGCCCTGAGCCAAAGCCTTTCCCGTGATGCATCACCACAGCAGACAAGTCGTAGATAAAGCAGTCAGGTAGGAGGGACTTGAGGGATTCTCTGCAGCAGTAAGGTTCCATGTTCAGTATTTGATCAAAATTAACATGTACGCCAATCTTCTCGCGATGATTGCGTCCCGACCACCTGGAAAGTTAAGTCAAATGAAAGCTTACATGTTTTTTCAAAGAAGTAATACAGCATTCTGAATTATGTTTTAACATAAGTGTTATCTTCACTATTATCTTGGTGCACAAAATAAATGCTAATTTTCACACTTTTTTCCTAGGCTTCCTCTTTGATTTTTTTATTTCAAAACCTTTTAAAATGTGTATTCTCATCCTGTGAAATATCCATCTTAAGATCTGTATAATGGTGAGTGGGAAGTACTTCCCACATAGAACAAATGAGAAATGCTAATGAGATATACTATCTCATTTTCAGTTTCCTTTGTATTCAGGACAGACTTTGTACTAATGTGTTGACATAGATGAAGTTTCCACTTCCTTACACTCAGGCTAATCCATTAATGTGTTTGGTTATATGAAGGTTATGTAAGATTTCCACTGAATACAATATTGGTTGGTATATTAGTGAAAATGAGCATTTGCTCTACATGAAGATAAACACAAGAATTTTTATCAACCGAGTTCACAGAGAGGTTAGTAGGTTTTGATGGAAAAGAAGGATGAAATAATTTTAGTATTAAAGCAGCAAGTAGTTGGAATCCAAAAGGTCAATTCACTATTTATAGCATGTTTAAATTAAACAAGAAAACTAAGTTTCTAACAACCATTTCTCATCATAAAGGGAAATGACACTGAAGCTGAAAGACATTGACCCCAAAGAGCAGAAGAGCAGGACTGAACTGGTTTGCAATGCTGTTTGTTGTGGTGCTACTTACCTAAACCGTTTAAGATGTAATCTGAGAACCTGAGGTAGCCGACACACCATAAGCTGCTTCTGAGCTTCTGTGAGTATAACTGGTTTAGAAGAAAACTTCCTTCGTTTTGCTGAAGCATAACACACAGTTACACAATACAAATCGCGATAACAGCCTTGAGTTTCACTCTAAGATTTAGCCACCAAATTTTGAGTATCCTTAAAAAGGCTACACTCAGAGTCGTTTGGCAAAGATTATTTTATGATGCAAACACAAAATAACCTGTGGTCACTTAGGTTAGTCACCTTCATTTAAAAAGCTGATGGGTTCTTCAGCTGGGAATATCAGAATCCCCATTAATGTGTGATCAGACTTTATCGAAGAGAAGCATCACACTTTAAAACATCCTTTGAATAATTCCACCTACTAGATGGTGAGTAATAGCCGTCAAGTGGCCACACCAGGACTTCATTTGCAACATACTTTTAGGACTTTTAGTATTTTCCTTCACTTTCACAATCAGTTTAGTTTATATTTTACACAGAGAACGTACGCATGAGTACATACTGCCTTTACTCACTGTTGCACTGATCACATGCATATATCTTTCCTTCCAAAGCTTCAGTTTCTGTAAACTTGGCCAGCATTTCTGTCAGCAGACATGGATACTGAGACGACATCTCCTTGCCGTTGCAGTGATACCTCTCAGGAAACTCCAGGGATAGGTCCCAGAAAGGTTCTATGGTATTTGATTTATTGTCACAGGCAAGACACGTAACCTGTAAAACAATATTTCACCAGTTGCTTACACTCCTTTGCTAAAGTGTACCATAACATAACTCTAAAAATCTATTTTTTTTTTTTCCCCTGGAGACAACCAATGCAACCAAAGACATAGTCGTTTAACAGAAAAAGTGATACACCTTTCTTTTCCCTGAAGCAGCATGTCCAATACTGTTATCACGAATAGGTATGTGTTCTTATGTTTTACTGAGAAATGAAAGTGGTGTCAAAATGGTCTGTCTGGGACTGTCCGAGAGAAAGCAGCTGGTGGAGTCACAGGAATCTTTTCTCCAAAAAAGAAACACACCAAAAAGGAAAATTTACATGAAAGAGAGAAACTATAGTTTAGGTTAATATAAAAAAAAACCAAAAACACGCACACAAAAAAAATCAACAACAAAACAAAACCAAAATCACAACACACAGCTGGGGATTTTAAAGTCATATCCTTCTTACTTTGTAAGTCTTCCAGGGAAGCCTGGATTAGGAAGCACACTTCTTCAAAGAAAAATTAACAGGTAAAAATAATTTATTTCTTCTTTCAGTAAGTGGATCCATCGTCACACTAGGGAAAGGACAAGCAGTAAGACAACATAAATAGAATGTCAAGAAGTGAAGTGAGTCAACCTGGAAAATGCAGATCATTCATCAGGGAACAATTAACTTGTGATAACATTCAATATTTAGGAAAGTTAAGTTAAAAGCAGTAGCTCTTCTACGTTGTAACACAACACATTAAGTGTTGATTTGCAACGCAGTTTCTAAAAGCCAGCTCAAGCTGTTTATAGAAGAGTGTCACATCATTTGAGTCTTCCTCCAAAGGACCTCTACCCTTTCACAATCCATCTGGATGAACAAGATCTATTAGCAGCTGACCTAGCAGTAGTAAAACTCTATTTAGATTGTAACAAGCACAGTTCAAAAAGGCTACACAGAAATAGCAGTAAATATCAAGTGTGTGTGAGTGACTAAAGATATATTCACCTTAATGTGTTCAATGCAACAAGTACAATACAATCCTGAGGAGTAATAACCCAAGTTCTCTACTGTTAAGTGTATTTATTAACTTATAAATTGCAGTTGATCACTCACTTAAGCAACTCTAACCTCACTGCTCTAGAAAAGATGCATTCTGAAAAATAACTTGAATTTTAATTGGACTCAGGTGGACAGCTTTGACAAAACTTCCATAAGCATCCAACATGTTCCCACCCCCTTCCCCAACAATGAAACTTTCCCACCAAAAAAATAAAGGAACTCCAAATTTTCAGATAGGACAAACTGTCAAGATACTGCTATATATCAGCTCAGAATAACAGACAGGTGTTATGAGACACCACCATTTATGTTTTACAGTAAATGGAATATCAAATATGTCATTAAGTTTGCACCACAAGGTTAAATAATGGTCAAATTAAATCTCTATAAAGCGTGCTTCCTATTTAGGAAAATACCACAAGTTTTTGAAACAATACAAAGATGTAATAACAAAGGAATGAAAATCCATGAGGGATACAAATACTGTTATTTCACAGGCACACCTTTGTGTTGCTGTTCGACATAAATTCAGTGCAGTTCTCTTCAATCAGGTTAGTAAGACTATACAGGAGTAAAAATGCACTCAGTTTTGTTCAAGTGCTCCTTTCCTTATTTTTGTCTGAAGATTTGCTGTTACATAGGTATTCACCCTGCTTTGTCTGTTATTTCGTCATAATTTATAAATGGACAGACCTGTCACCTTATGGTACCTTTTCCTCCTAGGTGTTCTTGTGAGCAATTATTTAATGCATTTATTAGCTACAACATATACATTAGGTAACTAATGAGGATGTGCCTTTGTGTACCAGCACACATTTAGCAGTGGATTTTTAGGAAAGCTGTTCGCTGCTTTTAAATTCTAAGAAGAAAACACCACTGCCTTGTTCTTAGAAAACACAACTTTGAACTTACATGTCAGAAAAGAAGAGAATCTTCTGTTTTAATTTACATTGACAGGAGCTTCTTTTGTAAGTGCTAACATCTGGCAATGTTTCAAAGCCACAAACTATTAGTAATTCAGAGCTGGAATCTAGACTTGGAGACAAAATGATATGTTTGGCCACAGTTCAAGCTAACTCCAGCATAAACACAGAATGACTAATAGATTTTTGCTGTACAAATGGGTGATTTTGTTGGGCCAAAAGTTGATTTAATTGACTAGTTACTTAAGAATTCGTTGCACATGAATGCATGCTGAAGATTAATGGGTTCAGGAGGAAGTACACACATGAACTTAGTACAGGTAATTTTAACAACTTCTGAAGTTTTAAATTTAGTGTGTAATGTTAACAATCTAGGTTGTTTTAATATCCTCTTTCTCAACTAGTTAATAAGTATTACCCTAAAGAAAAAAAAAATAAATTCCAGCTTTCAATTTTTGCCTCTCAAAAAAACCAAAAAAGATAAACTCATGCCACTTCTCATCTCATCATGCAACTTTGAGCAAAGCTGATTTGTTTTGACAAAATCCTGTCCTGATGTACAGCTGCACTTATTTCCTCAAATGCAAGACACTCCTCTGCACCGTGAGGCTGCAGGAAAGTTAAAACTCTGCAGTTATCTGGGATTTGCATACTCGCCACCAGCCAAGGGACAGATTTGGCTGAGCACACCCCCAGCCCTCTCAGCCCCAGTGCGACTGCTCCTCTACCAACTCCCACTCAATGGGAAACGAGAGGGAAATCAGGGCTGGAGAAAAAGGTCGGAAGTAGTTTTCTTAGCCAATTTGGATTACTCAACAAGTAGGAGGGTCCCTACCCTTCCCCGGAATTCATCTGCACTGGCCTGTCCGTCAGCACGGGCTTCACCTCCTCCTCTTTCTGCCCTCAGTGGGACTCCTCTGCCTCACGCTCCCAAACGATTCACACAATACGGGTCAGGTTTTCTTTTTGCACGAAAAGCACTGAAATTGTACAAACTGCTCAAAAGTGAGCACAAGATGTGAGGTTTTTATAAAAAACAAACCAAAAAATCCCCAAACATCAACTCAAAGGGCTGGCAAAAACTTTATGCATCTGTGCAATGTAACTTTTTGTGGTGTGACTATGCACAACAGTAACAGGAAAGTCACTTTGCCCGAGTAATCTGGTTAGGGACATTTATCTTTTTATGACTGTATTTTAGAAATCCAGAGTTTGATTCCACCTCCCCTTTACATTCCACAATTGCTATTTTAAGGAGCCTTAATGCTGTCATTTATAACAAAGCTATATGAGAAGCTTAAATTAGGGCAAAGAACATCTGAAATCTCTACCTTATGTTCTGCCCTGACCACCCTCTCACACCTTGAAACAGGGGTGCTATATACACTTGTTTGGTTACAGCTGAGCGTTCAATCATGGGTCAAAGGCCAGGCTGAAAGAGCTAGACCAAATTGCTTAATTCAAGTTAAGCATGGAGGCCACTCAGACAACCATCATTGTGCCCACAATAATTTGATGGACAGCCACTGCCCCAGATGGCATTCAGCCTAAATGCAGCCAAAGAAAATAGTTAACATATTGCTGCAGAAGAAGCCAACTGTTACTACCTCTGCTCTAATTCCTTTTTTATTATTATTTTTAAGAACAGGAAGATGGCCAGTGCTGTTTTTGAGCTTTCACTACGACTTAAGTTTTCACTGTATGAGACATATATAGAAAGAGTAGCAGTCAAGTTTTTCCACAGCAAAGTAATCAAAGAGAAGGGTACTTTTAGGATGCTGCTATAATATGGAAATCCACATGACAATCCATACTGTATTTATTCAGTTAAAAAAATAAGCTTTGTAGTGATGAGCATACACCATCATCAAAATTATCTGTATCTGTTTAACAGAATAACATAAGCATAATGATAGCAAACTGTCACCTGTGATTCAATGGCCTCCTATGGATTAACTTCGTTTAAAATGTTGCCTTCATCTATTTGAAAGGCAACTTGACAACCACTTTGTGATTCAGGCAATGCATAGAAGCACAGAGACTAATACCAGGATGTAGAAATCAACATATAGGTCATGGATGGGCTAAACGCAAATCCTACTATCACCTACCTGAAGTTCTCATGGTTTTTAACAGTTGATTCAGTCTGAGACTTAATATCCAGCACTGCATGACAGTCAGCCCCAGCATTCTCCCTCAAACTTCAACTTGCAGCATACTATTCAAAACTGAAGGGCTTTTAAAAAAACCCAAAAATTTCACATTTCTGCTTCTCTCAGACAATCTATCTTGAAATACACCATGTAAGTAAAAGAAGCAAGATTTACAATGAGAATCACTACCTTTTAAAACTTTATACATAGTTTGCATACTAAATTGGCTAGAACCCACTTCACTCTCTAGGTCTTGACACGTTCCTTTCTCTCCACACTGTTCCTCTGCAGTGCTGAGTGAGGCTGGGGGGAGGCACTTTGCTCAGATTTCATCTGAAACAGGATCAGGAAGTCATCAAACCACTTGGTTGGGGGGTTTTTAACTATGACTAGAGATACCAAAAGCTAGTTCTTACTAGGCAACGCTGTAATAAATGGTGAATTATTGGGAAAAAAGTCTGTGACGATAGGTTTGTCCTAAGAAGAAACAGCAACTAATCACAGCTTTGCTGTAGAGGAAACTCATTACTACACCAGCACAGGCACTGCTCTTCACTTGCACTGCTCTTGGGTATTGCTGGAACAGAAATCTCAGCAGAGCTTTACATAGAGCACCAGATTAAAAAGAAGTGGTATCCTCACAAAGACTTTCCAAAACCCCAAACGAAACAGTTTCTAAAGGGTTCCTCACCCTTTAGGGTTCCACTCCAAAAAGATGTTAAAATTGGCTAGGTATTTCTTTGATCGTTTACATTAAACTTGAATTTAGTCAGCAGCACTCTATGAAGAGGTCATCATCAACAACTATTTACTGCTTTGCAACATGCGCCAGTTCAGTAAAACTCTGCTTTCATAACTCAACATCAATTTTCTTCCTTGAATTACATACCCAAGCAGCTTTCACATGTCAGCACAAACCTTACTACTTTTCCCCCCCTTACTGGGCCTTTTTTAGCAACAGAAAATATCAACTGCTTGCCTAGAATTAGAAACTATCCCCGATTAAACTAAAAGAACAAAGGAGCTCGCTGATGGCATTGCAAGGTCATGGCAATCAGGGGATGTTCCTGAGGACAGGAAGAAAGCAAGTGTCATTGCTGTCTTCAAGGATGTTCTGGGGAACTACAATCCAATTGGCATCACCTTGAGACCTGCAGGGAAGGCTGATGGAGCAAATAATTCTGGAAACCTTTTCCAAAGATATTAAGGACAGGATGATGGGTTGGGAGCAGATTAAGATTGATGATGGGAAAATCATGGTTGAGTAGCCTGATAGCCTTTTCCTACAATAAGATGACTGGTACAGATAACCAGCGAATGAGTGGAAAACAGTGGATGTTTATCTTCAGTGAGGCTTCCAAGACTGCATCCCATAACATGCCCACAGAAAAATAATGATGAATTGCAGGCTAAATAAACGGACAGCAAGATGGAGTAAAAACTAAATGAACTGCCAGGCTCAATGCATTGTGGTCAGCAGCACGAAATGCAGCTGGATCCCAGACACTACTAGTGTACCCCAGGCGTTGATACGGGGTCCAATTCTGTTAAAACCTCGGCGAGTTTGCAGATGACACAAACCTGGGTGGAATGTCTGATACACCAGAGGGTCGTGCTGCCTTCCAGAGGGAGCAGGACAGGCTGGAGAAATATGGTCAATATTTTGCTCTTTTGCGATTGAAGAATCAAAGACAGAGACAGTGGGTACTTCCCACAAGAGTACAAGCACTGAGAGATTGAAAACGACTGGGATTTAAATATACATATAGGCATTTGCTGGGCAGTCTCAGTGTGGTTGAGAGGGATGAGCCACTGCTTGAGCAGATCTGCCTCTGAAAACACAGGTTTAAAAGATACAGACTCCTTTGTCCAGTAAGTGCTAGAGAACAACTTTCTTCAAGCAGTCACTGGAGGAACAGCGGCATGTGAAAAAGGAAAGAACAGAGGGGAAGGGTTTTTACTTTCCTTAGATGTACTGGGTATTCAAGTTTCACAGTTTTTACCGCAGAATAAACAGCTGTAACCCTAAAAGGGATTGTTGAATAGATAAAAAAAAAAATTCAAGAGGCAATCTACTCATGCAATTCCTGGAGTTACTCATTACCTAATCTAGTATTCCACAAAATAGAAGAAGATTTCAAGTAGTAGGTGAAGAAGAGTTACTTTAAATCAGCTGAGAATATAACGAAACAAAATCTACTAACTCATAAAAATATGCAATTGTTTTGACATCACCTAAAGCTTTTTCTAGTTATCAAAAAGCAATCTGGATAAGATTCTCACACACCTAATCTTCTCTTTCCTTAATCCTAAATTCAGTTGCTGAATTTAGCACTGAATCAGCCTGCTGAAACAGGCAGCCATTTCAATAGCAACAGACCGATTGCAAACTCCAGTTTATGACTTCCCTTCAAGTTAAAATAGAACAGCTACAAAAAAAAAGGGAAAATGTTTTATTGCACATGTGAAAGCCATATGAAACCTAAGTAAACATACAGCTTATCTGGATTGTAAGTGATCCTCTGTGTACTGTATCAAAAGGATTTCATAGCATTCATGAAGTTTGAAGGTCATAGAATCATTTGAGTTGGGAGGGACCTAAAGATCATTGAGTTCCAACACCCCTGCGATGGGCAGGGACACCTCCCACTAGAGCAGGTCAAGAATATTGATTCTACTGCATTTGAGTATCTCACAGAATCAAGTATCTTTAACTAATGTTTTCAATGGTAAACATAACTTTTTAGTGATACTAAAATGGAAAGCGTCTGCACACTGGAACAAGCTTCTCAATGCCCCTTATTCATGAATTAAGGTGTAGCTCATTAAACGCTTTAGACTAAAATCTAAATTTTAGTCTAGCAGGCTACAGCTCCCATTATCTTCTAGAGATAAATCACCATACTGTTACAGCTTATAGGTAGGTAAAGTTAAGAAAGTTAACCCTACAAGGTCAAAGCATACACTTTTTTTTTTTTAAGAGCTAACATTGTCAAAGGTGTGATGACATAGCAAGAAGTCTCATACTTTTCTTTGGCCCGGTACAGATGTTTCCTTGACTTTTTTGTTAACTTCACTGTAGCAGTCTGTGCATGTTCTGACAAATGCCTACCAAAATCATGATGCAGGAATCTTATTGAGTAAAATAATTGCCTAATATAGTTTTTAATGCTCATACTTCCATGTGCAAACACCAGCGACTGAATCACTAAGAGGACCTCAATACATTTTATCAAGGAAAAAATGTAATCTTCTAGGGTTACCTTTTGCTTTTAATACTTATCATGTTCAGAAGTACTCACGAAGACTAAACTGAAACAAAGGAGTGGCAGAAGACAAAGGTAACATTAGGAGGTAAAGTGCTGGACATTGCCAGTGGGAACTGCCTAATGAGCCAGGGGAAAATTACTACAGATAACAGGCTCTATACTCTTTTCCTTGTTCCTCTCACTCTAGGTGTTCTGAAGTTCATCAAGGCTGCATTTTGCATACAGACATTGACCAGCTGCAGTAAAAGAGCTGTGTGTTTTAGTCACAGAAGTCACAGGATAGCTCAAAACTGTTTAATTCCCTTTCAGTCTTACTCGATGACACTTCTCACTATTCCCCTCCCTGGTTCCAGGAAGGGGGGAGGGTTTCTAGTCACAAGCCTCTTCACATAACAAAGCTAAAAAACATGTGAAAGAAATGGTACTACTGAAATAATGCTTGTGTCTTCAAAGCCTTGAAAATTCTTCCAAAAAGTGACCCCTATAAGAAGGTTTATATTGCAACCAAGCTTTGCCAGTATACTTCAGCAATTACTTTGTTTTACTTACAAAGGTACTATTCAGGAAAGGAATGTGATTTTCAAATAAAGCTTTAATGAGGTAATATGCCAGACACTTGTATTAGCCCAACCCTGATACAAGATATGTTTACTACCCTGAGGAAAGGAAGTCTGCCAACAGAAATGCTCTTACACTGGGCCAAATGAAAGGCAGAAGATGATCTGGTTGTATTAGTAGACACAACAATTTCTAGTAGTTACACAAAATCTAAGATGACCTAAAAGCTACAATATGCTGCAAACAACCCTAGTTTTAAAAGTACTTTTATCTTATTAAGTTTATCATAGCAATAAATAATCCTAACACAACCAAAAGCTACTTAGATTTCTAGCTTCACATATTAAAAGCATCCACATTTTTGTTAACTTGTATTAAACCTCTACTCTTTCACACAAGATACCCATTAAATGCTTCTGCACTCCTTCAGTAACGTCTGCATCCATAAAGACCATAAAGACCATCCATAAAGACCCCCATCCTGGGGGCTAAGACTTTCTCAATCCCTGTTCCTGCTATAATTTGGTTATTTTTCAGATTAATTCAAACAGCATTTGTTTGTTCATCCAGTTCTCAGACGCTTGTACACGCATGTTGGGATATGCATAATAGTAAATGGACACACTGAAGTACTTAACAGGAAGCCCAGACAAAGGAAAAGAGAGAGTAGTCTGGCAGAAAAAAAAAAAAAAAAAACCCAACCAAACAAAAAACCACCACAACTCCACTCCACAAATTTGGTTCCTGTGTTGACAGAGCCTTCTATGTCTTTGTAACAGAAAAGTATTAGTAATCTCATGCATAGCATCATGGCAGGCAATTACTCAGTAGTAATGAGTCTCAAATTCAAGCTGTTTACTGAAATATTAGCCTGCTTGGCATCCATTACCTAATCAGTTTCCACTTAGACGAGATTGACACCTTCCTTCACACCTTTTATCTAGTATCACTGTAGTGATAAGCTAGATGCTTCTAATTGTAAATTCTTTATTCCTGCAAATTAGTTAGCTAATAGCAACGTCAGATGTTTCTCAGTAGTGTGCTTTAAAATACCAAATTTCACACTTAGGTTTATCCGGTGACTCTGTCTACTGAAAGTTTTAGGAGTACTGTTGTGGTTTAGAAACAACCTTTCTTCTGAAATTGTGTTCATTATACGCTCCCTATCCTCCCTCAGGAGTTATAAATGTATTAACCTTTTAAGTATGCCCGTCACTGACCAATATAAGTTCATAACTACATATTGAGTTACACACTTAAAAAAAAAAAATCATAAAACATACCTGACTTAATAGCTGTCCATGAAAAATGTTGTTAACCACATTCAAAACCTGTTTTATAAGTTTTCTTTGAGAAGCAGGGATGAGAGCTGGGTATCTGGTCCCCGTAGTCTCCAATTCCTGCTGCACTTTATCCAAAAGTTCACAGAGAAATTCCTGAGCGTCTTGTTGGGCATATCCTCTGAAGGCTGGAATTAGTCTCCATACAGAATGAAGCATGGCAAAAGGAGACACCAGTGCCCATTTGCCAGACCACATAACTTGAAACAGAGTATGCAACTCATGACAGAGAGAAATATGCTTTGAACTGGGCTCCCTGGGCTGAATAAGTTCCATATTTCTACTTTTTGATGCTCCTCCACTCAATCCAGAGGATAAACTAGGCCGCCTCACAGAAGAGGATCCCTTTACTTTCTCTTGGTTCTCATTCACATGTAAGGTTGAGGCAGCTACTGACAGGTGTTTAGATGAAGATCTAGTTTTACCATTAGTTGCTGTTGCCAGCAGTTCCTGAGTTTGGTTGAGATCAAGCTTTAAAAAGCATTCTCGAAAAATAAGTAAGTGACTTAATACCTGCAGGATAGAATTCATATAACATGTATTTCCCAGGTTTCTCAGTCCTGTTACCCCAGGAGTCACTGTGGGTCTTCGTTTAATTGGCGAGTCACTTATTTTTTTTGATCTTTCTTCATCTGAGGTATATGTTTTTTTCGACTCTGCCACAGATTCAATACTACGTGATGCTTTTTGCAGGCAGGGTGCTGTTTCTGAGGACGTTCTAATCTGATTTTGTAAACGACTGCTCTTTCTTGGAGGCATCTTTTCCATCTCTGCTTTCAACTCACGCTTTCGTTCTTGTCTTCTCTTCCTAGCCTTGGCCCTTCTTTCCTCTGCTTCTTCCCGACGCCTTTCTTCTTCCAAGATCTTTTTTCCAGTAGGTGTCAACTCAAACCATGATCTGAATACTTTGCCCAGGAACGCACGCCGTCGGTGCCAGAGAGCTGTGAACATGCGATCTTCGTTCCGAAGCAAGGCTTGGGCACCACCATGAGAAAGGTAAGAATCATCACTTGCACCCATAGAACGCAAAGTCCTCCCGCTTCGAGTAGTGCACTCATACTTTTGACTCTTGATTGCACTTAACGTGCTTCGCAACAGTTTTAAATCACCCGTGGCATTATCATTAAGAACGTAATCATCGCAGAGATAACAGAAAACATACAGCTCGTTGACTTCCAACGCCACCGGGTGACTGCTCTCCTGAAAGTGCTTTAGTGCATGTTCTTCAATGTATCTTCCACAGGCCACGTGCGAGCAGCTGAGGCAGGCCCACACGGACTCTGTCGTATTGCAGTCCACGCAGTGCCACTTCTGGGGATTCAGAATGGAGTGATCTTGGGCCAGTCGCAGACGTCCTATGTGCTTACACTTATCCATTGTTAAAACCAAAACTGCAGCGACACACTGGCAAAACACATCATCCAAACTATTTTCTGTCCATGATATTTCAATCTGCAACTAAAAACAAAAAAAAAGTTATGAGTTACAGTTCATAAATACCCAGCTGTATCACTTTTACAGATCTCAGCATTATTAATCTCATATTTGAGGTTAAAATCATGATCTCCATCCAAGTCACACCAAACATATAAAGTGTTATACAATGTTATGCAGAGCCACAACCAACTTTATCAACATTACAAACAGCAGTTTGATGTTCAGACTAAATGACCTGATTATCACCTGATTATCACTGTTTATATTCCCAGTACCTTCTGGTTCAGGGCTGAAGCACAATGGCTGCATTTAGATTAAGCCTGTTTTTTCAAAGGAGTGTTGATTTAATCTAAAGACATGTTACGAAGTTTGGATACAAAAAAAAAATCCCAAAACTTAAAATGTAGCAGAATGCCCAGAAAAGCTGTGTCTGTCCCATCACACCTGGAGGTGTTCAAGGCCAAGCTAGTAGGGCTTTGAGCAACCTGGTCTAGTGGGAGGTGTCCCTGCTCATGGCAGGGGAGTTGGAACTTGATCTTTAAGGTCCCTTCCAACCTAAACCATTCTGATTCTAAAATGCTTCTATTAATTCTATCCCTAAACATACAGGTGCACAAGTGCAAAGTTCACTTAAATTTATTATGTTTACACAGTGCCAACAGTTCAGACAAACAAGGCTTTATACAACTCAAACCCTTAATTAAACCACACCTTTAATTAAATCACTGCACCATTGTGCTCAGGAAAGACCATTATACTACTGCTTTCTACAATAATACATCTTCAGTAAGTACATTTTAACATGTTACCCTAACATCTTTGAAAGAAAAAGACTGACTTGGAAAAGCAGAATTTTATTTCTTCATAAGAAAAAATACCATTACATATTTACCTCAGTTGCTGCAACTTTATAAAAACCTGCATTTTGAACAGATATTCCTAATATATGGCTTAAAAAAAAAAAAAAATCACTTAAAAATTTGGCTATCCCAGGCTTACATTCTTTAATAAGTTTATGTGATAGCATTTAATTGTTCAAAGCTGCCATACTTGCTTTTTTCCCCATTAGGTGCATTTACCTAAACCAAACAGGCAGGCTCTGACCAACTAAAATTAAAGAGGCATTCATTCATTAAGTTCTACCATCTTTCCTTCGACTATGCCTAGTTGAGAGATAGCATCTAGAGAAAAATGATGTGTCGGGAAATGATTATATTTGATCTGGGGTGTTCATGCCCACAATGTCACCGACTAGAAGGGCTAAACAGAACACAGCACCAGTACCATTACACACAGTATGTGCCTGATGAAACCATTACCTCATCTGAGTCCCACCAAGGGTTGGTCAAATATCCAGGCTATGCCAAGGGAGACAAGTTGTACTATTACAAACATGTGAATACTGTGGAAGTGGCCTAAGACTGTAGAACACCAAAGTCCAGGACTCTCTGTTTTACAGATAAGTAAACCATGCTACAAAAATACTGAATTATTTAAGCAACTCTGGATAGAACCCAAAATATTATATTCCAGCTATTTTCCTTGAATATGCCAATATTTATCCGGTTTTACAGTTCTGAAGTATACAGGAATAGGTTACTCAATTTAGAACAGATCTCTACTTTAGTATAAGCATTAGATTGATGGAACCCTAACATACAATGACATGACACCACTAAAGAAGGGAAAAAGGTAAAAAAGTTGCAGCTGGATAGGAAAGCAGCTTTATTTTTTTATCTAGTATTTAGATAAAGCTGTACTTAAAAGATATGACAAAAAAATGGTTTCAATTGGTTAACTGGGCAAGGCTAGTGCCTTTTAAAAATGTTACAGATAGCAGCACAAGAGGTTTAATAACTCTTTAAGCACACAGCCAGTACCCAGCACTGCATGTGTTCTGTATGTCTTACTCTGCAACACAGAAAAGGTGGAGACAACTGTAGTGAAACTAGTAACTGTACACAGTTTTACACGCCCAAATTAATCAATCATTCTCATTCAATTTATTTCAGAGTTGTCTCCAGTTCGTACTCACTGCACTGAAGAATTTCAGGCGCAGTGACCTCTGCGTACCCATTCAGTAATTCCCAGATTAAGCACCAGCCATAGTGTATTTCAGGAGGTCGAGATCCCGTGTGTGCTGTGGTCAACAGATCACAAAAATAATGGCTTGCTGAACTTTTTCAGCTTGCTAGCATCCATAACATTCCTTTTAAAAGGTAATCTATTCATAGGCTGCTAATGAAATTCTTTTACAAATAGTTGTGCATACTGAATTAGCTTTTATACCGTATTTAAAAATAAGACCACTTACGTTATCCCATGTCTTCTGCTCTGACAAGCTGTTTTCCACATAGCTGTTTTTTTTGAACACTGATAAAATTCACATAAATTTCAGAGTAAAACTGTTAATTCTTCCCAGAATACTGAAGTAATATATATGTAAAATGCACAGCAACAATTAAGTATGGTAGACAGGATTTTAAGTGACAAGACTCATCTATGTGTTTTGGGGCTAACAGATTCTCCTGCATAACATATTAGTAACAGACCTTTCCAGCAGGCCAGAAAATGACCCTGCCTTCCCACAGGGTTGTCACATACAGCAATGCTTGCCAGTCAGAGGAATCTGAGAGGTCAAACCTTGCTGGTTTTGTCAAAGTCACGTTGTAAACACTGTGCCCTTTTTTTTTTTTTCCTTCTTGTTAATATGATGTGGTGAGAAAATTTGTTTTTCTCCATTTAAAAAAAAAATTATCTAGAGTGAAACTACTTACACGCCTCAACGTAAGCAGATATTGGGCTGAGGACAAAAGCAGTTCACTGATTTCAGGACGACCACTGTGTGTAAAACAGAGGTTGCACAATCAAGCTCTTCATGCAAAAGCAACACGATTCTACGAAAGCGCAAGATCAGCGCCTTGAAGAGAAAAAAAAGCTAAAACCTCAGCTCCCCCACCAGCAACCAAGCCAGCATGACATTTTTCCCACCTACGTCGATGTGTGGAGAAAGGAGATGGGGGTTGAAGGGGGGAGGGGGAAGAAACATCTTGGCACGGGAAAAGGCTCTTTGAAGAAAATGCGAAGAAATCAAAATGCAGTTTGGTCAAGAAGACAGAAATATCCAAACAGACTAAAAAAGCTAAAAGTACAAAACTGAGACCAAGAAAACTTCAGCTAAATGACAATCAGGACACTGACTGCATGAATGTTTTAAGGCATGGAGCACTAAAAATAATGAAACTACATCACCACAAAATTTTAAAACTTTACCTTAGAACCAGGATATGGCAAGATAGAACAGCTCCGGGAAAAAAACAGGAATGAAGTAACAGATAATGGTGAAAGAAAGATAAAAAATACTGCATACGTATTCCCACGCTTACTAGAAAGCTGCAGCTGGAATTAAATAGTACCGGCAAATATTCCAACGTTAAAATTCCCTAAAGAAAGTTATTCAGCACTAGTTCCTGCATTCTTCTCTCCCGAGGTTCAGTTCTTTGCACACAGACAAAGAAACTGTGAATTAGTTGACCAGCACTTCAGAGATCAAGCCCTCCTGTGTTCTAGCACAGACCTGAGCTCAAGTAGTAAGCAAAATAACAGAATAGCACTACTGAAAACATTAAGTTGTCTGGGAAAAGAGACATGCAAAACCTTTTCTTGTGCCAAAGTTTCACAAACAAGAAATAAAGATATATGGAATAAGATTTTTTTCCCTCATTGAACCTTTTTCCAACCTTATTGACATGCTTGTTTCTTTAGTTTCACTAAAGAATGGCTGGCAAAGTGTACACTTTGGAGTAATTCATGAGCTGAAAAGTACTCGATGGTAAAAAACAACTTGTAAGTCAAGAAAATGTATTTCTCCCATTTGTGTTTCATGTAAATAAGAAATTAAGATTTGTCTTCGCAGCTGATAAATTTTAAAATTTAACTCTAAATATAAACAAAAGGAAATCTTTTCCCCTTCCTTACTACTTTCATAATTAATTGCTTGGCATGTAACGAGAAAAAAAAAATCCACACAGACTATCTCAAGCATTAGACTAGAAATGAATGTAGTACATACTTTTACTAATATATATATACTTTGTGTGTGCCATCAATATTCTGGCTTTTATATCAGATAACAGAGTACCTGTTTCATACCAAAAAAACCGAATCATCGTAATTAAACAACTGAAAGTTTTACATAACAAGTATGCTAACTAGAAGGCTTTTCTGCTTTCTTAAAGATTTTTTAAAATAAAATAACCCAAGAAAGCACTGATGTGCGCAACTTCACGCTGCGCCACCGTCCTGCGGGCATAACAGTGAGACTCAGAAATCAAAGCAGCACTCCAAAAAAAAAAAAAGAAATTTTGTAAATGATTTCCGACTTCTAACAAAACAGCCTTTGACAAGAAACCCTCCCTTCTTTGGAGCCATTGAGATCGTTCTTTAACACACACAGACCCCCCCTTTTTGCGGCCAGCCCTGGGGATGTACACGGAGCAGAGGCAGGAGCCCGGCCGCCGGCGCGGCGTTACACCACCCGGTGTCTCTCACGCAAACAACCGCGCCGCATTTCCTGCAGTCGAGAGTTCAAGGTAAACAAACAGTTCGGACTGAAGCGCTGCCACAGAGGCAGGGAAACACACGGCGCTTCTTACAGCGCCCCGGCATTTCCACGCGGGGAAAGTCCGTCCCCTTTAGAAAGCTAAGCATCTCCGGCTGCTCCCACAGCCCCTCGGACACCGCCTGCCTCCCCCGCCCCGACAGTGATTCCGAGGGAAGACACCCCGGATCGGTTCACCCGTGGGCTGGGTGTGGGTGCCGGAGGGTACGAGCCTCCCCACGGCCGTTTCCACCGCCCCGGCCCTTCCCCGCGACATGGCGCGACTCTTCGCCTCTAACCGGAGACCCCAGCGGCCCGCCCGGCAGCCCCGGCACCCACACCCTCCCCTCCCTCTCCTCTGCCCCTGGCTCACCCTCACCTCGACGCCTCTCCGACCCCTCCGGGACGGGTGAAGGGACCGGGAGTCTTCGCCCGTGTCCACCACCACCACGGGGCCGGGTCCCCTCACCCGAGCCGGACGGACACCCCCCGCCACACACCGACCGGGGCGGGAGACAGGACGGTCCCGCGGACCGCGTTCCCCCGCCGAAGCCATCGGGCACGGCCGCAACCCCCTCACCCCAGCGGCTCCCCCGGCCCCACGCCGTGTCCGCCTCGCTCCCGCGGCAACTTGCCCCCTCCTCAGGTTGCCCCTTCGTGCCACCGCTCCCCCCCCGCCCCCCAAAGGGACAGAGTACCGCCGTCTCCTGCCGGCCACCTGCCCTCCCCCGTGGGGCTCCCACCAGCCGTCCCCGGGCGGCGCGGGCGCAGAGCCGCCGTCCCGTCCCGTCCCGCTCCCGCCGGCCGCCCCCGCACGCACCCGCCACCCGCCGCTGCCGCCATCTTGGGCGCCCCGAGCCGCAGCCTCCTCGGAGCGGCCCCTCCGCGACGTCAGCGCCGCGCGGAGGCCGCCCCCCTTTGCTGCACACCCTCTTCCCACCCCGGCTCGGGGATTCCCGCTCCCTCAGCTGCGCGGGAGCGGCCGTCGGGAAGGGGGGACTCGCGGGGACATAAGTGGCGTCGAGCCGGCGGGGCAGCGCCGGTAGGCGCCCCCTCACACACACGCACCCCCTCCACGACCGCCCTAGGCCAGGCCGGGCTGGGCCAGGCCGTACCGCACCCACCTGCCGAGCGCGGGGCGGGAAGGGCCGATCGCCATGTGCCGGCGGCGGGTCTGTCACCGGATTTGTAGCGGCAACCCGAGTCCTTCCCCGCCTCTCCTCCCACCTCCCCCGGCTTCCCCCGCCCGCCGCCGCTGGTCAGGGCAAGCGGGCCGGTCCCGCGGGGCTCAGGCGCAGGAAGGCGGGTGGGGAGCGGCGGGGCCCGCTGCCCCCGCACCGCGGGCGGGCGTTTGAGGTCGGTTCCCGAGGAACTGAGGGGCTGCTTCTGGCCTTCCGGCCTGTGCCCGCGGGGCACCTGTTTCCCTGCGGCGGGTTTACAGCTACCTGAGAGGAGGTTGTAGAGAGGCGGAGGTCAGTCTCTTCTGCCAAGTCACAGGTGATAGGAGAAGAGGAAATGGCCTCAGGTTGCACCAGGGGAGGTCCAGATTGGGTATTAGGGAAAATTTCTACACCAAAAGGGTTACCAAAGATTGGAACAGGCTGCTCAGGGAAGTGGTGGAATCGTCATCCCTGGAGGGTGTTTAAAAGACAGGTAGACGTGGTGTGCAGCGACATGGTTTAGTTATGGTTTTTGTCAGTATTAGGTTGATGGTTGGACCAGATGATCTGAAAGGTCCCTTCCAACCTGGACAATGCTATGATTCTATGCAGCCAGCCAGGAAGGAGATGGGTCTTGAGCTTGCCCACAGCAAGTGTCCTGGTTTTCCTTTCTATGTTTCACTTGTGTTTGGTCTTAGGTGGTGGTGTGCTTGTTCAGCCAGAAGAAGACCTCTGTTTCCCCAGCAAGCCAAGTGCAGAGATTCATAGGTGCTTCCAGGAGCTGTTTCTGACCCTGCTGGTGCCTGAGGTCTGCGTGCTGGGAGGTGACTCAAACACACTATACAGGGAAACTCAGGCTCCTTCATGTCTCTCCTTGTGGAAACTTGTGCCAGGTAGTTCATACAAAAAGAAAAAAAAAGCTCTTATCAGGCCCCTGTTGCCCATCTATTGAGTACTTTTTCAGTCTCGGGTTTCATTACAGAAACTTAAATAGGCAAAAATTTGTAAACTCACATCCTGCAGATGTGAGTTTTGTAAATTTTAAGTGTCTTTACACTGTTTCTTTTAAAACCAAAATCTGAGATGCAGCTAGCTCTTTTTCACTACTTTCCAGTTCTGTTTCTCCTGAACCGAGTTACCTTACTCTTGGGCTTGCCTTCACCCAGGATGCTCTGGGCACCCCCACACAGGCTGATGGCGGTTTTTTTGGCGACAATGCTCAAGCAGGTTGGCTTTTGGTTTATAGGAACCTGTCCAGAAAGACAGTACACATTGCTGCAAGTGATCGTGTTCATCGTGTGTGTGTGTGTGTGCACTGCTGCTTAGCCACGATAAACAAGCAGTGCTTTGATGCAAAGCGTGAGCACTTCAGATCCCCCCTCCTCACAATTTGGATCCATTAGGCACCAGGATGTTTTCATGACGGCATCAAAATCTCACACATCTGTTTCTGGGTTTCTGATTGTGTCATCGCAGAAAATGTGTTTCAGTTTAAAACTTGAAATGAAATCTATAGGCCCCAGTTGTCTCAGCTCTCCTCCAGTAGTACTTTCCAGTTCATGCTGTTTCTAATGAGACTGCTGAGGTGGTGTTAGCAGGGTGTAGCCAAGAGAGACGTTCAATTCAATTCAATAAAGAGAGTACAGATAAAGTAAACTCGCCAGGCTTTTCTCATTATTCCAATGTATTTCTAACCTGTATATTATATTTAAAGTGAGAAATACTGTTGCCTAATCAAAATATTCATGAAAACTGTTCATGTACGGTGATTCCATGTATCTCCATGTCCCTCTTAGGTGTTTGTAAGACAACTTCCACAATTTTCAAATAGCTATATATTATTTCTGTCAAGTTACTATCTCCGTCTTCAACAGTAACAGTTTTTTTTCAGTCATAGTGGGGAAACTAACTCTCCCGTAGTGATACATCACTGGCATCCTCTTACAATATTCTCACACTCAATATCTAAATCCAGTTCTGTGTGCATATCTGTCTGCTGGCTTAAGTGGATGTTGGAACTGCTTTCAAGATGAGACTGACTCACCATCTCTACTAGAACTTCAGCTGCATTGGCAGGCTGCCTTCACCTGAGCTCCTCAGCCTCAGTTTCTAAAGGGGCAGAGCCCAAGTTCTTGGTGTCTCGACACACACTGGAGGTCCAGGTGGATGAAGTCTAGGTGAGATTTGCAGCATTGCCATTCAGGGCCCTGAGAGGTGATACCAAATCCTGGTTTTCCTAAGCATCCAGGGAGACTTTGATCCTGGACTGCTCACAGGAAGTTTAGGGCCATCAATGTAAATGGGAAACGGTGGCACTCAGCCATGCATATGCTTAGCCCCCACTCCAAAGCTGATTACTTGTCTAGATGCAGCCTGAGGTTTTGTTACCAACGCCCTTTATGCCCTAAATGACCACTTTTAGCTGCCATTCCCAGAGTGATTATGATCCTCAAAAATTCTTTTTTATTTGCGCTATTTTTATGCCTATCTTCTCTCTAGTGCACAGTGCTACTCCTTTCTCACCAAATAGTGCCCATCTTTCAAAATACTGTTCTAGTGATAACAGAGATTTGCGCTGATTTGCTGCAGTATCTGGTTTAACACAGAATAAAGTAATAAAGTTCCTCTCTTTTGTTTTCTTTTTTCTTTTTTTTTTTTTTCTTTCCCTGAGTGGGTGGTTTCCCTGTGTTAGTGGACAATATTTCTCCTTATTTTCAGTAATCACACTTCATATCCTTATGGAGTTAGAGCAGCCATCAATCTCTGTTCCTGCCACGTTGGCCAATCCATTACAAAGTATTGATTTAGAGTTGAAATTTGGCTCCGGTTTAACAGGCAAATCACTGAATTGCTATATGCTGGTGTTACCGTATATATCCTGCTTCGTGTGTGCCTTTTGTGACATCCCACCTAACTTTTTTCACCTTCCTTTGACCTTTCTCACAGTCACGTATTTATTCCCCTAAATAATGGCCACATTAAAAACATGCAAAGCTGGTAACAGATTTCCTGAGCCTTAGGGACAGACATAAGACCCAGCTCCTTTACACCATACAGACATTACAGCTAGAATGTTTGTGATTTATTGAGGCAATGAGAAATTGATTTCCCAAATGTAATTTAATTTTAAATTCATTGGGCATTTATGAAAATGCATGCCAGATATATAATATATTGTCAAGAAACAAGCAAATATAATAGATCCCTAAAAGTAATGTAACCTCATATCTTCCTATTATGTATAAAAACAGTCTCTGGAGGGGAAAACACAAACCTCTGAGTCAATGCTAAAACCTTTACAATACAGCAAATAGTTTTAATGTATTTTTAAATGGTCCCTAGCATTATATATGCCATGCATTACTTACACTACGTGCACGTACTGTGTTAATAAAACTGAAAAAAATATTTACTTAGTCCCTTTGATGAATGGAGACATCATAAGCTGTTATTTCAAATAAGGCATCTAATTTTTTACAAATGCCTGCAATTTTAAATGTCTGACAAACATATACATAATTATAAAACAGTAGTAGGTTTTGATACTCCAGAAGAACAGAGGGGTAGGTTAACCAAACCTTCTGCATCCATCTGAAAAGAGAGTTGATGTGACACAGCCTATCCATGCAGAGTGGATGCAGGGGCATCTTTGTCTCCACTAGGCTTGGGTCTGGTTTTGTGGTTTGTATTTTCAGAGCTGGTGAAAAGGGCGAGATGCAGAGAAAGCTTTATGTGAGGTAAAGGAATGAAAAATCAGCTTTAAATAAATGTGGAGCCACCCTTCACTCTTGCTGATGTGAACACTGTTAGTTGTTTGCAGCACCCCAGTTAGGAGTGGTGCCCCTGCATCCTGATGCTGCTTGCAGGGTATGATGTCACCCTGGCAGCCACACTGCTGGGATGTGAGGTCAACGTTTGTCACCATTCTGGTCTCAAGCTGCCCACATCCACAGCACTTGCACCAGGAACTGTTGCGAGTTCAAGCTGCTCCTATATGAAATTTCTCCTCCTGGAGAGCCAGACGGCTTCCCTAAGTGCAGGCCAATATTGGTGATCAGGAAATTTCTTCTTTGGCTTTTATGACAGTACAGATATGTCCTGTGTAGACATAAGCAGATGGGGCAGCCAATATGGAGTTAATTACACATCTGAGGCACAGAAAATAGATGGGATGAGGGGACCAATAATAAATCACAAAGTTGCGTATATTAATACAAGCAGCTTGATGGTTTCCAGTTCAGCTCTAGATGATAAATAGAAAAGTGTTTTTTGGTTTTTTTGTTTTTGTTTTTGTTTTTGTTTTTTTTTTTTCCTAAAACAGTGGGAGCATTTTAAAACAGCTCATAACAAGAAGAATCTTGGAAAGCTCATATAAAAGCTTGATACACACATGCACCAGTATTTACATGTTTGGGGAATATTTGCATGCTTACCTTCATGCAACATCTGCACTGGGCATGTGTTGTGTTTCCATGTTTCTTGATACAAACAAAATACTTTATCTATAAACAGATTGGGAACTCAAAAGAAAAATTCTCTGGGTGTGCAACCCTGAAAATAGCACATGATGTTCTCCAGCACCCAAGAAATTTTGGAGCTGCAGTTCTGTTCTAGATGAACTGTAGGTACCAACTTACATGTCGGTGTCTACATATGAGTTAGGTGTTTTAATTCCCAGTAGAGTTGGGAAGGGGGTGTGTGGTGTTCTGCATTGGTTATATCTAAGGTACTTCTGGTTTATGGGACCTTCAGACGGGGCTGGACAACCTGGCACACAACCTACAGGATTGTAGTGCCCTTGTGGAGCAGCATCTGGAGACAGCATGAGGTAGCCTATAGCCTCTCAAATGGTATTGAGTGCTAAGGCAGCTGAACTAAGCACTGAGAACTTAGGTTGACCCTAAGGAAATAGCTGATGGGTGGCTAAATGGATCAAACTCTAGACTCCTTTGAGTACACTGACCAACAGCTCAATCCGTTCTGTGAACATTTCAAGCCACTTGAGAAGCTGTGGGATGTCCTACCTGGTCTCAGGCTACCCTTCTGGAGAAGCATCAGTCCTCGTATGTCCTGTGCCATATCTGCTAGCTCCAGGGAGATGTTTCAGATACTTTAGGGGTTCTCACATTGCTTTAGTGCCAACATATAGGCAACGGAATCAACCCTTGGATCTCAATTGTCAGTAGCAGGAATGCAGACATGTTTCATTGCCTAAATATAGGCCCTAGAGATGACTGTGGGCACCAAAGGCATCCTTAGAGGCTGACTGGCATGATGGAGGATCCACAGAAGAACCAAACCTTCCTGGATCTGCCTGTGTGGCTGGGCACCTCTCCACAGCCCAGGTCCCTCAGTGGTGACAGATCCCTTATCCTTGGGCAATTGAATCCTGCATTTGGCCTGTGTGTGATACTTAGGTTTGGGAGACTGGCCTGGTGCACTGGATCCTACCCATACCCACTTCATTGAACTTCAACTGGGTCCAAACACAGAAGATGTATTTTGCAAATATGTATTTTTCACAAATTGGATGAAAGTTTGGGACGATTCTTGAGTCTTTAAATGATCTGCAGGTTTAAAACAAAGCAAAAATTGAAAGTGTGCATATGACATTATGAATCACTACGTATTTTCCCAAGAATTTCCCTACTTTTAAGTAAGAATAAAGAAAGCAGAAAATACTCATTTTAATGCTGATTTGAGGGAAAATTGTCATTGGCAAGGTTAATGCCATGCTTATTCCACTCCTCTTCCTCCCATTTGACTTCCCTTCACTTCTTCACATGGGCTTTGTCAGGCAAATGCAGACAAACCCATCCCCATGGCTAAAATGGTTTAACAGTAAGGAAGTACTTGGGCCTAGGGTTTTGAAGGCATATTGACAATATTAAACACACCAAAATGCCTAATGACACTTGTGACTTTTTTGGCTAATTATTTCTCATTTTAAAATAACTTGAAACAGAAGGGAAAATGTAGCAAATGATTGTTTATGCATGTGCTATAAATTTGAACTGAAAGATCTGAGGTATAAGGTTCCTTTTCTTTATTAGGCATTTGGCTTGCTCCCCTTGTGCTGCTGGTGAGCTTCTGAGTCCCAGCTCTAATGCAAATATTGGTACTAAAGATGCTCAAACTGGTCCTTTTCCTGCCAGTCTTTCCCATGAATCAACTAAACATGTATTGGAAGTGCCAAGAGAGACAGAATTTAATGCAGAAGTGTATCAATCAAATCTTACAACTGCTCCTTGTAAGGACAAGCGTACAGTGAAAATGTTTTTGGTTTTCAAACTCAGGAGTCGCTCCCTTTGACTCCGAATCCAATGTATCCTTCTGGCAAAAACACGCTTGTCAGTATTTTCTTCTTCATCTGCTCTACTACTCTGCACTAGGGGTGCTGTGAAGGAGCATGCGACATGATGAACGTCTGATTTGGTTATACTTACATTAGATCTGACTTCGAGTCTAGACACCAGAAGGTTATTCAGTGATGTTGGGGTTAACAAACAAGGGAATGTTGCTCAGATTGCCTTTAATTCAAGGGCAGCTTTAGCTCCTACTCTTGTCGAGCAATAAGAAAAGATAAGTGCCCTCCTCTCCAGGAACCTTCGTATTCCCGATTTGGTTGCCAGATAAGAGAATGCTCAGAATCTCTCACATTTTTTTTCTTTTTCTAAACCCTATATCCATTTTCTCTTTCCCTAAGCCCTATATGCCTTTGCTCTGCGTGAGCCTGGGGAGCCATCGTCCCACGTCCTCCCCAGAATACAAAGCACCCTCAGTGCATGACCCCACTCCTTGGCCAAATGCTGAGTCCTTTTCTTCTGCTCTAAGAGCTTGTTCTGCATGACAGTGCTTGTGCCTTTAACACGTCTTTTGTGCGGCAAGTTCTGCCCTAAGCTTTGCTATGGATCTCCCATCGAGGTCAATGGATGCGGTAAGTATGTCTGCATAGCTCAACCCTGCTCTACTGTAATGGCAAAGAAAGGCAAAGTGCCCAGATGTGATAAATGTGTCATTCTTCACTCTGGGTGCTGGATATCGCAGCCACTGTAGCTCACTGGCTCCTCAGAGGGAGGAATGAGGGCACAGCTCCCGTTGCCCCCAGCCCTTCTCCTGCTCACATCCTTACAAGCTTCCGATGGAGCATCCATAGTCGGGTAGAGTGTGACCATCACAGATGTCTTTATTCCTTCTTCCTTATCACAAGGGACCAAATCAGATCCACTAATAAGTTTGGAGTTAAAGAAAGCATTTTAGGGCACAGAATTTGCTTCAGGGCCTATGTCCATGGACTTCAGCGCCAATAGACCTGAACCTGCAAATAGTCAAGCTGGCAAAAGAAATTGGACTTGAATTGGCCCCTAGCACAATTTGTAATTCCGTTACGGTGGGAGAAGGAGAACACGCTTTAGTTTGCTACTATGTATTTTTTTTGTTGGATTTGTAGCCACACGTTGTACCCGTTAATGGGTTTTTTCAACTTTACTAAGCTTGTTAAATAAACATGTTGTTACTATTTATCTCAGACTTTGCTTGGTTACCTCAATTGAGCATCATCTCATCAAACTACCTCTGCAACTGGAAAAATAATAGCTGCAAAAAAAATGATTTGGATTTTTGTGGAATTATTGCTGCCATTGCACCGCACGATACAATGCCAGTATTTCTGCCTTCAGATGTAAATGTCTGTGCTTTTCAATTAAACTGTAGTACAATTCGTTGAAATTTCGCCAAAGAAAGCCTGTGAATGGAAACACTTAAAGGATACATTAGGATTTAGTTACAGACTTTGCATTTGTTTTCTCAACCAAATGTGAAACAATTGTGTAGTGGCCCATAGGAGAGAAGATTGTACTTGGGTTTTGTTTGAGCGTCAGTGTTAACGATCAGTGCTCAAGCGTTTTAGATTTCAATCTTAAATTAGCAATTTAAAGACAACAAAGAATGATTTTCATGCTTGTCAGTTCTGATTAATGTAACATTAACCCCTAGAGAACAGTATATTGCTCCAATACTCTATTTCAAGTTGCGAGAGACCAGCTCTGGGAAACAATGAAAGGCTGTTTGGCACTTTCCTTCGCTTTTTTTTGCCCCCCCCCCCTTTTTTTTTTTTCCTTTTTTTTTTGAACTTGAATTATAAAAATACCACCATCCTGCTGCTATCACTCTAACTTATTGCGGGGCTCGTGGATGTTATTTTCCGAGACGTGCGACAACGAGAGATTTCCTAAATGACACCTCTGCCGAATTCATGCCGTTTCATTGCTTCCTGCAGCTCCCGGGGGCGCTGATTTTGGCGCTCCCGGGTTGGTCCCGAGGAGCCCCCGCTCGCTACCTGCTGCTCCGAGCTTTCAAGGGCAAAAACTGCTGGGAGCATGCACAGGAAATTTATATGCTTCTCCCCCGCTGAGTAAATTACAGAGGGAGGAAACAAAACCAGAATGTGAAAGTGGCACATAAAATAAGAGCAGTTTTGCTGTAAAAGCGGTTGCTTTTTTTTTTTGATAACCGCCTGTAAAACCAAAATTTGTAATTTCCCTGACTGTAGAACAGCAGTTTTAAGCGGTTGCTGTTTGCTGTCCCCAGTTTGGAGATGGTGAGCTAGGCGTACAAGGAGGATGGCAGAGATATGGAGAGGCCATGAAGTAGTGCATTTCTCATGTGGGGTGGATTAGGGTGTGAATGGGGGCCCTCTGGTTCCCCTGGTCCCTTCCCAGAGTAGGGTCAGACAAAAAGTCCATCCGTGTGAGATAGCAGGAGATCTGCCATGGACATAGATACTGTCACACAGAACAAACTTGGAAACCCGGCGTTACGTTTGCAGCGTGCTCAGGCAACTCTCTGCAGAAAATGTTTCTCATGCATGTTTAAATGAAGAAGACTTCAAGTCAGTAAAAAGAAGTTGCATTAGAAGTGGGGGGGGGGGGGGGGGGGGGGGGGGGGGGGGGAGTGCAAGCCTTGGAAAGTTTCATCTTTCCCATTGCAGCAATTAGATGAACAGTTTTGCAGTTTTGTATACAAACTTCACAAGACTTCCAAATAATTCAAACATATTCTCTAGTGGTTGCAATCTCTCTCACCCAGCAATCCCTCTGTGGGAGAAGCAAAGACCATAAAACCTCAGTGGGGGTATGGAAAAAAAGAATTTATTCCATCCCAGCTGTTTATATCTACTTGTGTGTTTCCAGGGGTTTAGGGCACATTTTGTTTTGCTTCCTTTCTGTTACTGCCTAAACACTGGGAGTGGGGAGCCAACAGCTGCCTCACATGAGCCCATCATGCAGCAATGAAGGTGAAGAAATAACGTATCTACTGAACAACATGCACTTTTTTGTGCTTGCTGCATTTCCCTTGACTCTGGTTGGGAGCTTGAGGATCCACAAGAATCACAGACCTGGTCTTGATGGACGGTTTATGCTTCATATGCTTATTTTTCCATGGTGTTTGTGTATTTGGAAACATTTGTGGATTTGGATGGAAGATTGGTGTGTGCCCACGTACACTTACATGTGTAAATATGGAAGTCAGATGGTATGTAATCCATGCAGCAAATAATCATGCAAATTTCATCTGCACCAGAATCTGGTGTCTGAGTGTCCACATGAGCTTCATGCATGGAGCAGGCAGCTGCCAGCAGATCCTTGAAAAGGGGTGCCCAAAGAGGGGCTGCAGGTCTGTCTCTGCATGTGTCTCTCATCCAGGCCCATGGGGAGAGACTTGTAAGGCCCATGAGGAGATGCATTCTCAGGTGCTCTTACTACTGCTTCTCTCCTTTCAGGTCTCTCCTCCCAGGTCCAAGAAGTTGCCATATCAATGCTACATCTGGATAGCAGGGTTCACCGGTGGGTGCATGGGGAGGGTGGGGAGCTCCAGCATACACCTGCAAGAGCATGAGAGTACAAGAGGGTGAAGAAGCAACCACTTTAGTTCATGTCCCACAAGATGTGACAGACTGACAGCAGCATCCTGCTCCTTTAGGCGTGGTACAAATGCACAGCAAGAGGAAGTTCCTACAGTGAAGAGGCTGTGTTTTAAGTTGATGATAAAGCCACGGGGGATAGGAGAGGAAGCGTCTGGTATCAATTTATTGTAGCCGTCATGTTCCTTGGGCTGCTTCACCTGCATGGGGCTAAGTACCAGTAAGTTCTTCTGGGTGACAGCTGTCTTCCCAAAACTTGAGGTGCCTTTCAGAAAGCCCTTATGTGAAGAAGAAGGGAAAATAATGAACATCTGGAAACATGCTGGAAAGCTAATGGTATTTTCTCCAGAGGATGGAAGTTCCCTCCCCAGATGACAGGGAGGACTGGGGGAGCAGAGTAGGCTGGACTGCCCCCATGGAAGGAGCTCAGGAGTCAGCCTTGTAACTCACCCGAGCCTTGGCTGCCAGCGAGAGGGGGGAAGAGGAAGGATGGCCAGATCTAGGAGCACGGGTGCTCCCTCAGCCTCCAAAGGCAGCCCCTGGAGGCCAGTTTTATAAATGTGTGAAGGCACACACCTTCCTGCCTGTAACAACTTTCATTTTTAAATACGTGCCTGATGCTATTTTACATTTGTGTTTCACTTTTTGTAAGCTTCTTGGAGGCTTCTCTTTCCTCCACCATTTGCTGCTCACAGGGAAAAATGTAAAGATCAAGCATTGACTTTTCAGCCTAACCTAGAATTTTGACAACTTCTAGTTATCCGGTGCTGACATTTAGCACAGTTTACTGTGCAGTCACTCCGTGCTATTGCAGTGAGGTTTCATAAAGGCTGCAATTACAAAACAGATGAGACACTCTAGTTTACATAGAGGAGGCGGTGGTGTAATTTTTGTGGTTCTACTGCCAAGAGATTGAGGACCCAGGGCTCGTTGCAGACTCTGATGTGCTCTGTGTAGGCAGTGAGAAGTTCAACATGTCACTTTAAGAAACACCAGTTGAAAACCCAGTTCTGAAAATATTTCACCTAATTTGGGTAAAACTACCTCCTTAGTGTACTAGAACTTGAAGCAATTCAAGGAAATGTCTTTCCTGTTTGTTTTCTTCAAACGCTCAACAACATTGTGGGCTTAATGAGGTTCACTGCTTCTCTCCTTTCTCAAGCTGTTCGGGGTTTTTTGGTGCTCTACCACACAAGTGAGTCTTTTATGCAATAAAGGTGAGAAAATACTGCAATAAAATGGGAGGACACGGTTGCGAAACCAATGATGGTGGCAAAGGGCATTTGGCAGACACAACCTTTGAAACCACTTGAATTTTTTTAATTGACTAGATTTCAAAGCAATGAGATCTTTCTGGCTTCCCAGACTTTTCACCAAAATCTTTTTCATAGTCCTTCCCTTGAAGCATACACTGATCTGGGAATACAGCACTGAACTAGGTCCTCCTATATACCTTATGAGCTCTGTTTCGAACATCTTTCTGCTTTAGATTTAAATGTATATTCTCTGTGGAGAGTGGCTCATACAGCGTATGTATCCAATTTTGTCATCTGGAAGATCATAAGATCACAGTACCATAGGTTATTTGATGCAGGGCGGACGTGAGGAGGTCTCCAGTCCAACCTCATGCCCAAAGCAGGAGTGGCTGTGAGATTAGAGAAGGTTGCTCAGGTTTTCATCCAGTTGAGTCTTGAATAATTCCAAGGATGGAGGCAGCCCATCCCGCTATTTGAGTATCCTCATGGGGAAAGATTATGTCCTTATATTCTATCTGAAACTCATGCTTCGCCTCATGCCCATTGCTGCTCATCTTCCCATCCAGCTGCGAGCAGACTGGCTTCCTCTCCTCTATAACCCTCTCATTAGGGGCTGCTCTTAGGTCCCCCCAAAGCTATTTTAGCTCTGGGCTGAGCCAGCCCTCATCCTTCAGCCTCTCCTTGTGGTGCAGATACATGAGACCTGTGCCTCCCTCCAGGTTGACTTGACTGTCAGGAACTGAGGAAGTGCAATGTGGTGCTTGTCCCAGCGAGGATCTTGCCTGGCCACTGTATCCAGCTGTGGGCACTGTCATTTAGGAAACATGGTGAGCAGATGCAGGGAACAACCAAAAGGATGATAACCGATCTGTTAGGAAGGACTGAAGGAACTGGATTTACTTCAGCTGGAAAGGAATGAAGGATGTCTAGATCAGGAGTGAGGGGGAATGGTAACAAAGGTCTTCAGAGGAGTAGGCGTTTTGTTATGTTGCTGGAGGCCGTTACTTGTCTTTGATAGCCATTGGGAGTAAGAAAATATAAATTAGACATGTTTTTCAATACAGATGATGCAGGTTATACATAGGGAAAAATTTTCAAGAGTAAAGGCAGTGGAGTAGTGCCTGGTCAACCAGCACAATCCTGGACTTGCTGTTACTTAATTTGTAAAAATAAATTAGGTGACTCTCTATCAGAGTAGATGTAGTAGTGGTTTATTTCTGCTTTTAAGCAAGTTTTCATGGAGGCTCCAACTTGTCCTTGTTCTCCTTGCCTCCAACCATTGGAAGCCCAGGTATCAGGAGTTGGGGTTCTGCTCCCACCTTTGCTAGCAGCTTTTCTGTCCCATGGGTCCCATGACTGAGTTATCTCTGCAAGATGGGATCTGGCTAGTGTATCCTAGTGTTGTGGACTTGATGGTGGGATTTGGGGTTAAAAGAAAAGGACATGACTAGTCCCACCCTTCAGGGCTTTCATCTTTATAAAAAGGGCATTTTTTGGGATATTTTAAAATAATCCTCTTTTTCTAGACATTAAACTAGGAATCAGAGGGATAACTCCTATGCTACTAGGTTGTGCTTCTATATAACCTAGAAGCCAACACAGATCGGAGGTCATGGTCATGGATGCTGTTACCATAGGATGAAAGATGGTCCCTCCACTGAGACACCTAAGCTAAATGAAAAGCAAGGAAAAGAATATTAATACAGGCAGGAAAGTAGGAAGGAAGATGGAGAAAATAACACTGCTCTTGCAACTCAACTAGGGTCAGAATTCCTTGGGTATGTCGGCAGCAACCTTTCGCAAGCAGCAGCAGAAAGGAAATGATTGGTAATGCTCATCACAGTGCCACAGGCATTTCCTGCTCTAATTATAGATGTTGTGGTATCTTGGGCATGGCACCAGGGGCATCACACAGGCTTGCTGGACTGCTGCCATGCAGGGAATTGCAGTGCCTAGGCTTTGAATGGTGTGGTCAGTGGCGATAAGCACTGGGGCTTTCCAGTGGTGACCACTGTAGGTAGTTTGTGGTTGGAAGGATGGCAACCACAGTGATGAGCTTTCGAATTGTCATTTAAAGTGAAAGGTAAGCCCAGCAGGAGTCTGTGGGCATTTGCAAAGACGTCCAGGCTGCTGTGTGGGAAACAAAGCAGTCACTGTGGCTGCAGAAAGTGCCCATTTTTTCCCAGCAGTCCTCAGTTAACAAAACTGTTTTTAAAACTAAAAATACTTGTGACTATTCTTTTTTTTTTTTTTTTTTTTGGCATGTAATTTTGTTCAACACTGACCAACATTCTTTATGAAATCCTGACTTTACTTTTTTTTTTGGGTATAAACTGACCCCTATGCTTCCATAGCTGCAGCTACTGCTGTTGCTCCCTGGTACAAGCCTTAGGGTCAGATCTGTGTAGCTCAGGCAGAGATTTTACTTGTACCTTGTGGAGGAAGAATGCTATCTTTCTGATGTGGTTTCATTTGGGGCTCTAAAAACATCTGAGAAATATTAATAACTCAGATGTCTTGGATGTCAGCATGTGTGAGAAATTTGAGCATACTCAGGTGTTCCTGGGTGAGGCTGGGCAAAGCCAGACTTGGACTGAGCCAGTCTCTGGATGAGAGGTTAACGTGGAGTGAAAGCAGCTCCTCATCCTCACTGGGAGTGGCAATTGCTCTGCACTTAATTGGCCTGTCCAGAATTTAAGAATTTTGCATGGGGTTTTCCTGCTTGCCCCATATCTGCTTTATGGTTAGGAGAGAATGGAGATGAAGAAATTATGGAGACGAAAGAATTATGTCACATATTTCATATTTTCAATGATTTAAAAGCCCTTTTTAAAAAACTTTCTTTACCCAGGACCCCTTGGGCACAGCTTTCTCTCCCTCCCTGAAGAAGGGGGCAGACACGGGATGCTTCCTGACCTCGATGAGGTCTACCAGAGGCTCTGAGCCACTTTATCAAGAGTGAAGGAGAGACATCATGCTGCCTGCCTGCATGCCCCAAGTGGGGGAAAACAGCTGGGAAAAGCCAAAACACAGAGCTTACACCTCTGCCTCCAGCACCCCCAGGGCAGTAGCAAATCTTTTTAAAGGATCACCAGGGCAGCTGTGGCCTGGGAGAGATGACTAGTTCCAGGACTGGGGCAAAACTGTGGGTCCTGTGTGCAAACTGACAGGGTTTGCTGGATTTCAGGGCACCTGAGGACAAGAGCCAGGAAACCAACTCCTCTCCCAGTGGCTCTGGAGGAAACAGCTGGAAGGGGAACTGCAGACACAGCCATATTTTAACGTCTCTTGTTCAAACCTATTCTTGCTTGGGGGCTGGAGTCTGAGCTTCATGTGCTGAAGCTGGCAGCCTGAAAAATAGAGGCTCAAATGTTATATTCCCTGCACAAGCAGAACGGAGCCTATAAAAGTCGTCATGCGCCTGCAATCCATCATCCAAGATGAATAAAGGCAGTAAAAGTAATGATGATCACCTCAGCTTTATACACAGGAAAGCTGATGGCTGAAGGAGAGAAATGACTTCTTCCAAAACCCTGCAGGGAGTGCAGCCCCATTTCCCAAGCTGAGCAGTTAGCAGGTAAGCGGATGTCTCCTGGGGGCGACCGTTTTCACAGCAGAAGCTTGTTAGAAAGGAGCCAGACCTTTATTTATTTTGCTTCCTCATCGGTTTCATGCTTTGAATTTTGATATTCTGTCAATTCAGTTCTTTCTTGTTTATATTCTTCTAATTTCAAAGGAAGGTGTGTGGCTGACATTCATCCAATATAACTGTTTCTCATGTCAAATCCTTAGAAAAGTATTAAAGTTGCTCTTTGGGTGTATAAATGGGCTCCTTCCTCACTCCACGCAGGATTGTAATGCATAAACCAGGTGTGACTCCTGGTTTAGAATTTGAAAGCCCAGGGTATTGCTTTTCCAGATTGAATAGCTACATTAAAGAGGTCACCCTGAGACTTCATAACTCAGACAAGGTAACATACACTAAGAACTGTGAGCCAAATGGGACTGAAAAAAATGTTGATGAGTCAAATATGTGTTCACCTTCTCTACCTATCTCTCTATCTATAAATCAGCTGTAAGAGGAGATAATTCCTTCCAGAGAGCTGTACTGTCATGAAGGTGATGTATGTCCCTTCACCAGCCTCTAAGCTGTTGCAGTCTGGAGAGGGCTGTACCTCAGATGGGCTGGTGCTGGTTAGGAGGATATAAATGTATCCTGGATTAAATAATCTCTGGCTCTGCATGGCTGGAAATGAAAGACAGAGTTATTTCTCCAGGTCACTGCTAACACAAGTAACGCTGTCACTATAGTTTTCTTTTTCTGCTTGGGCACTCGAGCATTTTGCAAGGCTCTGTATGCTGCAGGTAATGTCCTTGGCTTTTTTCCTAATCACACGCCTACAGAAGGCCTAGGGCACTGTCCCAAAAGAAACCAGTGGTGGCTTGAGCTGACATAACTTTGGGGCAAAGGCCTTTTTTTGCCCTCCTTTCTGAGATAGACCTTACTACCAAAATGTCACTCCAGCTGCCAGTTCCTTGCAGTTGAGCATATGAACTACTTTCTGCTATTTCGGTGAATGCCTTTTTCCCTGCCTGGGGAGCTGTGATGAACAGCTGGCTGCCTGGCACCCTCCTGCTGTCCTCTAGCGGGTGCAGTCGGAAGAGCTCAGGCACAATGGGGGAAAGACTTGCAGTCAAGAGTAACAGCTCTGGGACATGAAGGACCTGAGGCCTCAGTGCCACCACCGCAAGGCTCCAAGTGGCCAGGCAGCCACTGCAGCATGGACTGTGTCTCTACCATTTGTGTAGATTGCATGTCTGAAGTGACCGCTGTTTTTTTTAAAGCATTTGCACATCATAAAACCACAGACTAGATTGATTCATCCCCTCCCCTGCTTTAAAACAGTGAGAAACTTCTTTGCATGAAACCCTCTTTAGTCACAGCTCCACGCTGGCCACCATGTATGGGGCGAGATGAGTTCCCTGGGGAAGAGTGGCTTTGAAGGTCTGTAGAGGAGGCTGAAGATTGTCCTCCTTGTGAGCATCCTCCCCCTTTGGTCATTTCCAGCCATGGTTGGGGTTGCTGACCTATGCCAAGCCCTCCCATATCTGCATGCTTATTTGCACCCAGCTGAGATGGCCTTCAGGATCATTTCAGTGGCCATCAGTTTTCCTGATGTGGTTTTCTGGTGCTTTCTGTGTCAGGGGAGAGCTCATCTGTGGCTTCAGCATAGCCTTGTTGGTGGCTGGCCTCTGAGTTTGAGAAACTCCTCCATTTGCCAGGATTTGAAGAGAACTGACAGCCTTCATCCTGCACATGGTAGTCAAGCTGCTGACCAGGGGGTTGGCAGTGCTTGGGCACGGAAAGATGAATTTGTGACAGGACATGTGTGGGGCAGAAATGAATCAGACAACCATCACTTCCTTTGTCTTTCAGTACTTTTTAAAACAAGGATTTTCAGTAACTGAACTTGAAAAACCTCTGAAAAGCAAAAGAAACCTGACAGTTTGAAGTTTTGCCATAAGAGGGCAGTCTGAGATAACTGCATACATAAGTTATCTTGCACAGGCCTGAGGTTTTCTTTTTCGAAAAAGACCCAGACTTACAGGAATTAATGAATTGTCCCAAAACAACATCTTACATTTAACTTTAGAAGGGGTTTTTGCAACTGATGACACAGAATGAGTGTAAAAGGAGGGCATTTGCAGTAAATAAAATGAAGTTCCTGCTTTCATGGAAGAAACATAGAACAACATCTGGGACCCAATCTCAGGGATGAGATTTGACTTTGCGCAGCTGTATTCTCCAACTAGGAATATGGGTTTTGAATTTTCCACAGAAGAAAAACTACATAGTCTAAGGTGGGAAGTGGACCATGGCAGCACACTCTACCAGGGAAAGTGCAGAGCTACTGCAAGGCAGGGATGGGGCACCACAGTATCTTCAGAGAAAGGTTTGTAAGGAGCTCTCAGGTCTTGCTCCCTGTCAAGGAGGAAAAGTTCTGCCAAAAGAGGATGGGCAACCACGATCCTTGTAGCTCCTGCTGTGTTTTTCCCAGTGCATAAAATCTCTAATATCAGGAAAGAAAAAAGCCCACCTGGTGCAGGGCTTTGAAAGGTTGTCTCCTGCTAGTCTAATCTCTGAGGTGTGGAAGAGAAAAATCCCACCCTCTTTAAGCCCAAATTTGTCTTCCTGTGGTGCTGGCCAAGGCACTTGTATGCCTTACACATAAGCCACTGGTGAATGGATGCAGGAAACTTCCCACAGCATCGTTCACTACATGCTACATCTTGCAGAGTGTCTTAAAATGCCGTTGCTGCTGCCCTTCCATGTCAGGTATATAATGCACTGCTGCTCCAGCCCCTGGTTGCTGTTCTTGGCCATCCCCTAGCACAAAAAGTATGTTCAGGAGAAAAGAGGATTAAAGCTGTGAAGGGTGCTGCCTCCCAAGGTACTGCTGAGGGACTGGTGCAGCAGACTGGTTGGCAGAAGCCAACCCTGGAACTGGCTGTAAACTTCAGCTCTGGAGCTGTGAGAGCTGGTAGGAGGCCACCTCTCCTTCCTTCCTTTGCTTGGGCATCACAGTTGCTCAAAGCTACCCCAAAACATCTTTTTTTTTTTTTTTCTAAAACATTATTTTGCTATGCTCTTTATCCAATACAGGGTGCATTTCATGCTTTTATTAGCTTAGACAAATACATTTGCTTTGTGACACAGCTCAAGGGCAGCTGTTCAGTCAATAAAAACTGAAGAGAGAACAAATGTTGTTTATGTCCCAGTATCACCCTGGAGGGCAAAAATAATCAATCTCAGCCTCTCCTGCAAGAAGAACCACAAAGGGAGACAAACCCCGGAGGCGGCTGGTCACATTGTGACACCAGAGCACAGAAGCAGGCTCACGTTCAAACCACAGCAACACTTAAGGGCAGGAAACAGAACGTCTGGCCTCCAGCCGTAGGGTGTGAATTTCTCTCATAGAAATCAAAGAGCTGTGCTGTTTGAGCTGTGCTGTACCAGGCCATCAGACTGAGAAAGCTTCAAAAGCTCCTTCTGGTGTTACTGAAGCTACCAAGCAAAGAGGTTTGAGCATGCTCTGGCAAGATTTGTCCACTGATGTTGGTGAAAAATGCCTGTGCATCAAATGTACTGCAGAAACTCTTCAGGTCTAGTTCAGGTTTTAAGAAAATAAAGTTCTTGTGGCCCTCCCACAATCACCACAGCATTTGGGGTTTTGCTAGATAAGTGCCCCTGCATAAATCAGATGTGCTTTAGCCATGGCAGCAAAATCAGGCTTCATGCCTTGTGAAAGTCAGAAGAGAGCTTTGAGCCAGGGCCCATTCTAATTTAAGTTGCTGATTCTGTGTTTGTCCTATTTTAGCAAGAGTTGTAATGAACCTCTGCATTGCATGAATTTCCCCCCTCCTGCTCCAGCATGGGGAGAAGGTGAAGCCCCATCCTGTTTCCCACCCAGGGTTTGCACGCGTGGGTGAGCACGCTGTTCCCTGTGCTCGCTGACACTGTGCTCCAGCGTCCTCAGGAAAGCCCTGTCCCTCTCCTGCTGTCCCTCTCCTGCAGCCACCAGTTGACAAAACCTGTCTTCTGTTAGTCTTCCCTTAGTTTCTGCTTGTCTTGAGCTCAGTCTCTCCAGTATAGGTCAACCTAGAGCTAATTTTGTCTGAGATGAGGTATTGATTTGTATTGTACAGGAATGGGCAGGGTTATAGCAAGCTAAGACTGAGCTTTGCCCTAGCTTTTGGTGCAAAATTAGCTCTGGTGTGGTTTTAGTAGTTCCAGTTAAATGTTGCTTCCTGTGCCTTTTTCAGAGTTGTTTTTCAAGAATGGAAACCAAAAATACATAAAATATTTGATACTCCCTGCTCAAGTCCGCTTTGACTATCACGAATAATGCAATAACATAAATTGTTAAAGATAAACCACCAAATATCCAGAAATAACAGCCTGTGGGAGGAAGGAACTGAAAACTTCCCAACCTATTCCAACCAGATAATCTGAAAAAATCCCCACACTGATTTAAAGGTTTTTTTTTTGGGGGGGAAGGAAATAGAAGGAAGAGGATATTTGACCCCCATGCTATCATCATGGGTTTCTTGTCTGTCTGTCTGAAAGAGCAATCCTTTTATTTCACAACATGTAATAGTTGATAAAATTGTTCTTGAGAAAATATGAGGTCAATCAAATACACACTCAGTATTACTGTAATTATTGCGTTAAATACAATTAAGTGTTTAACCAGTAGTTGGAAATAGAGGTGATCTTGCTTTTGATGAGGAAGAGACAGATCTTTAATGAGAGTGGTCCTTTGCCATCTCTGCCTACCATTTTTTACCTTTAAAACTGAGGGAGCAGGCAAATAGCTGTGCAGCCCAAAGGGAATTTGCAGTTTGCTATAAATGCACACAGAGGCTTCACAAGAGCAAACTGAATTCCTCAGCTGTATACGGGCAGATTCCTTAAATCAGTGCAGTCATGCTCACAGAAGTAAAAAATGGACCTGTCATCTCTGAGGAGCTGCTATGCTCCCATGGGAAAGGGAAAAGCAGTTTTCCCAGCTGAAGAAATTGCCCCGTAATGTAAGAGATCATTGAAATGCAAGTAACAAACCAAAACAGATGAAATATGCACAAAGTAAATAGATCAAAGACATTGAGATAATTAATTACCAGCGGTCCAGTTCTCAGAGAAAGACCATTCATTCACAAAGAAGCCACTGTACCCCACACTTCCCAGTAGTGGTGTCTACAGCACAGAATTGCTGATGTTTGTTAATAAGTAAAGACAGAATTATTATGTCAGGAAACTGACTGCCCTAAGAGTTTATGTTCTGTTATGGTAAAGCCTTGGCCTACAAATAAACCTTACTACGTTCATAACATTTGAGTTTAAGAAAAATTGCCAAATCCATTTTTGTGTTTACTAATGTGGAAGTTTTGATCTCTATCTGCTAATCATTCGTGTGCTTACACAGCCATTTCCAAAGAAAATTCAATGGCATTTTGAACCCAAATTCTCTTAATTCTTAGTGCCTGGATACCCATCTTTTTAATCCCATTTGCACAGCAGGAATATTTCTGCTGTATGGACAGTGAGTGTGAAAAGGATGAAGCCTTGCATTAGTGCTGGCTCTTTGTCTGCCCGCACACTGAGATGCTCTCATCCCCTGAGGAATTACTGGAATGATATAAAAAAATGGACTGAATTACAGGCACAGTAAGGCTTGGGGCTGCAGCATTGGCTATTCCTGTGAGGAGGAGTGTGATACAAACCAGGTGTGAACAGTAAATTTTAGTTGTTCTGTATCATCTGCGAACCCACAGGTTTGCCAAATGGGAGAATCTGCTGGGAGCAGACACTAAGCTGAGAGGCACCAGGAGGAGTGAAAGGAGAAAGATGCTGATTACTCACTGGGAGTGGCACTGGGCACCTACCTTCTGCCAAAACCACCAAGAGCTCGATTGAGCCATTCGATACCTAAATCTTGTTGGAGAGTGGCATTTGAAGCATCCTGGGGAAGCTGCATGTTTCTCTGAGGGATGCTAAGGGTCTTCATCCCACCCATTCCCAGCACCTTTTCCATCGTGTCCTTCAGCCCCTAATTTTGACTCCTAAACACTTTATGGGTGGCTGAGGACACAGGACTGGAGGTCCAGGCCCTGCAGTTTCTCCCACTCCTTAAAGGAAAGTAAAATGCTTTCTTGAGGAGAGGATTAGTACAGCACAAAGGAGTCCAGGCAGTGGTTGGGTGGTCAGGACAGGTGAGAGGCAAGGTCTCTCATGTAGGCAGGTGGCAGAAATTTGGGACTTTCAATTTTGTGTCTAGCTCTGCATCCTCTGGAAACTTTGACTCTGCTTAGGTGAGATCAGAGTCTTGTGGAGCTGCCTGAAGGATGCACAGTACCATAGATTGGGATTTCACTCACTGACACAGGACCTGTGAGCCCATCAAGGGACAGGCTGTGTGACTCCATCAGCTGTGGAGGGAATGGATTAGGGGACAACAAGGGAGGGAGGGGACAAGGGTCATGTTCCTCAAACACCTGGAAGAGAGGACAGGAGGATCAAAGGGGCTTGGGAAGAGAAGGAGGAGCAACTGCTGGGATCTGAGGGAGGTGAGGTGGGGAGCTCTGGGGCAGAAGGTAGCTCTGATGTGGGAGGACTTCTGGAAAAGGGGAGGTGCACAGTGCAGTGCCCCAGTTGGGAATCACTGGTGGCTGTGGACAAGACTGGGATGATACCCTGGAGGCAATGGAGATACATGTGAGGACCAAGCCTGGGCTCTGCAGCACAGTGGATAGGGAATGGGGACTTTGGAACAAGAAGGGTGTGGGATTCAGGAGGAAAAAGATGGTCTTGGGTTGGAGTAGTCTTTCCTTCCCCTCTCCTCTCTTTCTTTCTTTCCAAAATACACAGCAGGCCTCTACTGGATGTACAGATGGACGGATGGATAGATAATTGGCAAGGGGTAACTTGTTCATCCTTTTTAAGGATTATTCCCCAAACAATTATATCCCAGCTGACCATGATCAAAGATGGGCTTCCAAGTTTTTTCCTGTGAAAATTTGTCACAGATTCCCTCTCCCTTTTAGCAACACCTCAGCAATGATAAAAAAATACATGGATAAAGCACTCTCTGTCTATTTATATGAATGAGGGGTATCCAGCACATCAGATGTGGGACTTTGGGCTTCATGTCTGGCAAAGACCCTACTGTTGTCTCCAGCTCTAACACTCTCCCAGAGTAGTGCTCCCACCAGGTTATAGAGCCTAAGCCAAGGGATTTAAGGAGCAGCAAATGATATGGGACAAGTGTGAAGGCTTAGTTTACTTGGTTTAGCACAGACCTTTAATTTTAGCCACTGCAAATATAATAAGGCTTCGTCTTTATTTATCTATGCAGCCGTGGGGCAGAAAGGGCAGAGGAGCTTAAAAGACTTATTCATGCAAACAGGGCTGCTGTGCTAAGTCCCCTATTTACGCACTGCGAATATATTTCATTCAGGTTAATGCAACAAGGAGTAAAATGGATGCAGATCATTGTGTCGCCATCTCCACAGCAGTACAAAGGCTGAAAATGCAATCAGAGGCCAGCAATCTTCATACTTTCCCTTTGGCAAAATGGAAAGCACCTTAGAAAACCTGAACGTGTTTTCTAAGCCACCCAAAACCAGAAAAAATTTGCTTGTGTCCTGTTGCTCAGGGACTGCCAAAAAAAGTCTCTGTCATCTCTCTGCCTGTTCTATTTTAAGCAGAATGATTTCCCAGATGAGGGAAAAATAGCTCAAGTTTAAGACATTTTTGGCATTTTTCAAGAATTCCTGCTTCCAGTTTCTTGCTTGCGCCAGGCAATTTGAATTTGCTGAACTTTGGCACAGTTTATGCAGAATATTTCAAGGTGTTACAAGGCAGTCTTTTGGGCTCTAGGTTGGTGAAAGCTTGGTACAAGCAGTGAAAAGTCAAAAATGTAATCTTTGCAAGTTGTATCCCTGAAGTGGTTTAACTGTACCCACACACCTTTCTCTTCTTGATACTGGTAAGTGAGAAATGAACTGGGATTTTAAGATAGGAATTGGAAAAACCAAGGCCAAAATAGACGTTTTGCTTCCAGAAGCCTGTGATAAGGCTAGGGGAGGAGAAGGGTGCCACCTATTTTCAGGAGGGTTCTCCAGCAGCCAGAAGGGACATGGGGTCAGGTCATGCCTCTCTGTCAGTGGTTCCCCCCAGCACCTGGGGACACCCAGCAAATGCTGCTGAGTCGTGACAGCCATTCAGTTGCTCTAGAAGGTGCATTTGGTGCTCCGCACAGCCGGCACCAGTCCAGAGCAAGGTGTCCAAGCTATGCTCAGCCACTGGTGCTGGGGGCACTCTAGCCAGGACTCTGCACAGCATGTTGAATACCAACCATAGGAGGACAAAGTAGTAAAGAACCAACACTTTTCCTGCTCCTGTACCCTGTCCAATACCAGCACCCCTTTCCCTCCAGCTCCATCGTAGCTGCAAATATGCTATTAACAGCCTGCCAGTCCTACTGGGTGAGGATTCCTGAAATAACACCTTTTCCCACCCCTCCCTGCCTGGAGCTGGAGCAGGGTTATTTGCCAGCTCTGCTCAAAACAAGGACTAACCTGTACCATGGGAACACCTATTTAAAGAAATACTATTTTAGCTACTCTGTTCCATAGCCAAAGTCCCTGGAGAGAAGCCAGGAGTGATTCTCAGGCATCTCTGAGCCGCTGGGTAATCCAGCTGTACCAGAAACACCGGGGGTGTGGGGGTCAGGGTGCCAGAGGACTGGTTTTATCTGGCTCACAGTTTTACCATCACTCTTTCCAGGAATATGTTCATAACAAGTCTGCATTACTTCGCTTGGCCATCCTTGTTTTTCAGCTGATTTTCTGATTCCCGTCCTAGCTCTAACATTTTAAAAAAAAAGGATGCACACCGAGAAGTCATTGATGAAAAAGTGCAGTCTTCCTTCTTGTTTCTTACGGATTATCAAGGCTGCTGAGATCAGAACATGTGTTTTTCCTACTGCATTAAACATTTTGAATGTATGCTAAAAATGTTAATTCGTTATTGAAGGGACTGGAATTTTTCCTTCAGGTGCGATGCCTTTGGGCCATTTGTGCTTCACACACGACTGCAGGTAAGGGCTTGTTACACTGGCAGAAACATGCACTTAATGAAATGTTATTCTCCATCTTATTATAGTCAATAAGGGAGCTCAGCAGTCACTCGGCTTTTTCCTCAAAAGCTTTGCCCTGGAGTCAGAGCTGCAGCGAGGCTGGGGACAGAGGAGACCAGGACACACCAGGACCCAGCTAGGAGATGTGCAACAAAAAGGAGGTGACAGCAGCAATGGGAAGAAGCCCAAGAAGGAGGAGGAGAGGGCACTGAAGAGTGCCAGGAATAAAACCTCCAGAAATGGAAAGGGATGGTGGGGGCAAAGCACTAGATATCACCCTCTCTCTGCATGGTGTTGCTGGTGGCCTGGTCCTCACTAAAGCTTCACAGACCCAGCACCACAGTCTGAAAAAGCAAGGAGGCTCCCTAGGAGGTCAGGGATGTCCTGACAGCATGGGAGGGCGGATGGGCTGTTGGTGCCAGGGGCACACGTGGCACCTCTTGCCCAGGGGACTGTCACCCCAGCAGTGAGCCATGTCTCATGGACACAGGGGATCCAGTGAGCCTCTGGGTTGTGGGCTTGCTTCACACCAGGAAAGGTTACTGACACAAGCCCTTGTGCTTGGAGAAGCCTCTACCTTCTCTCAACAGCTTTGCAGAAGTTGACTGTAGGATGGCTGTTCTGCTCTGTGATCCCTCAGGGATCCCAGGGCCCTTTTGAAGACTTTGTCTTTCCTTTCTGGCTAGCTTTATCATCTGTTATGATGTGGCTATCTAATTCTCATTGGATATTATAGGTTAAAATAGTCACTCCCTCAGCTTTATCTTGAAGCCTTAGAGAGCCAGCAGGATAAGTCCTCCTGAAAGTATTGGTGAATAACCATACTGGGTGATGGCTGGGGTTTTGCAGTATGACTTGAACCAGAATCAGGTTCCATTTGGGTTTTTCAGTTCAGATTTAACTTTAGGCAGTTTGAAGACATTAAGGTGGCAAAGGACACATCCTCAGGTAGCTGGACTCAGCACACAGGCACAGACTTTCTTGCTGGCTGTTGGCAGGGTCTTATTGCATATCCACAGGCAGCGTCTTGGGGGACAGAGCGTACTCAGGGCATCAGAGCTGATGGAAAAAGTTCCACATCCACAGAGATGGATCCATATGGCTTTGCAGAAGAGAAAGTTTTGCAGGAGGATCACTGGGCTGAGCTGAAGGTTCACGAACCACTCTGTGCTCATTGGCTTGGTTGGGAGGTGAGCGTGCTCCCTTCCCAGCACCATCCTCATCACTTTACAGGATCGTGCCTGTATTTTGACTCCTGAATGCATGGCCTCAGTGCAGCCAGGCGCTGGACCCAGCCTCTCCAGCAAGCAGAGCGTGGTGTTCCGCCTGTCTGCTCACGGCTTTACCCTTTCTTCTGTCCTCCTGCCATTCTATCGCTACCATAAAATGCAGTTTTGACCTTTTTGTCCTCAGCAAGCTATTCATTTAAAATACAAATGCTGTCCTCAAACAGCAGTCATTAATATGAGGCAGCAAATTCTTTGCTTTGTTCTTTATTGTTGATTTCCCCCCATTGGGAATCTGGGTAGCAGGAGAACTGCATAGCTGCAGGAGCAGCTTGCTAATTGCATACTTTTAAATACTAATTTGTATGGGTTTGTTTGGTTATAAAGGGAAAAAGAAACAAGCTAGGGGGTGATAAAAAAATGTCAAGGTTATAAACCCCACAGAAGCTCTCTGGCCTGGAATTTTTATGAATTCTTTAAATGTAAATTGCAGGCCTGTGGCTGCACATCCATGCCCCCCGCTGCGTGCCAGGTAGCGCGGTGCAATGTGCCCTGCAGACCTTCAGAGGGGCACTCAGCCCAAAGAGCCGAGCCCTGCCCTCGGCTGCCCGGGCCGACCAAGGCCAGTGAGACACCAGCCAGGCCACCATTCCCATTGCAAGCATCCCTCCCAGCTTGTGCCTGGCTGGCTGCAGGCAGGAGCCAGACCCTGACCCAAGCCAGATCAGATGGTGGTGGGGATGAATCTGTTCCTGCCTTTGGGGAGCTGAGGTGTGGAGCGCTATCACGTTAACAAGTGTCTGAGGTGGTCTAAGGGAAGAGGTGAAAGAAGGTACACGTCAAAGAGTGATGTGTTTTACTAAACCAAGAGGGAGAGCTGAAAAAAAGACAAGTCTTTGAGCATCTCTGCTGAGATTGTTGCTCAGTTTCCCCTTGGTATGTGCACCTCTCAGACATGGCAAGGAAAATGTTTACCTGCAAGCTTTCACCATTTTGTAAAGCAACTGGAAGATTTGGAAAGGAGACATATGGATATTCAGCTCTTTTAAGTGCTCAAAACCTTGGGTACCTGCTCCTGCTATGTTATTAGAGATGGGGGTTTGTCTGGGACATTTGTCTTCTTTGTCCATTTCCAGGTCTTTTACCATACTTGATGGCTTTCTATAGGTTCTTCCTTGCCACCAAGGGATGTCTGCCACTTTTCTTCTCTTTTTAAAAGGATACGTTTTCATGCTGTCTTCTAGGAAGCTCACAATGCCCATGCAGGGAGCCCACACACAGACAGAGCTTTTCTGCCCACAGCAATCAGATCTGTCCCATTTTGGACACTATTATCACTTTATCTCCTTCCCTTGTCTCTGTTGCTTGCAGTCACAGGTTTGGAGAAGAACCCCAGCACCCTGATATTCAGCAAACGCAGCACATCCCATGCTCACCCTCAGCACCAGCACTGCCCTGGCACCCAAGGACCATGGCTGCTGGTGGCCTCCAAAGCCTATGCGGGTGCCCCCAGCAGGGCTGCTGCCTGTGTCAGGCTGCCTTTGAATGTGTCCTAAGATGCTGCAAATAAACAGCTCTAAGGACCTGCTTTGGTGCTCCCGTGTGAAGGATGTGGCAGCGGCCAGTGCCAGGAGGGACCTTTCCAGGGCAGCAAGTGTTGAAGGGACAGGCATGGCTCAGGGACTGATGGCTCACTGTCATCTCGGTCAGAGCTGCCACCATATCAGCAGCTAAAGATACCAGAGGGCTCCAAGGCTGTGAATGTGAGGGAGTCAAAGTCAAGGAAAAATGTTATTGACTGTGTTATTTTGTGTCTGTTTGCATGGGTAGCTATCTCTGTTTGTTCACTCTCTTGTCACATAATGTGATATGGAGTCAAAAAGATTTTTATTGTGTACTACTTGCATTAAAAAAGAATAAATTGTTTCCCAGTATATACTACAATAGTCCACTGTTGTTATTTCCCCCTCTGCTTAATAAAGTAATCATGGTTGCATGACAACGTCAAGGGAAATAAAGCATGCAAAGGCACCAGCTCTCCCAGAAATAACTTATATTGTATTTCATTGATGAGAAAAGGTCAGAGTCATTGGGTAAGTCACACAGTTCTGGTGGCCTTACAACAGAGAGCACTCTAACTGCAAGACTGTGCAGCAACAAAAGCCTTGTCTAATGATAACACATACAAATGTTGTGTTGGCTGGGAACTGATACCTGAACGTTGTTTTTCAATTTATAATGAGCAACACAGTGGAGCCTTTGACAGAAATCTTGGGAATTTTTGAGTTATGTGATGCTTAAGATAATTGACCAATTAATTTCCTTAACTTGAAGAGGAAAGATGAGTCAGTAACCTTTATGGCTCATTATTATTAAAACAGTGTTTATTCAAGGAGCAGCAAAGCAAGAATTGGAGTGGAGGTCAGTGCTCAGCAACGGGGGAGCATTAGGGTAAGCCCCCTTGGCCACAGCAAGTAAGCCCTGTAGCATCTCTGGTTTTCAATAGGTGACCTGTCTGGCTTTCAAACCTCCACATTCTCCCAGTAGAGCGATCCTACCTGCTCCAAGCCTACAAGAGGTGGGCTGTGGTGGGCTCTGGATCCATGCTTTACATTTCTCATGGCTTTCTTATGCTCTGGAGAACAGAAGGTGGGGGAATTTAAAACCATATAGAGTTTTATGTGCTTTACTAGGGTGTATTACTGGTTCTTAGCAGGCTGGCTTCATGGGAGCCAAGCTGTCACCAGCAAGCCGGGTGCTTGCACGTGTGCTAGCATCACCTGGGTTCCTGCAGCCACACGGTGGGCTCTCCTCTGCCCCTGTAACATCTGCTGCTTGATGGTGGCCTGCCAGTGGAAGGGACAGGCTGTCTGACCTTCTGCAAAATGTGTGTCAGGACTGTGGCAAGTGAGAGTTGTGGTGGTCTCTCCATGAGAGTGCTGCTGGTCATAAAAGCCCAGCTCTGCTCTGCTCCTGAGTAATCCCAGGGAAGGAAACCAAAATCCTCCAGCAAAACAAGGGTGACAATGCTTCTCCCACAAGCTCTGGTCTCCCCAAAACCATCAGACTCTGCAGTCTCTGGGGCAAAACCTCTTTGGGCAGCACCTAGTATAGCCCAGCACCAACCTCCACCAACAAGCTGGGTGCCACTGCTGCACCCCCTGGGGAAGGAGAATTGTGAAGGCAATAGCTCTGTTGCTGTCCAGCCTTCTTCCATGGATTTATCTCTATGGGCTACAGATAATGAAAATGAAAATGTTTCTCAGTGTAACGAAGAAACATTCAGAAGATTTCAGAAACTATACTAAAATCGTGGTAACACTCACAGTCCTTTACCAGCAAAAGCAACAGGCTTTTTTCATTGCAATTCACTCCAAAAAAAGCATCCTTAACGTAACATGAGAGCAAAATCCTTGCTTCCCTGGGTGAAGGAAACTCAGGGATTAGCCATGGAGGTTTATTTTTCAGGATGCCTTCGGACAAGCTGCCCTCCGAATACGTTGTGCTGCTAACTCACACCACAGGAAAAATAACAGTGCAGAAACTGTAGCATGAAGCAAGAAGTTATCATCTCAGTTGTGGATTCAAGCTTGAAGCTGGCATCCAGCTGGCAGAGACCGGATGGCTATTAAATATGTCAACAGCCCCAGATAAATGCCAGGATAGCCTTGTGAACAGGAACTCCTGGTGGCATTTTCTCTTGTACTGTTGCTATTTTAGTTCTGTTTGCTTTCTCTCTATTTTGGACTTTGTATATATATGTACATATATGTAAAAGACTGCACAGCTAGAGAAAACAGAGTCCTGGAAGGAGAAGAGTGAGGATGCCAGCTGCTTACTCCTCCTTTGCCCCTGGCTAATATAACTGCTGCACGTATGATTTTTTTTCCAAATCACAGAGGGTTTACATGGCAGGTATGGTATGTCCTCAGTGTATGTCATCATCTGCCAGGTATTCAAGGATTTCTAAGGATTTTAGCTTGCCTGCTGTTTGAATACGGGATGAACCGTGATCCCTGTTCTCTGGCATGTGCAGGGCTTCCCTGAGGGTGGAAAGGGAGACTGGAATTTAGAGCGATTGTTATTTATTTAGTATTTCCCTGTACAAAAGCTGGGAGTTTTCCAAAGCTGCCCGGAGTGCAGTCATTTGTGGAGAACAACTCGTGGCTGCTACCTGGGTTATGTCTGCACGTAACAATACCTGTCTGCCTCATGAATGTCAGACAAAGCTGTCATAAATCTTCACGCCCAGCAGAAAAATTAATGGGAACTGCAGAGAGCAGGACCTTGTCAGCTTCATAATAGGTCTGCAGGTGGAAAAAAAATTCTCGTGCTTTCCTTCAGGCATGAGGCAACGCAGCTACTGATGCTTGGTGGCCATTATCCAATTATAAGTGCTTTTTTTCGCTCAAAGAATTCAGTTGCTATCGCCTTTAATGTGTCAAAGTGAAATAGTCCCCAGCACGGGGTGCAGGTGAGGGCGCAGACCCCGCTGGAGTGCCCCGGGGCTGTCTCCTCCTCTCACCCTTCCGTCTTGAAGCTCTTTGCAATATTGCTCGTATTTTGTCGCTTGCAATACTGCTTTGTCATTTCAGAGGTGACCGGGGCTCAGCGGGGCCCTCGTTTCCCTATTCTGCCCCGTCCAGCTGATCGGTATCAGCCCGGGTGGGACGTCCTGTTTACATCCCTGAGCAGGACTGGGAGTGCTGGCCTGTCCCACCATCCCCGTCCCCGCTCCCCAGACCACTGCCATGGGGTGTCTGCCTCCAGGGGTGTGGGGAAGGAGAGACGGGACAGGGCTGTTTGTCCACCTTACATTGTATTGTATTTTTACAGCCCCTCTTGGGGGGTTCTGTTGGTCACCCGCTGTGACCAGGGGAATATTTTTTCCCTCCTCTGCTGCATAACTTGGCTACTGTTTTCTTGTTGTTGTTTTTTTCCTCCTGCCTTTGTAGTTGTTGGCTGTGGCCAGGGCCAAGTCACGGGGCAGGATGTGCTGCTTCTCTGGAGGTACGGACATGCGAGTAAATTACATAGTTTTCAGGAATTTTTCCGGGCACTGGAAAGTGATCATCTGTACTGCTAAGAGGTTAGCATGGCTCCTGGCACAACTGTGGCCTGTGCCACTGGGTCCCCTCCTGATCCCCTGGCCTGGGGGCTGCCAAGGGCTAGTGTCCCTCCTGAAATGTCAGTTTTGGAGGTGTTTGACAGCACAGAGGGGGATTGATTGCACAGCAGAATGGCCGTGGGTACATTTAGTTTGCACACACAGCTTTATGTGGGCATTTTCAACCTTCTTAGGTGCAGCAACAAGGCTTGGGATCCTTCAAATTCTCCTTCCTGTTCCTGTCACCCCGGCAGCTCTTTGAAGACCTGATTTTCAAGTCAAGAAACAACCCGCCATTGCATCTTTTTTGGGGAAAGGGCAGTTCAGGTTTGGACAGCTATGGCAAGCAAGGGGCAATGGCAGTGATGGCTGAGGCTTCCTCCTTTCCCACTGCCAGGGTCCCTTGTTCCTGCATTTGCCTGCAGCTGCAGAGGCATCATAAGAAGCTGCTGATGCCCCTGCTTGGACCTCTGCTCTGTTTATCTTCCCTGCCCTTATGGAAGGTGTGTTTAATCCCCTTATGCTCTTCTGCCAAGAGCATCTTAGTGATGCTCTTTGTGCCACAAAAGTACCTGTGCATCTTTCTGCCCCCTGATCTGCCCCTGTGGCGCAGTTGGGCAGCTGTAATGCCCCCCTTGTGGAGCTCCTGTTTGCTTCTGCAACCCTGGGGAGATCAGGGGATCCTTGCAAGACTGACACCTCACTTCAGGTGGGGCGAATCTCCAGTCCTTATTTGTGTACCTGAAATAATGTCTCCTTATCTCCCACAGGTGTTATTCAGATAAAGTAGAGATTACGCAGTGGATTTGACCACACAGAGGCTGCACAAATGCTCAAGGTTCAGGTGCGAGTTGCACCTGATGCAAACAAAGGAGAGGAGAACCAGCTCCTACAAAGAGCAGACAGAGAGCAACCATGTTTTTTTGCAGCTATACATTTTAAGGTTATAATGTTTATAATGTTAGAAATATCTCCTACTGAACCAGGAAGGGATGATGTGTGTGAATCAGGCACAGGAAGTACAGTGTTGAATCTTCTTTACTCCAGATTAATGCCAGCCTAACCGCTGGTTGCTTGGTTTTCATCTGTTTTTCCTTAGTTTCAACCTCAGTGTGTGTCCCAAGCCTGGAGCCAGACTGCATTTTGCACCTGCTGAAAGGGGTGCATATCCACATCCACAACAAGTCAAGTCAGGAAAACTTCACTAATGTTGGGTTCAGGAACAATTTAATTTTTCTCAGCGATTTTCATATAGATCCAAGGGCCTTTTGATAGCCCTGTTTTCCAGATGATTTCAGATCCAGGTCCTGCACTCAATAATTACTTATGCAATTTCTATGCATAAGACTCAGAGAAGAGGCCAAAGAAAGAAATGCCAGCAGTGTGAGCTGTCAGGGGGAGCTTAGAGATGTGAACAGAGAAAACGCCATCTGGGAAATGAAGCAGTGAGCAGCAGTCCCGTGGGGACACACAAGCACACACCTGCATCCACACCTACACCCCCCCCGACCTCTCAGCATCCTGTACTACTGAAAAAGCGTCTGGGTAGAGCTTGGAGATGCCTTGAACTGCAGATTGCATTGCAGACAAACAAGGCTTGAGCACGACACAATTTTCCCTGGGCCATGTGCATCATTGGGCGTAAGCATATCCTTGAGCTCATCACACTTGTGAGCATCTCACAGCCGTGAGCACATCACACTTGCACGCAGCCCAGCATTATTTTTGCTCTGAAGGACCCAACCGGGGTGATAGAGAAGTCAGAAGATGGGCACAGCCCAGAGCTGGGCTGGGCACAGAGAGTGGCTCTCTCAATGCCTGCCACGGCACGTTGGCCTCTGGGCCATGCTAACATTTTCAATATGCCAACTAGTTTCCCATATATAGTGTATTTCCCAGCCTGAGCCTGGCTGAGGACTCATTGCCTTCCCTTGAAGCAATACAAGGCATTTGTGATGTTTCCGTGCTGAGCTGTGGGAAAAGAGCAGCAAGAAGCTGTGACCCCTGGGCAAGGGCATGCTTTGGAAACACCGTCATCAAAAAATCAACACATTAGCCCTGAAGGCCCACAGACAGCCCATCTCCTCCGGCCTTATCGGAGAGAGGGCTCCTCTGGATGCTGGGGGCAGCAGCCACCGGACGTTTCTGAGATGTTTATTCTATGCAGTGTTGCTACTGAAGTCAATACGATAACTAAAAATAAAGATTTAAAAAAAAAAAAAGAAAATACACTGCAGCTATTTGTTCCTGAGCTGTTATGTTTACCCATACCAGCCTGGCTTTCCATTTAGGCAGGCCCGTAGTACCAGATGTTCAGTCGTTTTCAGCAACATGGTCATATCCCAGAAGATTTAGCTGGCTGGAGCAACTATATTAAACATGCCTGTAATTTTCCACTGTGACTGGAAGATCACATTCCTCTGGGGTCAACGATGGCTGGATGGACGGGCCCCACACACATGCAGCCGGCACAGCCCAGAGCCCTCTCCTGGCTCTCGTGGTGGCAGGAGGGGATGCCGGTCCTGTAGCTTGCTGGGGCTTAGTCCAGCAGGTGCCAAAGACAGAGGAGGCCTCTGTCAGCAGGAACTCCTGGGACATGGTGGGACATGCTGTTGGGGTCCATGGTCTTCACAGTACCTCTGTAGTCACATGCTACTGCAGGGAAGGATGTGGTCAGGGCTGCTGGCAGCTTCTCCACCAAGGCTGGTGCCATGCCTTGCATGGTTGAGATGTTCTGAAGAGCAAAATGCTCTTTAAAAGAATATAAGCACCTCTAAAAGCAGGTAACCTCCTGCTGAACAGGCAGTACCCATCCCACAGGCCTTGCAGAGCCAGGGGAGCACTCACCTCATTTGTAGGTGTTTATGTGTAAGCAGTCATGTGTGTAAGGTGACCTCCCTGAAGGAGGACGCAGGACAGCTCTGAGAAGAGCCTCCTGCAAGCACCCAGCTTCAGGTTAGTGAACACTAAGGGGCAGATCGGGGTGGTTCATCCTGTTTTCTTCCACAAATAGCAGTGGTTGGCAGAGGACAGTGGAGAAAGCTTCACTTGCATAGCACCATACAGATTTAGCTTCGTGCCTGGTCCTGACAGCTCTCATGGCACAGGATATGAGCTCAGAGAGATGTACTGTGGAAGGAGGAACCAAAAACTTGTTGTGGAGGCTGGGCGTTTCCCTTCTGTGCACCATAGCACCTGCCACAGGTCTGGACCATACACAGACACACTGGAGGGGCTGTATTTGCCATTTGACTGCTTTGGGTCTGTGCTGTGGTGGCAACTGGCTCCAACACACCTGCTTTACCTCCTCCAACCCGAGTGTGTGTTGCCAGGTGAGAGTCACTCCTGCAAGGCTGACAGACAACCAGGAGCACGGGGTCTCTGGCAGCCAGCCCTAGCCCCTATCACTCACCCCCAGCCACTGCTTACATCCATCTCCTGCATCGGAAACAGGGATGCTTGACAACTCCACCACGTTTCCTTCATGGCTGGGCAGTACTTGCTCTTTAGATGCAGGTAAGGTGTGAGGACAGCATGGGGATGCTCTGGGGAGAGCTGCTGCAGCTGCCAGTGCCACTGTCACCACTTCAATTGTATTCAAACAATAAATCTACTCTTCAGGTGGGCAGGGAAAGACATCCTATTCTTATCCATGTAACAGATGGGATTAAGCAGATAAACTGGGCAGGCTGCTTCCATGAACTGAGTTGCAAAGATTACTGTCTGAACAATCTTTTCCTGCTGAGGAGGGCTTGGCTGACCATCTTGACGTGTATGGATAGAGGGATAAGAAGCTTGCCCCATTCTTGGTAAAGGGACATTTCTCCTTCCGGCTAAAATCCCCTCGCAGAAATCTCTCATGGGCAGATTTGCTCTATGAAGCTAATCCCTTTCCTTCATAAAACCATCAGTGCCCAAACCCAAGGTTAGGGCAGGGGTCAGACAACCTACCATATGCAGCATTGCCACTGGAAGCATCCCTGTTCTCTGTGGTGCTTGAGCTGGCTGGGACTGTGGGCCTCTGCTCACACCTTCCAGCTTTCACGATGCCATGTTAGCCAGCTATCCATTGCAAATATAGTTTTAATGGCATTAAAATAAAATTAAGCTAAAAATATGCCAAACAGGCAAAACCATGAAGTCTTAAGTTGAAATGGAGATATTGGACACTCTTAGACTCCAAGTGTTGCCATAGGAGGAGTCTTTCAATGCCTTCTCCTCCTCTGCTGGGGAGATGGGTGCTGCCCTGGTGGTCACTGATTAACTGCTTGCCCAAGGAGCTGCTGCCCCATGCTGCTGCAGGTTACACCTGGACCCTCCTGGCTGCTCATTTCTGATGCTTGACTTCACTCTGTGATGTTTTTATAGATCTTTTGCCACAGTCCTTGTTTTCCTCTGCCTATGTCTTTCCCCTTTACAGTTTCCAACGTTTAGAATGTAAGAAGTGAGTCTGATTGCCTCCATGCCCAGCTTGCTTTTTGTGGGTAACTGCTCTGCAGCTCAGCTATTAAGCCTCTGAAAACAGATGAAATGGGATTTCTGTGAGCCATCCACGCCACTTGGCTTTTCAGGATATAATGAATATTACACCCAAGAAAGGAAAATATCCCCCATAGCAGCTGATCTCTACCCAGCTCTATCCTCACTGTGCTCTCTAGTGCAGGCACAAAGAATGCATTTCCAGTGGCATGGGAAGTAACAAGAGATGTAGATATTGAAATCATATTATATTTATTATATGAGATATAAAAACAAATTACCAAAATAGTATCATTTTTTTTTTTGTGAGTCCACAGGACCTCAAAAGAAAAATACATACTTAAAGCGGGTTGGTAGACTCAAGACTTTTCTGGTGTCGTATGTCTTCCTTTTCTTTTCCCTCACACTCATGAACAAAATATACTCTATGCAATGTGATTTAAAGATGCTTTAAAGAAAAAGATACATTTTAGTGCTGAAAACTGCAGTAAACTGTGCTATATTCCATACTGGTGTTAATAAGGAAGTATAATGGCCGATTATATTGCAAACAATAACACAGAAGAAAACAAATAAAATGTTCGATTTTAAATACTAACATAAAAATAAAATAAACTCCAGGCCCACCATGAATCACTGGGTTATGATATGCGAATGCGAGTCCTTTCCGTTCTCTGCATCCACTCCTTTTCCCGCACGCAGCAGTTTTTCTCCTCCAGCAATTGCATTTTTTGTCTCAAAGTCTCTTCTTCTTCTTCTTCTCACGCTGCTTGCGAAGTCTCGCTGGAGTCCTGCCCACGGGGTCCAAGTGCTGGTCTGAAGCTGGGACTTCAGTGCAAATGCTTTTATCTTTCAGATTGTATCCTGGGATACTCCCAGTGGCCAGTGCCAGGCTGGCCGTTCCCTTTATACCATTAACGCCATCCAACTCGGGGGTGGGGGTGGGTGGGGTGTCTTCAGGAGTGCTTCTGTTTCAGGGAGTATCTTTTTCCACGTGCCGCCTTCAACCTCTTCTTTCCCCAACACAAAGAGACTTCCCGCACCGTGAAGCGGCAGGCAGTAAAGTGCTTTATAGGATGAAATATTTACATTAGGGCTAGGTTCATTTTTTAACACTTCAAGGACAAAAGCTCAGAGGTGCTGCACCCTCCGGAGCTGGCTCTTTCTCTGTGGCCATGCGGTGGGTGGAGAGCTGGCCTCTGCCTCGCACCACGCTTGTCCCACAGCTGAGGGACTCGATTCACTCCAGCAGCTCCGTTCTCACCAGCACCGGCAGAGAATGTAGCCCCCAAAACCTTCTGCGGGGTGACCAGGTTGAAAGCACAAGGTGCTTGATTCTCTTTGACAGGTGCCATGTCCTAATCCGAGGGGCTGCTTCTGAAGAGCGGTTGCTGCTGCCACGCTGTCACCAGCACCTGCCCACAGCTACAGCCATCATCCGCCCCACAGATCCATGCTGGTGGCACCGGCAGTGATGTTTTGCTTGTCAGCTGTAGCTTGTGGGCATGTTTTCCCTCTCTAGGGTGGCAGTTTAATCTGGAGTTGCTCCAACACCTCACTGGAGCAAGACAAGCATCCGCCCTTCCTTTTGTTTCCCTCAAGGTAGTGATGAGTTGAGCTCAGGTGAGCCCAGGTGGCAAGGAAGCTACAGGCAAGTGAATGTACATTGGCCAGGAAGGGTTAAATTAGACAGCGCTTACAACTCTGAACACCTCGCTACAAGTTTTGGCACTATTTTCTTACATTCCAGTTTTCATCCTAGAGGTCTTCTCTCTGTGAAGGCTGTTGCATTTTGTGCATAAAGAAATGCCCTTAGGCAGCTGCGCACCTCTAGTTGCAGTCTCTTTTCATAATCTCCAGGACCTTTCTTCCGAGAGCCGACTTCCACTGATGGACAAAACTTTTCATGTTGACGATGAGTCTGCCCGTTCGGATGTCCTCGTGTCCTGCCACAAGGTACTCCAAGCCTGCAAACCAGCAAAGCGGTCAGGAACTGCACAGCACGACGCTCAAGAGGCCTATTGACGTTGCAAAGACAGCCTGGATATCTAGTACCAGTTAAAAAGGCACTTATAGGAAGAAGTATTTATACCTCCTGATTCTCTCATTTATCTGTATATCTCTACCTCTACCTGTAGTTATGGAAAAATGACTTCTGTGGCACATCTGTCAGTGACACGCAGCACACAAACTTTGCTTCTGTGGGCTTCTACATATAAATGGAAGCTGAGCACTGGGGCTGCAGTACAAGTTTTTATACCTCGTTTGTGAACTGCTAGTACCTTCATTAGGGCCTCCTGCCTCACTCCTCCCTGAATATACCTTGGCCTGGAAATTGGCCAGGTTTGCTGGGGAGCACCATGTAGTCGTAAGAACTAGCCCGGGGGAGATGGGTCTCCCCCAGGGCTCTTGGCCCCCCCTGCCACTGCAGAGAGCCCCCTCAGGTTTTCTTGGGTTATAGAATCACAGAATCACAGAATCACTAGGTTGGAAGGGACCTTTTAAGATCATCTAGTCCAACCAATGAAAAAAACAAACCAAGCAACCAACCAACCAACCAACCAATCAAACCCCACACCACATCCAAAATAACATCAATCCACTACTAACCCATATGCCCGAGCACCACATCAACTTGTCTCTTGAATACCTCCAGGGATGGTGCCTCAACCACCTCCCTGGGCAGCCCATTCCAATGTCTGACAACCATTTCAGTAAAGAAGTATTTCCTAATATCTAACCTGAACCTCCCCTGGTGCAACTTGAAGCCATTACCCCTTGTCCTATCATCTGTCACTTGGGAGAAGAGACTGACCCCCCCTCTATACAGCCTCCTTTCAGGGAGTTGTAGAGAGTGATAAGGTCTCCC
>BJBW01003546.1:5971-17510 GCA_004320125.1 Scolopax mira
CCTGGCTGTGTGGCAGCAGAGACAGCCTGCCCAGCACCCCCTGTCCAAAAAGCTGCATTTTAAGCGGAGATACCTGAAAACAGCACAGTTTCAGGCCTGTGATCAAGATAATAGGTTAGGGAGAGGGACACATACACACCCACACACCCAAAATATGGCTGTTCCATAAATTTCGTAGGATGTAAAACCATCAAGAGCACTGGTGAGACCCCACCTCAAGGGCTGTGTCCAGGTTTGGGCCACCTACCACAAGAAAGACATAGAGGGGCTGGAGCAGGTCCAGAGAAGGGCAATGAAGCTGGTGAGGGGTCTGGAGGACGTGTCTTATGAGGAGAGGCTGAGGGAGCTGGGGGTGTTCAGTCTGGAGAAGAGGAAGCTGAGGGGAGACCTTCTGCTCTCTCCAACTCCCTGAAAGGAGGCTGTAGAGAGGNNCTCCCAGGTCACAGATGACAGGACAAGGGGTAATGGCTTGAAGTTGGGCCAGGGGAGGTTCAGGTTAGATATTGGGAAATATTTCTTTCCTGAAAGAGTTGTCAGGCATTGGAATGGGCTGCCCAGGGAGGTGGTTGAGGCACCATCCCTGGAGGTGTTCAAGAGATGAGTTGACATGGTGCTCAGGGATATGGATTAGTGTTGGGTTGGTGTTGTTTTGAGTGTGGTGTGGGGTTTGTGTGGTTTCTTTGTTTTGGTTTGTTTGTTTTGTTTTTCATTGGTTGGACTAGATGATCTTAAAAGGTCCTTTCCAGCCTAGGTGATTCTGTGATTCCGTGAAGAGCTGCTGAGCAGAAGAAAAGTGGGGGTTTGTCTGCCAGCTTAGGAGTGGGGATTTCTCCTCTCTGCTTTGCTGCCAGGGGAAAAAAAACCCAAAACAGATTACACGCTTGGCTGCTAGGAAATGGGGTGTTTTGCAGGGCAGCAAGTTAGAAGCCTCTGCAGAGGGGCTGGCTGATGAGGGAGCCCTGATGCCTCCTCCCATCTGCTCTGTTCATCTCCAGCCCGTTTTTGCACTGCTGCTCTTTTGGCAAGTAACACCTGTGACCCAGGTGCCACGGAAAGTCGGGGCTGGATCTTCTCTGGCCACTAAGCTGAGGGACCTCGTTGGGGTGGTTTTACACCCAATAATCTGGGCTAATTAGAAAGCAGCTCTTTCCTTACCCTGCCTTTCCTCTCCTCGCCCCAGGAGCCTGCCCTGGGGACACTCACCTACATGGTACCCTCAATAAAGGGGCCACGTTGAGCCTGCTCCTGCTTCAGACCCAACTTGCCCGTGCAATTTGGGTGGGTGGACGGTGCCTGGACCTCCCTTTTGAAGAGCAAATGCTAATAATATTTTTCCTCTGAGTGCCTGTTCCCTGCCCACCTGGAAACCTCCTCACAAGGCAAGACCTTCCTACAAACAGCACATGTAGAGAAGGGACCTGCATGCAGCCAGACTATTCTTTTCTCCACCTAGCTCTGTGCCCATCCTCCTTGCTGGTTATCTTCCCCCCCAAAAAAATCCATCCTCTCAGTACCCTGTATTTTTAGGTGCTTTTTGCATCCCGGAGGGATCTGAGCACTGCCAAAGGGCAACTGGCTCTGTGCTGAGCAGCCTCTCTGCAGCTATTTATACGCCTTTCACAGCTTCTCATTTCAGTGATCTAAATTGCAGATGTGCACTCCACATTCGGAGAGAGACAAAACGGAAGGAAAAAGGTTAAGCCGCTCCGTGAGTCACCCCAACGTGCAACCTATTGTTGATTTAGAAACCTACCTCAGCAGTAAATACAGAATGAAGTTCTCCAAACTGTTTAACCTTTTGTATTCTGGCCAGCAAAACAAATAAAGGAGGACAAGACATCCCTCCAGAGTCAGAAAAGCAACAAATCTGGAAAACCCTGCAGTGGGGGCTTAGTACCAAGATAAAAATGACCCCAAAGGAGTGACCTAAAGATGGGACGGAGGGGTGGGGGAGGAAAACAAAGCAGAAAAAATCACTGGCTGTGAGAGACAGAGGTGTTAATTATAATTGCGAATTATTTTATCCACAGGCCTTTTAGGCTGCTGCTTTTTTTTTTGTTGTGGGGAGGGGTTAGAAGCACCACACTGAAGGCAAAGGACACCTCAGCTGCCTAACTGGGGAAGAGCTCAGTGCATACTGGCAAGCTGGTAGAGAGGAGCGTTCACGGGAGAATAATTCTCATGGGGGAATTGGCTTCTCTGCAGGCAGATCTCAGAATCTTAGTGGTTGGTAGGGACCTTTGAGATCAAGTCCAACCACATTAAAAAAAATAAGACAACAAAACCATAAAAAAACCCACCAACAAAACCAAAAATGAGATGAGAACTGCTGGGCAGGCAGAGAACGCAGGCATCAGTGTTGAGGAAGATTTTGGGGGGGGGGGGCTGGCACTGAAGACAGAGCAGGCTGTGCGTGGAGGTGTTCTTATCTCAGCTTTGGAACCCCCTGCAAATTGTTTTGGGTTTGGTTGTTGGGGTTTTTTTTTTTTCTTAAAGGCAGCTGAACCATACAGCCTCCCCCCCAAGATGTTGTTGAATCATTTTTTGTCTTCAAAGCACAGGGTGTAGCAGCGGAAGGAGAGGTTTCCCTGGGATTTGAGGCACTGAGTGGGAGTTGAGAGAAAGGCCAGCATCTGCTGATCTCAGGGTACCACCAGGAGAATACTGCACAAGGATCTCAAGGAGTTCACTTGGGCCAGAGCCATCCTGAGGTCTCCAGTTAAAGCCGAATCACTAAAGAGCTGTGCAAAGTGACCAGGGAAGCCAAGGGGGCTTCAGAGTCCCAACAGTCACAATGATTAAAAGGGAAACTGATGAGCAAGCATTTACAGTATAAATCAGACTTTCCTTAAATATTTCGGCATGCTTTAAATCAGCAACGGTTCAGAAACCACCAGAGATTTTGCGGAGAGGGGGAGGCATTTTAAAAAAAAAAAAAGTCAACACCACAGTCGGCACACAGATGCAAAACTCAGGGCAGAGGAAGAGCTGCCTGCATAGTGCTGACAGACAATAATTCAGACCCAAGTACCTCTTGGACTAATTTTCTCCCCTGACTTCCTAGATCAGGGATGCAACCCTCCTGACTTCCAGCGAGAACAACCGTGGTAACTGCTGTTGAATGCAAGACTGAATTTCTTCGTTTAGGAAAAAAATAATGAATAAATCACACTGGTACCCGGAGCATTTCTCTCCACCTTGCTGTGAAAGCCCTCTCGTGTTTCTGCAGCTTGGAACAGCCCGTGCTCCTGGTTCTTTCCCATTCCCACAGCAGACAGGGACTGAGAGGGGATTTCATAAATCATACTTCAAACTCTATATCATTTTGATCTCTTCAAAGATAACGTGTTCAAGACTTTCCACCCAAAGTCCAAAGACTAGAAATGCTCTCTATTAAAAATACGGGAGTAGTTAAATAAGACATTACCTGCTCTGTTAATAGCATCACTTAGAAAATTACATGGGACATCAATAAAGCAGGGCTAAAGCTAGACATAACAATGGCAAGAGAGGTTTCTGGTGTAGAAAGGAAAGCAGAAAACATCAATATTTTTCCATTATGGATGTTAAGCCATCAATGTTCCCAAGTTGAGGGTGTCTTCAGATATGTTTCTGTACTTTTATCTATTCCTTTTCCCCCCCCTCTCCTGGAGAGCCTGACACAGTAGCATTTGCTTGCTGCAGTTAGACTTAAAACTGCAGGATTCTCCTCGCTGCTGCAGTCCCTCCTGGGAAGGGATCTTGGAAAAATGCACCTTTTTGCATTGTAACTGGAACAAAGGGTGTCGAGTGATGGTGGAAGGGAAGTAGAGGGAATTTAAGCATCAGCTTCTCCGAGGCAGGACAAACCCACACCAATTCCATGGGGGGAAAATTTTGTGCTGCTTTTGAAGCCTTGTGCAAGGAGAGGCATTAAGAAGTGCAATCAGTGATGTTCAGAGAGCTGCCAGAAGCACACGTGCTCATAAACATCTGGCTATCATGTTCTGGTGTTGAATTGAGCCTGTCAGACAATGAGGAGCCCAAAACTAGGAGAAGGCACAACACAGAGCTGAGGGAATCTGAATCAAGAGATGTCATCATCTCCTGTGCTTTCATCTCGGCAGAGGCAATTGATGGAGTGAAGCACAGAGGGGACAAAAGGAATTTGGACATATTTAGTTTGGAGAAGAGGAGGCTGAGGGGAGACCTCCTTGCCCTCTACAGCTCCCTGAAAGGAGGGTGTAGAGAGGTGAGGGCCGGCCTCTTCTCCCAAGGGAATCATGACAGGAGCTATCATGACAGTCCACAGAAGATAAGCATCGCATACACAGCCCGTGCAAGGTTCTTAATGGACATGGAAAAGGGGAGTAGATTCCCCCAGAACAGATACAAACCACAATTTCTCCAATCATAGCCTACTTGTGCAACCAGGAACAACTCCACTGAAAAGAATAATCTCTGAGAAAAATCTCTAATTTTCATTAGTGCAGCATAGATGGAAATAGTTTGGATGGTCTAATACTGGAGAACTCTTAAGATCCCCACATTCTGGATATAAGAATGTCCTGTAATCAGAAATGGAACAACCAAGTGAGGTGATGGTAGAAGAATAAGAACATCTCTGAAAGGAAAAGTATTGTTAACAGTTCTCCTTAGTCTGTGGAGCTACTGCAGTATAGCACACCTCAGCTAGGTTTCTTATTCCAGCACGACCTAGTTTTGGGACCAGCACGCAAACAGGTGGAAACGAGTTCAGGTCCTTCCTTCTTACACATCAGGATGCTTTTTCAGCTTTTTCAGTGTCCTGCCCTGAAATAGGAAGTTCTCTGGTGTGTTTGCCAAAGAGGGCCTGAAGGGAGGGAAGGGAAGGAAGAAGAAAGTATTTAATAACTCACAAATAATTTTAAAAAATCATTAGCTATTATTTCAGCTGTGTGACCTCCTGAGGGGACTTTCTGGAGGGCCAAATTATGCAGTCAACTAAAAATATAAATAAGTATGGAAAGGGCAGAGATCACGTTGTTCAGCCAAATCACGTGGGATGTCAGGTTAATTTTCCCGTAGGGTGCATCCGTGCACTTCCAGGAGAAGAGTGTGGCCCAACGGCTCCCCCAGTCCGAGGACACCTCCCCAGTTGGCAGGAGCAAGTGAGATTTTCATTTGGGGAGCACTGATTTCCAAAGTCTTCCTGCCAGTCCCATGGGGACAGAAGCCCATTGCATCACTGCAAGGTTCCCAGCTGCAGGTCAAGCGGGTTGCAGCTTCAGACGGGTTGCAGAGACTGACTTCCAGCCAGGGACACTGCTCTGGGTAAGGGCCCTTATCCTGCCTCACTGCAGCACTCACTCAGGTAGGGGAGTGCCATTCCATTTGCATTTCTTACTTCTTCCATCTTCAAAGAAGAAAAAAGAAAAAAAGCATGGGCCGCAAGAACCAGCCAGTCTCCCAGAGCCCATCTCCAAAAACTTTGTGTCATTCACTTATTTATTGATTCTGATTTAACTAACTTGTAGTTTTAGAGAGCTTTTACATTGAGGGACTGCTGATCCTTTGACACCTATTTCCCTTTCAAGTGAGGGTGTAGTAAGAAACACAGATGAACACATTTACCAAGAACTGGGGATCAAGTGGAAGAGGAGGCTGCCTCCACAAGGTGTGATGTCTAAAACCAGAATATCTGTCATTTTCAATGCTATACCTATGGTTGTGCTGTCTAATAGAGGAACACCACCTTTACAATATTATATATATCTATATACACATACCAATATTTACTAGCATGGTCGAGTACAAGAATGCATATTTTAGGTACACCCATATGCAGGGAAATGTGCACCGTACATATTGATATGACAGGACATCCGTCCCTGAATAAGAGGGGCAACCAGAAATTGTGAAAGAAAGCAGAAGCATCTTTAACTGGTAAATAGCACAGAGGAGGGAAAAGGGCTTTAATTAAGTCACTACAGACATCCCGTGCTTCTCCACACCTACAATATACTTAAAGTCTAAATATGGTATGACACATTTATTGTGTGTATTGCATGTAGAAACATGCACACACACTGCTCTAAATAGAGATAGACCAATGCTTCTCTATAACCCTACTTGCATTTAATTTGATTTCTTAATGAGCCTTTAACACTTCCATTTCAATCATTGAATGATTATGATTAAATCATAACGTCCAGCCTACCTCGCACTTCCCAAACATACCTGTGCAGATTTAACCCTGGGAATAAGAAACCTAAGGAAACATTTTGTTGTACTCCAAGCACAAGCTGCATGTAAAACTCAGCTGTACAGAGCAGAAGGGCTGCCCGGCACCAGTTGCTAACCCCAAGCAGTTGGATGAGAAGCACACCAGCAGCAACTTTAAAGCAAGCCCCCGACCCGCAGGAGGACAAGATTAGCTCAGGTCTGCACATCCCAGCACAGCTTGTGAAATTCAGAGAGGACCAGCACTGCCAAAGTCAAAGTACAAAGTCTTTGTTTTGAACAGATGCAGAGCGCTCCTCTTCCTCACCCCCCCGCTCCAAGAAAGGAGATTGCATCAGTACCACAGTAATACAGGTTTATTAGCTCACTGGGAACCCAGCAGAGTTCAGACTCAAAAGGTTCAAATAAGTCCAGCTTGCAGCTGGCAAATCTAAACAAGAGCAGCCAGCTGGCACTGAGCCAAGTTATCCACACTAATTTGGTTGAAAATGTTGACTTAACCCATTCATTTAATTATTGAAATAAAAAACAAAACAAAAAAACCCACCAAAAAACCCTCCTGACAACTGGAGACAAGAAAACATAAATCTGCTTTTTGCAGACTGGAAAAGACCGTGCAAACTGATTTTCCAGAGCTTTTTCTAGGCTTCTGTGTGTGTGCCACATACAAATCAAGTTCTTGGTAGTCATTTGCTGTTCTGATTCAGCAGAGCACATTGCACATCCTCAGTGCATGTGCTGAACATCACTGAAGTCAGCAGGGCTAACATTTAGACATCAGGCATGTGATCAAATACTTCACTAAATCGAGACAATCTAAGGACACACTGACTTTTTTGCTCCTTTAACAGAGAGATTGCATCTTTGCATGTTTCTTCCTCCAGGAATTTGAATTTGCTGGAGTGAGACTGTTTGTTCCCACTTTGAAAAATAGCAACAAGGGAGCAATCGAGTTTGTTTTACCTCTCGTAAAGCCATAAACTCCAGAAACGGGATGAAAATCTGACACGAGAGCTCTGAAGCAGAGAGCTTATTTATAGGAAAGAAACACGAAGCAGCAACTTAGAAAACCTGTAGGTAGCAAGCAAAACACACCACATATGTCCCTATGTCCTATGTCCCACCGGTGGACATAAAACTTTAAAAATTGTTAGTTCTAGTTCACGGAGGAAATGCAAACCCTCAAGATGTTAATTTCTGGGAGTGCAGGCGCTTGGGGCAGAGCAGTGGTTGGGCAGTTCTCATCCCAGCACCATCCAGGCTGGAAATGTGTTGCTAAAGAAGCTGTGAGTAAGTTCATTCCCTCTCCTGCTTCCCGTTACTCGCTCGCCCAGCATCACCCACGTCAGAGTTTCAGGAAAGCCCGTAAAGCAGCTGGCCAACCTCAGGCTGAGCCATGATGCTCGCCTTATGAGTCTTGGAAAAATGAGTGATTCACAATTGCTCAGAGCCCGGACAGGGACTGGCAGTTTACTGCTGTCTCCTCAGGAGACCACACGCCTCAAGTAGTGGCAACACGAGAAACCACAAAAATAAAGGTAAAGTCTTGCCCCCGTGACCAGGCCCCAGGGAGATTCACAGCTGCTGTGTTGTTGCCCTCCTCTCCAGAAAGCCCTGGCATTACCATAACTGGGAGCCCCTCCGGTAGACACAGCAGCCCAAGGTGCATAATCAGAGGTGAAAACCAGCAGACAGTGAAGCATTTCATAAAATCACAGAATCACTCATGTTGGAAAAGACCCTTGGGATCATCGAGTTCAACCATAAACCCCACTCTACAAAGTTCTCCCCTGCACCATATCCCCCAACACTGCATCTAAACAACTCTTAAACTCATCCAAGGGTGGTGACTCCACCACCTCCCTGGGCAGCCTCTTCCAGTCTCTGACCACTCTTTCTGTGAAAAATTCTTTCCTAATATTCAGTCTAAACCAACCCTGTTGCAGCTTGAAACCATTCCCTCTTGTTCTATCGCTAATTACCTGCAAGAAGAGACCAGCACCAACCTCTCTACAGTGTCCTTTCAAGCAGTTGTAGAGTGATGAGGTCTCCCCTCAGCCTCCTCTTCCTCAAACTAAACAGTCCCAGCTCCTTCAACCGCTCTTCATATGATTTGTTCTCCAAGCCCTTCACCAGCTTCGTTGCCTCCTCTGCACCCGCTCCAGCACCTTGATGTCTCTGTTGTATTAAGGTGCCCAGAACTGGACACAAGACTCCAGGTGTGGCCTCCCCAGTGCAGAGTACAGGGGGACAATCACCTCCCTCCTTCTGCTGGTCACACTATTTCTAATCCAAGCCAGGATGCTGTTGGCTTTCTTGGCCATTTGGGCACACTGCTGGCTCATATTCAGCCACTTGTCAATGAGAACCCCCAGGTCTTTTTCTACCAGGCAGCTCCAGCCACACTTCTCCCAGCCTGTAGTGGTGTATGGGGTTACTGTGGCCCAAGTGCAGGACCTGGCACTTGGCCTTGTGTTCCAGCAGAGCCAGCCATGAGGTTTGAAGCCAAGCAAACAAGACCATGAGGAAGCATAGCATATTCAAGCAAACAAACAAAAACCCTTTGCAGACTCCAAAAGCCCTTCTAGCCATGCAAGTGACCTTACCTCCTGCCACTTGTCCTGCAAAGGTCCCCGATGCCAAGCTGAATTGGCCATCCCCCAGGCAACAGAGAGACAGCCTTGAGAAGAGACTGGCCAGGAGACAGGGAAGGAGAGTGATGGTGGCAGGGCTGCTTACAAACACCAGGGCAGGGGAGGAAGGGGCTCATCAAACTAAAGAGCAGCAGCTGGATGAAAGTTTGGTGGAGCACTGGAATAGGTTGCCCAGGAAGGTGGTTAAGGCCCCTCACCTGGAGATATTTCAGGTGAGGCTCAACGAGGCCCTAGGCAACCTGGTCTAATTGGGGGTGTCCCTGCTGGGAGGGTGGACTAGATGACCTTCGGAGGTCCCTTCTGGCCTGGACCATTCTATGATTCTATGACTCAGACTGAAATTTAGAGGGTTGATTTTAAGCCTGGGCAATTCTACCTGCATGGAAGGCAGAAATTGTGAAGTTTCTAAGAAGGATTGTGCAGTGCAATGCTTGCCATAAAGGCTAGAAGAAATGGCACAGGAGAGATGCAAGACCCAGGGTGGCTCTTGCCAGGCTTGTGTCCCTGCTGATGGAGCTGTCAGCCCACTGAAGCCAGAGGGACCCTCCAGGCAGTAGCAGATAATGAATGCAAAGCAAGCTGTGGTCAGGCGACAGGACTAGAGGAAACAGCCTCAAGTTGCACCAGGAGAGGTTCAGGTTGGAGATTAGGAAAAATGTTTACACTGAAAGGGTCATCAAGCCTTGGAATGGGCTGCCCAGGGAAGGGGTTGAAGCACCATCCCTGGAGGTGTTCAAAAGATGGGTTGACACGGTGCTGGGGGACATGGTTTAATAATGTGGAGTTTTTTTGTCAGAGTTAGGTTGATGGTTGGATTAGATGATCTTGAAGGCCCCTTCCAACCTAGATGATTCTATGATTTATTCAAGGTCACTGTCATCATTTACAGAGGCACAGTGCAGGCATCAGTACAGGGTGCCCAAAAGGCTAATGGGGCTGACCCGGCGTGCAGCTGGGCTCCTGGCCTGAGCTGTGCTTACCCCAGCCCCGCGTGGTGGCCAGTGGCTTTCTCTGAAGCACGGCATGGTTAACATCACCGGCATGCACTTGGAGTGCCTTTCTCAATGCTGAGTACTTCTTACCCCAGTGGGATTTTTTTGGTGTATAAAAACGTAACTCCCTCTGCACAAGGGCAACACCCTGTAACCCCACATATTTTAAACAGTTGGGACCATTCCTGCCATAAAACCAAAGATCAGAGTAGCTTTATTGACTGCAGTGGAGTTAAGCCGGTTGATTCCAAGTGAGAATTTGGCCCCTTGTCCTCAATGAAGCTGTGTTGATTAATCCCAGACGGGGACCTGGCCCGGTACAATTCCTCTCCAAAAAATCCTGGGAGATCAACACAGAGACTGAATCACCGCCGTTACTCAGAGCCTGGGTGGTTATCAAAAACCCACACCTGCCACCACGTGAAACCGTTGCTGGCCTGGGGTCAAGCAATTGCAATCGCCATCTCCAGGGACCGGGGTGTGGTGAGTGAGGGCACATTCTTCAAACGCTGCCTCATGCTCAAAGAGGAAGATGCCAAAGTAGCACCCTTTCCTCTGCAAACGTCTGGGAACGTCACCCAGGATGTGGTGACAAAACCCAGGCCTGGGTGACTTTGAGCACGCTGGGCAAGGAGAGAGGGGAATCCTCCTCCTTCTTCACATACAGGGCTTTCTGTGATGCTCTGTAAACATCCCTAAGTGTAAAAAAATGGGGATTGAATCCCCCGAGTTTCCAGGAATTTGCCCCAGCTGCTGTTTGCCAATTTTGAAGAAACTTCATGTCTTAACAATTAAGACCACCTTCCCTCCTCCAAAAAAAAACCAAACATCTTTTTTCACCCATCAGCTCCAAGTCTGCCTTAGAGCAGGCAAAGTTCAGCTTCCTGGTGTTAGAGACACAAGGGCCATACTTCTTGCAGGGAATGACTGATTAAAATCACTTGATTTTCACGGGAGTTCCTTTACACACGCGTGTGCACACACATGCACAGACACACACGTGCCCATAGTGAGAGAGTGAAGCTGCACCGTGTGTTGCAGTGTGGGAGGAACACCAGAACTCAAAGGCAGATGTCGATGGTGGGTTTTGGGTTTTTTTAGGGGGGTGAATGTCTCAGGTGACAGAAAAGCAGCGTGGATGGTACATAAGCAAAGAACACTTCCCCAGCACATTAATTTTACTGAATTTTACTGTATTTTTAGAGTTGGAAGGGACCATAGAGGTCATCCAGTCCAACTCCCCTGCCGAAGCAGGATTGTCCAGAGGCAATCCAGGATTGTCCCTCTTGAACTGGGAAGCCCAGAACTGGACCCAGTATATTCCAGTTGTGGCCTCCCCAGTGCAGAGTAGAGGGGAAGAATGACTTCCCTCAACCTACTGGCCACACTCCTCCCTCTGCAGCCCAGGATTCCGTTGGCCTTCCTGGCCACAAGAGCACACCGCTTGCTCATTGTCATTTTGCTGTCTACCAGGACCCCCAGATCTTTCTCTTCGGAGCTTGTCTCCAGCATGTCCTTGCCTCACCTGTCTTGGTGCCCGACATTCTTCTTCCCCAGGTGCAGGACCCTACACTTTTCCCTGTTGAACCTCATGAGGTTCCTCCTTGCCCAGCTCTCCAGCCTGTCCAGGTCTCTCTGGATGGCAGCACGGCCCTCCGGGGTGTCAGCCACCCCTCCCAGTTTGGTATCATC
>BJBW01003546.1:17586-29897 GCA_004320125.1 Scolopax mira
GCTTGAACCTGCTCCATTAATCATTACCCTTTGGGTCCTTTCACGCAGCCAGTTCTCAGTCCACTTCACTGTCCCCTCATCCAGCCCACACCTCCTTAGTTTCCTCTTTAGTAATCGTGCATTATTCCTGAGTATAGGATGCCATATATACGTCTCCCCCGTTGCTGGCTGGAGCTTCCCCCCTCTTTGCGTGGGGGCATCGCGTGCCGAGCGAGCGTCGGGAAGAGAGAAACGCCTGAGCTCTCAATCTGCTCCCTCCAGCTCTGCCTTCCAGGCGTTTCTGAATCCAGGCATCTGGAGCGTGACGTCATCTGAAGATGGATCAGTGGCAGCACACGTACAGCTGCGCACATCTGGCCTACAGGTGTTTCAGCGCCCATCGCTCAGCCCCCAGATTGCTCCCAGAAACCCCAGAAACGCCGTTGATTTTGTGCAAACTCTCTCTGCTTTTTTAGTGGGTGGCCCCAGGTCTTTCTTGGTTGTGTTGTTGGTTTGGGGTTTTTGGGTTTTTTTTTTTTAAATATTTATTTTTATTTTAAAGTAAAGCGCTTAAGCCGTAGATGTGTTTAAAGCAGGAGGTCTGTAGTTATTAATTCCACTGGCACTGAGCCGCACAGTTGAGTCAGGCAGAAAGGATGGCTGCTATCATCCACTTGCTGAGTTTCTCTCAGGAGTGTCTTTGTGCTGCACCGAGATGAAAAAAAATTAAAATAAACTGAGGCTGTTCTTCCTTGTGCTCAGGTGTGTACAGAGAGAGCAAGGCTTGCTCCCAAAACATCCCATCGAAACAGGGCAGGGGCAGGTGAAGTGGGAAAATGGGCAGGAAAGGTCTCATCCGTGGGGAAGGACCTGCTGGTGCCCTTCCTGGAGCAGGAAAGGTTTCATCCATGGGGAAGGACCTGCTGGTGCCCTTCCTGGAGCCCAAGAGTGATGCTCGTCGCTTGTGGGGTTTGCAAACTGCAGCTGAGCACGTGCTGCACACAGGGAAAAACAAGGAGAGCGGGGGAAACCGCTGGCTGAGCAGCCCAGACCAAGAGATTTCCCTTGGAAAAAGAATAAAGCTGCAGATGTATATGTTTTATTTTTAGAGAAGGTGTTTTTTCCTAGATTTTGTGTTGTTTTGGCAGGAACGCGAAGGGGAGGAGAAGAAGTTTCCCTGTGTCCAATACTCTCCACTCTTCTAAAGCAGGGTGGAGGCAGCAGGGTGTTATTAGAGCTCATTTCATGTCTCAGTTGGGTTTATCCCTGCAGAGACGGAGAGGGATGAGAGGCACATTTCACACTGGCTGCCAGCCACTGCCTTCACACATTCCCCAGATGCAGAACCACGTTCCCCATTGATATTTTCTTCCCTCATCAGCCTCAATCAGCCTACAAGAACATGTTTGTCTTAAACACTAACCTGTATTCTTTTTTTCTGTCCAAACATCTCAGCAGAGATGTAACATCAAGCCATTATAGCCCAGCCAATGGCACATCATTAGTTTGTTGGCCTGTTGCCACTGCCTGTTGCCATTGGTCTGTTGGCCACTATCCTGAAATAAATTAAGCCTCAGCTTGCAAACTGCATTTCTGCAGGGTAAGATTTGCCCATGTCTTTTGCTGTGAGCATCTCAGTAGAAGTGCATGGAGAAGTATGGCCCACCCATAACAACTTTGCCCTCCTTACCTGATTTCTACCCGGCGTATTTCCATTGCTTTGGCACTGCTTTGGGTGTGCACATCAGGCGGGGAGAATCCACTGATTCTGCCCAGAATTGCGTGTGATCTGGCAGCTGGAGCCCATATTGACCTGAGAAGTCCGGATGCCAGAGGATGGGGAACTCACGAGGCAGAGGAAGAAGTGAAATGACTGCTTTCATCCTTGCCTCAGCATCATCACCTTCAGAGCTGTTCTTTAAGGACAGGTCCACACCTGAGCTACCTCTCCTCCCCAACCCCAGATATTTCACTTGAGCTGCCCAAGAAAAACATCTCATTCCCTGCCTTTTTTCCGCCTCTCCCCACTCCTCTGTGTGAGCTCTTCAGGGAAGGAAGATGAGCCCAAGGAAACAGCAATGGGCTTTCTCTGCTGCTCCATTAGCTGGGAGGGCTGGGGATGGATGGCTCCCTCCTGTCCTTCTTTGCCCCCAGCCGCTGGCTTTCCCCGACCACTTGCCCTTTCACAGGTCAGAAGATGCTGGTGGTGTCCCCCAGAGCTTGCCACCCCCGAGGCAGCTGGGCAGAGGTGCAGACAGAGCTTGGACGGTCCTTTCAGATGTCAAAGGAGCTGTGCTTCTTCCTGCTCCAACTGCTTGTAAGCAGCTTCCACCCTTTGACAATTCCTAGCTGTGCTTTCAGTGGTGGGCTGCCAAGATTTTAACAAGGGGAATCCCACAAACCTACCTCCTTCTCCTGCTACGATGAACCCCACTGCCTCACAGAGGCCAGTGCATGGGCTGTGGAGGAGTGTGGGGATGAGGAAAGTCTTCTTTTGTGGGCATTCCTTCCTGTTTCAAGCATTTTTTTGATTTTGGGTTAATTTTCTGGTGAGGAAGGGGCTCAGCGCCTTGACTGACTGCTGGGAGGTTGCTGCAGAGAAGCAGAACCTGACACTGAAAGGCTGAGGGTCCCAGAAGCAAAATGTTTCCCTCGCAGAGCTCTTGCTCCTCCTCCGTCCCGTGAGGCCAGCCCTAGGCAACTGGTTTTATGATAATGGCTATTTTATGATGACTGATAGCTAGGGCCACCAGCCACGAGATGAAATGCAGAAGCAGTGGCTTTCTCTAGGTGTTTCAGGGCCCCAAAGGGCAATTTTTCCCATGGGAGGTTGAGTCTGCAAGTTTCTGGGAGGTCACCGGGCACTTTCTCACGTTGAGGGGCAGAGGTGAGCTATGCCAGTTTGCACTGGGGCACAGCTGGCTTTTGAGGAGCTCTGAACTTTCAGGTATGTTGAAAATTCAGGATGGGGCTGCACCAGCCCTTCAGCTTCTCTCTTGGGTGAGCATCTCTCTCTTCTTCTTAAGTGAAAAGGAACTGAAGTCCCAAGGAAAGCCCAAAAGCTTGATTTTCAGGAGCTAAGGAAGAATTGGTATCAGAGCATGCAGAGGTGTTAAACTTATTTTTGGGGGTCACAGACTCCTCTGGTAGCTGTAGACACCTCTTTTGCTCCAGACAGTTTAGCCTTGCAGAGATACGTCTGAAGCTGCAAGACTGGGAAAGCTCAATTTCCACTTTTAAATATGAACTGGGTGCAAGAAGGTCACCTGTATGATAGATATAAAGTATCTCACAGTCAAAAGCAGCCAACTAACTGCTCGTTAATATTAATTAATGCTCATATGTTAATATATTAATTATTATGCTCATTAATATGCTCATAGATAAACGCATAGATTATAGATTAATAAAGCAGTTTTAAATAGAACACCATTTTGGTAACCACAGCAGGGTCAACTGGACTGGATCCGTGCAAGTAAATGCCATCATGCACTTCTAAAATCTGAGTTTTCTACATTTCTTTAATTTAATAATCTGTCAAAAAGGAAAGAAAAAGTGTCAAATACTTTGCAGCGTCGTTAAACTGGTCTTGAACACCTTCCAGGTCTGGCAGCTCTTCCAGGAGAGCACGCCCTGATGTCTACTCCATAGCTATAAAGTCTATTTAGATGGGTGGCCGTGGGCACTAATAAGCCTTTCTGTAACAGACCCAGGAGACAAAAAAAAAAGGATTTAAAACAAGATTATTCAGTCATTTCAATCAATTTTGGCTGCTTGCTGACATCAAGTTTATTTTGAGGAAAATAAACCCAATTTGAATCAATCCACTTCTCTCTGCTGTGGGTAGTTGTTTATGAAAGGAGCACTCACAAGTGCCCCAGATTTATTTCAGCTGTGGGTGAGAAACTGGTTTTGGGCCCAGGGCTCAGGGGCACGTGCTCCCTGATGGGTGTATTGTTTTGATGTCATCTCTTCAGGAACTTTCACCACTCAGTTTTTCCCAGAGAGTGAGGAGTGAGCAAGCCATTTACCTTTCTCGAGGGTGGGCAGGATGAGATGGAAAGACAGAAACAGTCTTGGAGGGAGGAGAAAAGGCTTAAATCTCCTCTTTTCTTACGCCACATCCCCACCAAACGGCTGGTTACGTTCTCAACAACAAACCAGGGAGCTGCCAGACACAGGGAGGATGTTTCACCTCAGAACAGATACAGGCAGATAAATTCTCCAAGGTCTGAGAAGCCTGGGGTAAATTAGATTAGAGGCTTTCCTCTAGACAGTGAGAGGTACATTTGGTGATAGTGGGGGGAGGAAGGGGGGGTGCCTGTGGCTCAGGAACCAACAACTGCAAGGGATGTGTTTTTAAATGGTTTCCCAGCTGTAAGATGCACATAATTGTGGCTTTCCTTCATCTGGGAGACTTCAAGAGCGGATGGCTGATAAGGGTTCATACCAGCGAAGGCAGAAAAACACAAGGCAGGGTATCTGGTTTCAGTCTGTCCGTACCCGCAACATTAAATCTGATTTTGGCCCTCTCTCCCCTCCCTGCATGTACACAATTATCTGAATTCCTTTCTCCACTGCTTCCTCCCCATCTGAAGCCTTGCAGGCAGACCCTGCTGCCTTTTCTGTTGTTTGAGGGATGGCCACACATTCGGGCTTTCTCCTTTCCTGGCCCATGGAGGGGTCTGGGCCACAGCCACAAGGACCAGCACTCCCTGGAGGGCAGAAAGCAACCACAAGGATGGGAAGATGGGAATTTATTGCCCATCCCCATCTTTTTAGCCTTTCATGGTGGGAAACACCCTAAAAATCAAGGGATTTCTGCTTTTTTTAAGATGCTGTTCCTTCATGCCTCAGTTTCCCCGTCATGCCTCCCCTCTGCTGCTTGGCCCTGGTCGTGTTTAGAGAGAGGTTCCCCAGCCCATTACATTGCAGCTGGGTATCCCCAGGGACTATTGCACAAGCAAGTATGAGCTGGTTTCCCAGGGAGACGTGTGGGCAGCGAGGTAGATGCAGTCACGGATATGACTCGGGAGGTGGTCATCAGAGTAGATGCAGTCAAGGACTCAAATCTCATGAGGAGAGGTTGAGGGATCTGGAGGTGTTCAGCCTGGAGAAGAGGAGGCTGAGGGGAGACCTTCTCACTCTCTCCAATTCCCTGAAAGGAGGGTGTAGGAGACAGGGATTGGTGTCTTCTCCCAAGTCACAGGCGATGGGATAAGAGGAAATGGCTTCAAGTTGGGCCAGAGGAGGTTCAGGTTGGAGATTAGGAAAACTTTCTTCTCTGAAAGGGTTCTTAAGCCTCGGAATGGGCTGCCTAGAAAAGTGATTGAGGCACCATCCCTGGAGGTTTTCAAAAGATGGGTTGACACAGTGCTTAGAAACATACATAATACGGGGGGTTCTTCTGTATAGTTTTCTTCTTTTTTTTGTTTTTCCAGAGGTAGGTTGATGGTTGGACTAGATGATCTTAAAGGTCCCTTCCAACCTAGACAATTCAGCAATTCTATGACTGAAGTGTTGACATACCACCTCATACTGTTGATGTCTTGTTTTTCCCCACACAGGCACCCTGTTGCAGTGTGGTTAAGTACAAGGGGTACCCTTTCTGAAAGGCCAGTGTGTGGACATTAGCTTTCTGAAATACAGCTCTCCAAACCTCTTAGGGGTTCCCACACTGGCTTCTCCTGCAAGGGAGGGCACGTACTTACCTGCCTGCCAAGAGCTGACTGCTGATAAGCAATATGATACATCTCCTAAAAAGTTGCAATTTTGTGCTATTCAAATCACCAAAAAAAATGTTTTAAATTTCAGATATGTACGCTACTGCCCATTTTGGGGCAGCTGACAACTGCATGAGATAATTGAGACTATCCCTTTGGTAGAGATCCAGTCAACGCCTGCAGCGAGTGGAGCTTTATGGAGGTGGTTGAGTCACCATCCTTGAACGTGTTTAAGAGTCCTTTTGATGTGGTGCTTTGTAGAGTGGGGCTGATGGTTGGACTCGATGACCTTAAGGTTGTTTTCCACTCTGAATGATTCTATGATTTTTATGGACACTATATGCTGAACAGCATACCCCTTCTTCCTTTGACTTTGCCATAACAATATTTGAGCATATATTAAACCATCCATAAACATGAACAAAACACATGCAGATAGAGGTTTCCCATCCTTAAGCAGAGTAGGGACCCATGTTTCCATAATCACACCCGAATTCAACAAAGAATGAATCAAAGAATGAATTTGACAAATTCAACTGAGATTCTCCATGTGTTTTAATTTGTGATTTAGCCTTTTTGATACAAGCTACACGTAGAAATCTCAGCACGTGAGTTGCAGAACTGAAAAGCCTTCTGGTATCACTTTCTGACATCACTTTCTGACATCCAGTTTTGACTGATAGAGCAAAAGCTTCTCTGCAAACTCCAGAAAGAGGTGGGGTTGCCTTCAGCTGGGGAGCAATTGCTCTTGTTTTGGGTGGAGCAGGCAGAGGAAGGACAGCATCAGGTGAAGAGAATCCTTCATAGGCGGTGGTGATGAGGGGTGGGGTGGGTTGTATCTTCACTTCAGCTTGCTATGGGACACCAGGTGGTTCTTGAGGGAGGCAAGAGGCATCCCACCTCCCAGGGTTAAGGAGACATGCTGGTTTGCTAACATTTGGCCAGGCACTCTCCTGGGAACACACCTAATCTAGGTATCAGGTTTGCCTATGTACATCCCAACCTGCTGGTCCTGAGTCCAGCTCCAAGCCAGCTCCTGGCGGCCACCACTTCACCTCCACACTGGTGGAGGGTGCTTCATGGCGGCTGCAAGCTTAGAATGCACAAAAAGCCAAGCCAATATATCTGTCTCCTGGTGCTTCCTGCCTTTAGGTCTCCTTCATATGACACTCAGCCCTGGGTGTCCTTCATATGACTCACAGAAACAGCACTCAGCCCGTGCATAGTTGGAAGGTGATTTTGGAAGGCTCAGCACTAAATCAAAACAAGCTTAATTTCCTCCAGGACCAGCTGGGATGCTGCTTTGCAAGTTGGGTGATTTGCATACTGTTTTTCATTTTTCCACCCACTGCCATCCCAACTTCCACCCCACGGTCACAGGGAAGCCTTCAGCGTTTTTAGATGGCAGCTGTTTGTCACTCTCCCCATACTCTACCATTTTTGCTCAGTCTCCAGAAAATGAAAACAATGACAAAGAAAGAGAGGAATCACCGTTTGGCGTGGAAAATGATAAAAATGATGTTCGGCTCAAGCAGCATAAGCTTCAGAAGGTTTGGAACAGATAAAAAACCACAGGATGCTGGAAAGGAAAGCGTACAAACCTGACTGTGGCTGTTAGGGTCGATAATCGTATGCTTTTTTGAAGTACTCCTTCCCAAGACAGCTGGGAGCAATGATTCCTGGCTCAGCAAACTCAGGAATGAGCAAGGTTAAGGGGTGAATTAGGGATTTGGACCTTGTCCATGATGATGACAACCTCTGCCAGACTAGGTAATTTCTGCTTCCCCAGAACGATCCTCCTGGGTATCTCAGGCCTCTGCACTTCAGCCTACCAGATAGGTCCTAATAGGTCCCCTAATAGGCTGGCAAATCTGGGGTTGAGTTGGGTCATGGGGGTAGGGAGAGAGGAGCATGGGACACTCACGGGAACCCAGGTTGCATCCAGCCTACCATCCTGGCATCCTGAGACAGATCTCTCGCAGACAGAAGCAGCCCAAATTCAGACTTCCCATCCTGAGAGGCAAGACGCTTCGTCCTCTCCTCCAGCGTGGCATTTTCTAATCTGGAAAAAAAGACCAACCCGATTTCTGGAGCAGCTTGCTTTGGCATTTCAAAAACTCACGCCAGCCCATGCTGCCCTTTTCTCTCTCGAAGGCACGGGGACCGACACGTGCATCCCCAAGTCACATTTGGCATTGTTTGCCGTTGTATTTTTTTTTCCTATATAAAGGCTCCCAGCCCTGAAGGTGGAATCCCAGGTAACTACTGGAGAGGTCACTGCCTCTCCATGCTTGTTCTGCCCTGTCTTGCTCAGGCGTTATCTCCAGGTAGATCCAACTCAACAGGGGACTTCTCCTTCCCCATTCACGCTGTAACACGGTAGTAACATCTTACCAGCTATTGTGCAGCACCTAGGAAAATAAATCCTTAATTAACAGCATGGACAAGGACTGGTGATAGCCCAAGCAGGCTTTAGTTGTGTGTTTTCCTATATTAATCCTTTCTGGTTATTCTCATTTCAAAAGGATGAGTTTTGAGGCAGTGGCAAGGGGAATCGCCACTGGAATATGTTTGGTGTTTGCATTTTTTTTGGTTTAACATTTGCTTCTTTGGTGTGTGTGTGTTTCCCAGAGTGGGGAGATGGAAGAACTCTTTTGACACCTGTGTCCTACCACCTCACCCCAGGCAGCCCCACCACTCGCCAGCCTGCCTCACAGCAATGCTGCTCCCCACTCCAAACCTCCACAACCTATAAAAAAAAATAAAAAAGCAGCCCTTTAAGTTAACATCCTGATAAAATTAACGTTGTGGGGATGCTTAAAGGGCAGGCACAGTCTTGGGAGGGAAACTTCAAACGGCAACAGGGATGGTGTCAAAGGCAGCAGAGGTGCCAGGACAGTGGGGAAGTTGGGAGGGCTGCCAGGGCAACCATACATGGGCTCAGTGAGGAGTGTGCCCACGGGTGTAACTTGTAAGAAGTTTGTTAAATTGCAATTCAAACTCCTTTCAGCAAAGAGGCTTGGTCAGAAACCACAGAGGTTCCTGAAGGCAGCATCCTCAACCCATGGACATCGTGCCCTGCACTGACCCACTGAGCAGGGCTGGGGTCTTTCGGACCCACGCTGCTTTTCACTTCCCTGAGACGAAGGGGAAGGGGGGGAGAAAACAGTTCTGAGGTTTTTTGGCTGCTGGAAGGCCAGTAGAAGGAGAGAGGCTGACCCTGGGGACAGAAGCATTTTTTTCATATTTCTATCTTTAAAAGAAAAAACATCCTTAAAACAAAAAAAACCCAACCCAACAACAACAAAACAAACAAACAAACAACCCCCTCCCAAAAAAAACCCAACCTCAGAGCAACAACAACAACAACAAAAAGAACCCCAAAACAAAACCAAAAAAACTACCACACTAACCAACAAACTCAGTTCTGCTGCGTTTCCTATTTCATTTGCACTCCTGGTCAGGTTAAGGAAATTATTTCAATCCCTCTGTAACCAAAACCAACCTAATCCTATATAGAGGTTGGCAAAGACCTTGAGGATGTGTCACTAAATTTCCTGCAACCAGGGCTGCTCTGACTGCTCTCGCTGACACCTTACATCAAGCTGGCAGCTCTTGGGCCTCGTGGATTCCATACTGTGATCTTGGGCTGGGGAAGGCTCCTTATGGGGCAGGGAATTACTCCTAAAGCAAGGAAAAAATAGAGCAGCAATCCTTGTACGGAGAAAACAGCATTGGGTTTAATTGATTAAACCTCAAGGATGTACTGCAATTTCCCACCCGGGGAAACTGAGGCACATGCAGGGAGAGCAATTACATAGCAAATGTGAGCTGAGTTTAACACAAAGCTCTGTGAGGTCCTGCTCTGCTACCCCACCAGCTTAGTGCTGGGAAGAAACTCTGCTCCCTCCTGCTGAAAACCACTACACTATGGGCTTTGCTGCTTCTTTTAGGAATAATGAGTCTGATAGGTCCATACCTCATCCTTCAGCTGCCATAGGAAACCCCCAGCCATTCCCTTGGGAGGGCTTTAGGGAATGTCCGTGGGTCCAGCAAGCGGGAGCAGAGCTGAGCAGGGGCATGGGAATAGCTGTCAGCTGAGTGCCTTTGACAAACACCTTCCTGAGCCCCCCTCTTGGATTAAAAGATCATAAACATGAAGCACAAACTTGGGTGAGTCCTCTAAAGCATAAAACTGTCATGGAAAACTCTCTATAATTTAAGAGGGGATGGAGCCAGAATGGCCCTGTCGACTCATTTTATAGCTCCTGAAGGGCAAGCCGGGCTGTGCTTCCCCTTCTGGTGTATGATGGGTTGGGGGATCAGGGCAAGCCCTTCTGGGGACCCAAGCTCTAGGACACTTCAAGATGAGCCCTTCATAACCAAGGGTCAGGAGGAGGCAACCACCATGAAGGGTCTGGCTACCATAGCATGACAACGCTTGGTAGGAGAGGAGGAAAGACCAGGCCACGGTTCTTTCTTCCCCTCTTCCTCATCCAGGAGATGATCCTCCTTCCCCCTGCAAGACTCAAATTGCAGTGAGCAAGGACCAGGTTTCTGACACGAGGATCACAAGCCAGATTCAGGGCATAATTTCTCCAACATACATAGCACTCTGAGCAAGGTAGCAAACTGCGAAGCCACTCAAGTCCCCTCAATTTATTAAGCTCCTCATGGGATGCTATCAGGTTTTTAGCGTGATACTCCTCTATTTGAGTAACCTGGAGAGGGTAACTGAGGAGGAACAGGCTGAGAGCCAACATCACACATTTCATCACTTCTCTGCCTGCAGTGGACATGTTTCCACACACACCACCACCAAAGCGTGTCCCTCAAGCAACAAGCAGATGCCCACCTCTTTCCATGACCATTTATGTGTTTTTCAAAATTGCCTCTTAGATCCAGATTTTCCCAAACAGTCAGTTTCCAAATCCCAAAGGTCCACAGGAGTAGAAGCAGAGGGAGCAGATCACGTGGGGGGTGGTACTCATCTTGTGTACTTCTTTCCTTCTCTGGTGATGACAGATCGGGTCTGTGAATAATTGAGATTTACTCTGTGATGTTGATCTTAAATAGAATATGTGGTAAGGATAACCAGCAAAATGCTACATGATGTGTACTGAAAAACAAGTACATGTAAAGATGGGAAGAATAACCCCTTCATGGCCAGCTATAGTAGTTTCCTTTGGGCGATCTCTGTATCTGGTCATAATATAGCTCCATCAGCTGAGACAGGCTGCTCAAAGTGCAGTGGATGGTCACAGAAAAGAGCAGGGGAAATAGCTTACCAGGTCATTGTGTCCCACCAGGGCTGATAACCAGGCATTAGTCAAAGCAATGGCTGAGCAGCACCCACATCTACCCACCATGGTCCTAGTGCCCTATGTGGGATGGAAAGGATGGGTTAATCCATGGAGGGCACTTGGCAGAACCTTCACAGAGCCCTGGGGCACAGCAGTGGTACCATCCACAGGGTAGATCACCTAGCCATAGGGGAAGACAAAACCCCCTGTGGGCAAAATGAGCTGCCACGAAATTCCCCATGTTTCCAGTTGGCCAGAACTAAAAGACCTGCTGGAGACCAGAAAGGGCCAGTGGAGATGAGATCTTGCACCCCAGCAGCAGCCAGAGCAGGGAGTCTCACCCAGGGTTCAAGACGCTGGCTTGCAAATTGCCAGCTTTGCTCTAAGAGCAGCTTTGTGCTGACCTCTGCAGTCTTGGGTGGGATTTAAAAAAAAACAAAACCACAAAACAACCAGTGGAAATAGATCAGCTTGGTATTGCTTCCTACCTGATTTCACCTTGTTTTACACAGCAGCTGGGGTCAGAGAAGAGCAGGACACAATGATACCTCATGTAGCTGGCAGCGAGCATCCTCCACCCCTTCTTCTGCTTGCTGGAGAAAATAATTTAGAAGAAAAAAAAGACCGTCAGAAAATCGTTCCGTGGTATCTTTCTCCTCCCTGCATTTTATTTTCCTTTTCTGACCCCTCTCTGGCTCAGCGAGGACAGCATGAGGAAAAGACCAACCCTTCATCACAAACCACTGCCACTTCCACACACCAAGCGGTTAAGTTTTCCTAAGTGGTCCTGGGCAGCCTGTCAAGTCCCAAGCTTGTCTGCAGAATGTGGTTGTAATTAGATAATTAATAACTTTGAGAAGGAAAGGAAAGGAAATAAGCTAAATGGAAGCTTTCCTTAGTAGGAGGAAATAATTATATCTGCTTTTTGATATATGAGCTGAGGTGGCTTTTTGAAGGCAGAAACAGCATCTTGGCTGCAAAGCCATCCCTCCCCCAGGTTAGATGGGATCTCCCATAGGCCCTGCTGGCTCACAGAGTTTGTCCCACCAGCCCATAAATGAGGAGCAGCAGGTTGCTGCAGATCAGAGGAGAAACAGCAGGTAACAGGGCTTCCTAACATGCTGCTGCATCTTGTTGCATTGACAGATGGGGCAGAGGAGAGACAATATGCAGGGCTGGGTCACCAACAACCACATGGAAAACAGGGGCTTAACAAAAGATAGAATCACAAAATCATATGGGGTTGGAAGGGACCTCTGGAGATCATCTCCTCCAACCCCCTGCCAAAGCAGGGCCACCCAGAGCA
>BJBW01003546.1:29950-45441 GCA_004320125.1 Scolopax mira
CCAGGGCTCTGCCACCCTCACAGGAAAGAAGTTCTTCCTGGAGCTTCTGGATTAACCCCATGCCTCCATGTTGCTGGGGCTGAGGGCAGGTATCAACACATGGTTACAGGTGTTCATGAACCACAGCCTTGATTTGTAAGGGAAAAGAACTTACCAGACAACCTATCTCAGAAAGGTGTCCCGTGTTTTAATGGTCTTATTTTTCTTTTCTTTTTTTTTTTTTTTTATTTTTCCTTTTCTCCAGACTGTCCAGTGTCTGAGACTGAAGTGGAATTGGGATGTATCCAAGTTTGTAGCTTCTGAAACCTTAACAACCTCACAAGTAAACTGGTCCAAAAGACCCGCCTCTTGACCTCCCTTGCTCTGAACTCTTGTGGAGCACTTAGACTGAGCAGAAACCAGCACCGAAGCTAAAGGTCTGAAACTTTGCAACATCTCTCCCCAAGCAACTGACCAAAGAGAAAGGAGAAGCAACATTCCTGGTTGTTTGTTGTTGTTGGGTTTTGTGTACGTCTGTCTGTGTGTTTGGTTTTAGTTCTGATTTTTTTTTTTTTTTTTCTGAAAAACCTTAATTCAGGAATACATTTAAGAGAAATCTTTGGGTTCGGATTTTACTTCCCCTTAGCTGTATTCTTTTGGGGGGGTTTTGTGTCTCTTTTTTAAAAATTCAAAACCTGATTTCTTGTACAGTAATGTCAAAAACTGGACCAAGGCTCTTTAGATAGAAAGAAGAAGAAGAAGAAAAAAAAAACCCACTGTCCCCCCAGCTCCCTGCATGATTCGTTTCAACTACAGCCTGGATTACAGACTGCCCCCCACCCCCCCCAACTCTACCGCCTCCTCCTTATTGCTCCATGATCTGTTACCAACCACTCCCCCCCCTTCAACCCCCCTCCCCCTTTTTTTTTTTTTTTCATTTTCTGTTCCAGTGTATATGTTGCTTATTTGTTTTATTTATTGAGATATTTTTAACGAGCTAAGAGACTGCAACGTTGCTGTGTATACTGCTTCTCTTGCCACCATTAAAAATAAAGATGTCATGCAGCTACCAGGGGTGTGAGATTTACATTCTTGACGGCACCAATCCAAGCAGAAGCCCAGAAACACAGGGTTTCTAGACTCACTGATTTGGCTAAAAGCTCTTTCCCGAGTGGTGGGTGATGGGGTGGAGAAGCATTGCTTGTCCAGGCTGATGTCTGCCTGCATACACCAGGAGTAATTGGTCATTTACTTACCCTCTGGCTAAAGGAGGTTTACTCAGGTGGGACAGGAGGCATGGACCTCTTCAATGCTGTGGTCTCCGATGCACCCATCACTGGAGGTGCTGCTGCTCCAGCAGAGCCCTTTATTAAACAAAATGCAAGAAGATACCTCGGTATGTCTCGGACAGGTCTGCACCCTTGCCTTCAGCTAGACTAACAAGTCAGTAGCTATCACACTTGCTGGTGGAAATGCCAAGGGCAAGCATTTCTCAAAGAGAAGTTGGGGTGCACCTGCACCAGGACATGTTGGGGGCGACCTGCAGGAAAGCAGCTCTGAGGAGAGAGACCTGGGAGTCTTGGTGGCCAATAGGATGACCATGAGCCAGCAATGTGCCCTTGTGGCCAAGAAGGCCAATGGCATCCTGGGGGGCATCAGGAAGAGTGGGACCAGCAGGTGGAGGGAGGTCATCCTGCCCCTCTGCTCTGCCCTGGGGAGGCCCCATCTGGACACCTGGGACTTTTTAGTCTGGAGAAGAGAAGGCTGAGGGGGGATCTGATCAATGCTTATCAATACTTCAAGGGAGGGCGTCAGGAGGATGGGGACAGACTATTTTTAGTGGTGCCCAGGGACAAGGACAAAAGGAAATAGGCACAAACCTGAATAGAAGAAGTGAGGAGGAACTTCTTTCCTGTGAGGGTGGCAGAGCCCTGGAAAAAGGCTGCCCAGGGATGTGGTGGAGTCTCCTTCTCTGGAGACATTCCAAACCCATCTGGCCATGTTCCTGTGGGACCTGCTCTGGGTGGACCTGCTTTGGCAGGGGTGTTGGACTAGATGATCTCCAGAGGTCCCTTCCAACCCCATGGGATTCTGTAGTTGTGTGGGTGGGCACTGCCATGCAAGGTGCTGCCACATACACACTATGATGGAAAAGCTGTGAGCCGTGCCCAATGACCCAGAGAGGCCTTTGCATATTTGTACCCAGAAGAGCTGCACGGCCCACAGAAACCAGCTGAACTATGGAAATGGTCACCCAGAGTCGTTGATCTGCTCCTACCTTCTGACCTGGCAGCCAACACACCTGTGCTCTGCTAGCATTCACTAACCTTCCTCCTCTGCCTTGTGGAGCCTTTAAGTCAAGGACTTAAGTCATTGCAGAGACAAGTTTCAATTTCCAGGTCATAAATAACATGTTTAAAAAGAATTCATTCTGAAGAAAAAAAAACACCAAACATCAACACCCCCCCCCACCCCAACCAACAACTCACATTCCTTTAAAGAACAATTGCTTTGGATCTGGAAACATGGGTCTGAATTATCCCAAATGACCTTTTGTTCTCACACTCTTTCCCTGCTGGATTAATAACAATACTATATATAACAATAAATAACTATCGATAACAATAAAAGAATAACAATAAAATAAACAACAATATAAACAAACAAACAAGCAATAAATAACAATACTAGTTATCTTGAGAGCACCTGGGCATCAAAGTTGAGGAGACAGAGAGGAACTGGTTAAAGTGCAGGTCTCTGGAAAAGGCCATTTGGGAGCCTCTGCCTCCATTGTGGGGATTATCAACTCAACTTTGCAAAGTAAGAGGCAAACCAGACCTTTGTAAGAAAGATCTGCAGAAATTGTGGTGTGGTGTATTGTGGTGGGGAAAGGAAAGATGGTGAAGGAGAATCGACTCTGAGGGAAAAAATAAAAAACCAACACAGTGGTGTCTAGAGCCATTAAAAAATTAATCATGTCATTCCATCTAAACCAGCTTCAGAGAAAAACATTTTAACGTGCCAAATCAAGAGCATACATGTGTGTATCAGATGCATTAATTGCTGGTAGGTTTCAGAACTTCAATGTCAAATGTTTATTTTAAAACAAGCACAGCTGTATAGAGTAAAATACATCACATCCATTAGAAGCTCTTACTTTCTTAAAAGTAGATGACATCTCAGTCTGGGCTTTCTGGTACCAGCAGAGCCAAAAATACTATTTAAGAAGGTGAATTTAACAGATGTCACGCCACGCAGCATGTCATACAGCAAATGGAATTTTTTTTTTCCTCAGGGTATACATGTTTGTGTGTTAGTTTCTGCAATTTTGTGAATCTTTAATGGTGCTCCCAACTGATTTCACCAAAAGGAGTGACATTTTTCAGAGCACAAGCACCCAAATTAAACTTCAACCTCATTAATGGCTTGCCAGAAGAGCCTGTTGTGCTGTTTGTGTCTCTCAGGACATGACTAGGACCAGGAGGAGATTGTCCTGTGTCCAATTCTGGGCTCCCCAGTTCAAGGAGGACAGGGAACTGCTGGAGACGGTCCAGCAGAGGCTACAAAGAGGATGGAGAGATGCCTGGAGATCTCTCTTATGAGGAGAGGCTGAGGGACTTGGATCTTTTTAGTCTGGAGAAGAGAAGGCTGAGGGGGGGATGCTCATCAATGCTTATAAATACTTCAAGGGTGGGTGTCAAGAGGAGGCGACCAGTCTTTTTTCAGTGGTGCCCAGGGACAGGACAAGTGGAAATGGGCACAAACTTGACTAGAAGAAGTTCCACCTCAACAGGGTGGCAGAGCCCTGGCAGAGGCTGCCCAGGGAGGTGGTGGAGTCTCCTTCTCTGGAGACATTCAAACCCCACCTGGGCATGTTCCTGTGGGACCTGCTCTGGGTGGACCTGCTCTGGCAGGGGGGTTAGACTAGATGATCTCCAGAGGCCCCTTCCAACCCCATGGGATTCTGTGATTCTGTCAGACGTACCCAAGCCACAGGTCAGATGTGTGCAGCCATAGCAGTTCTACCATAGCTACCCTGTGCCTTCCTTAACCCTAGGAAGGGTCAGGGCTGCTCAACACCATGCTCTGACACCATGCATTTAAGGACTTGCCATTGTAGATCAAAGCATTTGATATCTCTACTAGTGAAAAGAAATACTCACCAGTACTCGTTGGCAGCTCTTCTGTGAATTCTGGGGGTTAGTCCAGGGTCCCATGGGCTAATGGCCTTGGAGAGGAAAATTTGGAGCACAGAGACATGATACAACATTCTATTTCAGGCAGAAACTGTAAAAGCTGGTCAGACTGGTCAGAAAACAGCCATGACACAGGGCTTGAGTGACTGTTTTCAGTTCCCAAGGGGGAAACAGAGGCTATTAAACACTCCAAAAAGTCCTGACAATTTGAAAGCTGTAAACTCCCTGGACAACAGATTTTTAACAACAGAAAAAACACATTTGAAATGATTAATAGAAACCCACACGTTTCAATCAGCTGCTGGAAAGGCTTTCCATCTTGTATGAGTCCATCTCACAAGAGTTGTAGCTGATAGCCAGCAACGTGGGTCAGTTGGTTGGAAGGAAAATGAAGTAAAGGGAAAACCCAGACAACGGGTTAACAACTGGCTAACAACGAAACAAAATATTCACTGGGAAGAAGCCAAACACTGAGGTGGTGATGTAAAACCTACCGATATTTTTTAATTTTTTTTTTTTTTTTTTAACTCAATCCCAGCTCAGTTTAGCACTGCCAGTCCTCCAAAGGGGATTTTTCCAAAAGGGAAAAAACAGTCTTCAGCTGCCACTCGCATTTTCAGCTAGAGTCCTTGATACAGACCGAAATAATTTAAAAAAACACAATGAACAAATCCAAACCCAAAGTCTCACCCACTGGGATCCCTTTTCTCCCTAGCCTCCCCCACGGCCACCCTGTTTTCACACAATCAGAGAACACCGACAGCAAGGAGGGATCAGGAAAGGGGGGAGCACTGAAAATTTTTCCCAGGGATGTTTGTAAACTGTGAGTCCTTGTTGACTGGGATGAGCCAGACACTGTTTTTTGGGACAGCGAATTTAGCCTCCCTTGAAGGGTGACAGCAAAGAGGCCTTTCTTTCATCATCTCAGCACTGAGAGCTCTGCTAAGGGGAACTTGCATCACACCCCAACCTGGGAGAGGAGGAAGCCCATGAACCTTCGGGGGCACCCATATGCAGTCACCTGCATGATCAGGACAATGATACATCTTCTGTTTATTGCTGTTATGAAACGTAGTGAAAAAGTAGCCTTTATCAGGCTTAAGCAGAAAGATGGAAAAAAAAAAAAAAATCTACCCAGAAATCACAAGTGATGTGGAAGTACTGCCGCCCATGATTTTTTGCTGGAACTTTTCTTGCTTGTCACCTGGTTGGGCTTGAGGAGCGAAGCATTGGAGGTGGTTGTTCCCTGTATGGCACAACTCTCATTCCTGTACGGAGGTGGCCTCCATCTGTTCTGCCTGGCTTTGCTCACACGTTGGCCAGAAATGCCCTCAAGTATTTTGAATAAGGTCTCTGTTCATTCCTGGATTCAACAAAGCATGGGTCTCAAAAAACACTGGTGACTTCTGGGTGCTTGGACTCTGGAGATCCCTTTCAGAGAGAGATTACAATTACAAGATATCAAGAAGCAATGCCCACCACTGCAAGAAAGCTTCACTGGTGCTTTCCTGGGACTCTGGATTGAGCCACAGCTGGCTGACCAACACACACAATAGTTTGGGAGGAGCAGAGCCTTCCCATGGGACCACCCTCCATCTTCTTCAGGCAGACAAAACCTCTTCCAGCAGCTACTTCATCAGCAAATGAGCTGCTGGAAGCCACAAAAGGCAAAAGAAGATGTCAAGCCGAGCAGAAGACCCTCTCCCACAACCCATCTCTTCATCACTTAGGCACGTTCTCTTCACAGTGCATTAAAAATCATGAATTTATGTCTTATCTTTCACCCTTTCTCCCATTTCTAGCACCAAAATGCCATATATTACCAGCATCTCACCCATGTTTTAATGGAATAATTCAAGCTAATAAAGGTTTTCAGCTGTATCTTGATGCTTTTTGTGGTTGTGATGCCATTCGCTTGCCTTTGTAGTCTCAGAATTTGTTTTGAGCATGGTAAAGTGCATTCAGCCTTTTTATGATTTCCTGTCTTGTTTCAGAGCCCTGCACTGAAAGACATTAGTTGCCTCCTAAATCTTTTTCCAGAACTCTCCTGTCACTTTAAATATTGGCCAGCATTTTGTTAGCTTCAAGACTTTGAAATAATATCAAAGTAAACCTCAAAGGAAAATAACGCAGTAAAGACTTAAAGTTGGAGCTTAATTCATATTTAAATAAAGATCTTTCACTTCAGCTTGAGTTACTGTGTAAAATGACTGGGAGCAAATGGAGCTTTTAAAGGCCTTATTCCCCCAGGGGTCTTTTTTTAAATGATCGGTGAGCCTACCAGGCAGAGGAATGAAATTGCCTTCCCATGAAAAATTCCCTACCATCAGGAAGGAAAAAATTCCAAGTTCTCCAGAATCAAGATGGACTTTTTCCTCCCTCCACTCCTGAACTGTGACATTTGCAAATGGTACTCTCTCCCTGCAGGAAACATTGTCAAAGCCTTTGCAGGAGACAAGGAATGAAGGACTGATTTGCAAGTCAAAATATAGCTTTTTTTTTTCCTTCTTTTTTTTTTTCTTTTTTTTTTTTTTTTTTTCCCCCCTTCTGGGATCAACAACACATTTTCTGAGACACAATCAGGAGATATTCCCCTTTCCCCCCCACTCCCAAAATTCTAGTTTTCAGGAAAGGAAGAAGGAACTAAGGGCTGGTTTCAAGAAACCTCAGCACCTGACAGGGATTAGTATGAGGCAGTAAAGACAGATTTGCAAAAGCTGACTGCCCAGCACAGGTATGTTTGCAAGAGCAGCCAAGCAGACAGCCCCCCTTGGCTTTATCTGGGGATCTCCTCTGAAATTCACCTTTAAGCTTCATATCCTGCTGCAGCGTGGAGCAGAAGTGGTGATGGATTTAGCCTTCCACGTACCCTCTGCCTTTATTTCTTATTTCCTACGCAAGGCCCAGGAACAGTGGGCGGGAGGGACGGGTTTTGCTAACGCCAGCAACTCCAGATCTGCCAAAACCCCAAACAAAGGCTGTGAGAAAAATATTTCTGCAGGAAGCATTTGCTGAAACACGAGTCATTTCTTTAAGATAAGTCATTATTTGCTCTGGCCAATACTTAAAAAAGGGTTAGCCTCCTTTACCCATACTCCAGCCTGGATGATGAATACGGACAGAGCCTGTGCTTCCAGCTGAGCACAATGCTGGTGTGCTCACGCCGTGCTCCATGGTGTGGCACACCAGGATGAATTTGCTCTCAGGCAAAGGTACCTTGAGGCTGGGGACTCGCAGGGTTTGCTCTGGGTTTCTCCCTTACTGTCAGCACCAAGTCATGCTGCTGAAGGGGACTCTTCCCCTCAAGGCTTCAAGCCACCCCTTCAAGCAGCATTGTTTTCAACCTTGGTCGCTGTGGCTTTTTCCCCAGCTACTAGAAACAATGGGCTGAGTGGGTCATTTGCAGTTCATCTCACAGTCTTTTGAGTTGTCCGGGTAGTTATTTGAAAAAAAACATTCTTGCTTCGCACATGGCCACAAGCTACATAATGAAATTTCCTAACATCCCTTATTTCAGAAACCTCTTTCAAGAGCGGCCGGCCAGACTGCAGCTTGCTTTCCCAAATTAGTGATCTGGTGGAAACTCAGCAGGAACTGGGCGAGGGACCAGCTGGCATGGTCCCGGCAATGTGCGAGACAGCAGCTTGCAGAGCACCGTGGGAGGTGGAGACTCACACCACTCTTCCCCTGGCCTGCCTGGGTCTGGCACCATGGCTGGGCTCTGGCACCTGCACTGAGGGTTTTTGACCCTGACCCCTCTTCTTCCAACAGCCCTTTGCTTCCTCATGCATGGCATGAGGAGCTGACTGATCATCTTCTTCCTCCTAACCTCTCTGGGTGCTCAGCAGAGTCTGCACAGGGTTCTCCATCCAAGTGGCAAGCACCGCTTGGTGATGGACCCAAAACGCTAGGCAAGGAGCTCCATGGGCACAGCCTCTCTCACCACGCTGGTGTGGCTCATGCCAAAACTGGCAGATCCCATCCATGGGGACAGCCACACATCTGCCACACCCAGGCATGAGCCTCACACATGGCCAGCCTTTGCCACTCTTTAACATCCATCCAAGATGAGGCCTCTGACCTCCATATTCATTCTGCTTTTTCTCCAGCGCTTTCCCCTGGACATCTCTATCCCACTCCACTCATTATTCTCCAGTGGACCACTTCCTCTACAACAGTCACAACAGTGACAGTCAGAGCCATGCCAGTGGCAACCACCCTGCCCCACCAATGTCACCTTCCATCTGACAGACATGTGGCACCAGGTAGTAGTACCTGGTGGGCACTGGTGCTCCTGGGCAACATGAGGACATCTGACCTCAGACAGGTCATTGCAGTCCAGTAGGAGTGATGTGAGCTAAGGGATTGTGGCCTCCAGGTGGCCTGCTGACATCCCAAGCATGGTGGGATCATGGGATGAGTTGGCTGGAGAGATGCTTGCATGAATTATTACCTGGCTTGCTCTCCCCACAGGCAATTCTCCCTGTTCAACAGCAACAGGGCCGCATCATCTCCATGAGCCACATCCAGGCACTGGGGCCCGTTACACCACCATGCATCTCTGGACATGGTGCTGAGACAGCTGGGGTGGCCTGGTGGTCAATGGCCCACTCACGCTGGAGTTTAGGCTTGTGCTTCAGTCACTGGTTGCCACCACAGAGCATCCTTGTCTCATCAGGCCGCAAGGACAAACTGAGCTACTAGAGGGACTTGCACCACCTGAGGGCCAGCAGAGAAATAAATATCCATCAAATCTTGAGTCCCAACCTTCTCACATTATGGCAGTGGGCTGAAGTAGAGTGAGATTTGTCCCTTCTGGAGGAACAACACAACAACACTACCTTCCACAGCCCCAAAAAAAGGAACCGGGAGAGTGAAGGAAGAGAGAGGTGCAGAGGAAGAAGAGGATTAGCATCCAGTATGGAAAGGAAGGTAAACAAAGACTGGCCTCCTCTTATGGACCACATGTGAATACCTCAGCATGGAGGTGGATGGCTCATTCAGGCTTCAATTCAAACCTGTTTTCTGTGCATTGAAAGTTGCTCTCGGGTTAGTTTCATCCATGCTAAGCTCTGTTCTCTGCACTGGGACCTCAGCATTGCCTTTGAAAGCCCATATTTGTTAATGAAGCATTAAAATGGAATTAAATCATCAATGCCAACATTTTTGTCACAAATGCTGCGGGAGCTGTGTGTCCCACTAAAGGAGTGAGAAGATGATTATTAAAAATTGCTCTTTCTTGCCTAGTCCTTTGCAAGAAATTCCTCAAAATGTCCATCAGATCTGGAGAGCTCTCACTCCCAACACCTCTGCAACTGTCTGGGACAAGTGGAACCAAGGCCCTTGGTGGATGTGTTCCTGCCCAAACCTCCAGCTCCCATCCCATGCGACATGGTGCATGGAGTGTCCTCTGTTTGCATTCTCTCCGTTCCCCACGATGGTTGAAGGGGAATTAGGCGAGAAAGAGCAGGACATATAAAGGCAAAGGATCTCTGAAAGGAGGCTGCAGCACACACATCCCCAGCCCTGTTAAGGGGGCTCACTTGGGGCAGGATGGAGGGATTCTGGCCCCAGTGCCACAGCACAGTGTGGACTGGGAACAGCTACTTCTGGTAGAGCTCTGCTGGGCTGTAATCAGATCTTACCCCACTGAACCTCATGCTGTGACATGTTTATATGACCAGACCCTTTCCCCTTCACTAGTATTGGGGTCAGGAGAAGCCAAAGGTCATGCTCGAAGCTGATGATTTAATTTCTAAACCAAACCATCCCCTCCCTCTACCTTCCTCCTCAAAGAGCTTGGCTCATAAATTTTTCATTTCGTACCACCAAGCTGACTTTTTTCTCTCCCCCCACCCCCCCTTTGCATTCTGTTTAACCAGAGGGATATTTCATTCCCCCAGACCAGAGGGCAGCTCCGTATTACCCCAAATCCCTACTTGGAAAGCTTTGGCCAGCCTCCTGCCTCGAGCTTCAATTTACAGAGTGCCAGTTGGGATTGCTAGAAAAAGAAAGGTGGCAGAGATGTGAAACCTCACAGCTGTCTCCCACCACATCAGCAGTCCTGCTGACCAGTTTTAGGGGCTCTGCCACCAGTGCTCCCACAGCATCACTGCCCCTTTTGAGATGCTGGGGACTGGGAAGTGCAAAACCAAACCCCCGCTGTCAGAAATCCACGTTCTTACTTTGCTTTGAAGAGGAAACAAGGAAAAAACAGAAAAAGCAGCTGGCTTTCAGGTTTGCTGCCTGCACTCATTCATAGCCTAAAGTCCAGCTAACGCTCAAAGAGCAAACCAAACAGCATGAGCCAAAGTACAAAGCATCTGTGTTTCTCCTTGAGAAACTGCATGTCCCAGAGAGGAACAGAGCTTGCTGCAGAGCCCCTCTCCCTTCCACTGCTCTGGACGGCAGGGAGCCAGAAAGCAAGGAGTGAAAAGCCAACTGGGGCAACCTGACCCTTCCTGGAGCTGAAGGCACTTTCTGCCCCAGAGCTGCAGGGTCACATCCCACAGTGGGGAGGATCGTGGTGAAAAACAGGTTTGGTGGTTCCAGCTGGGTCTCAACTCTCATCAACCACACTGGAACAGGACAGTTCAAAACCAACCAGAGATTTCCGAGCCACAGGGTGGGACTCCTCTAGAATCTTACCAACAGTTTCAGGCTTCCAGGAGGGCACATCTTCTTGCTTCAGCCTGGCCAGGAACCAAACTGTTGAGGATGACTGCTGAGCAGTTGCTGCAATCCCTACATAGCTCAGTGGTGTTAGTTATGCCCTGGTGAGACATAATCAACACGAACAACTTCCCATCGCAATCAGTGATGAATTTTGTAACAGTAACTAGAAAACCCCTCCAACCAGGAGAAAATGTGTGCATCTCCCACCCAGTGCGAGTGGTAAAGGTCATACCCACCTCAGACAGCTCTGCTTTTCCAGCCCACCGGGCCAGGGATGTTAAGGAAAGCTTCTCCTAAGTTGTCTTCATCTCCCCAGCCTAGCTCAGAGCGAAGGAGAGCACCTGTGGGTTGGTGCCATCACGTGAATACAACTGCAATGAAGAGGAGGAGGAAGAGAGGCAGAAGGAAGAACACTGGGAAAAGGACAAATTTGACATTGTCTAAATCAGGGTCTAAGCATTGTTTCCTCCTAGTGATAATGATGGGCTTAAGTGTTGCTTAACCTTCTTCCAGCAATAAATATAACAGTTTTGGTTGATTGCTGATAAGGTGCTGGTTACACCTGCACCTTATCTATCCTACGACTTCTCCAGGTGCTGACATCAGATCTCCAGAGGGAGCTTTCCCAGATGATGCCCTAATGAAAGCAGCAGCAGTTGAGATAAAGGTCTCTGCTGTGCTTGAAAGGCTGAGAAGCTGAAACAGAGCTGTGATTGAGACTCACTCTACCTTAATCAGGTTTTCACGTTTGGAAATGGGGCTGGAACACACTCATGCATGTATCATCCCCTCCAGGATCTCCAGGACTGTCTGGTCTACCAACACAAACATACTCTTGAACCTGAAGGAAAATCAGGCTGTGGATTTTGGCTAGTGGCAGAGGGTGGGTTCTTTGCTCTGGGCTTGCATCCTGTCCTGGAAGTCACACAGTCCCCAACCTCCAACTCTCTTGCAAAACTGAAAAGCAATCCCAGCCCAGGATAAAAATAAAGGGTCCATGGGGCCCTGTCACTCTGGGGTCAACTGATTCAGTGGACGTGCAATCAAGCTCCTTCATGTAAAATTTCCACCTCCTTTTACAGGCTGGATCTGAAATGGAGCCAAATGACAAGCAGGGGGGATAACGAATCGTGAGCCTGGGGTTTCCTTTGTACAGTCAAAATCCCAAGCCAAGTCCTGCTGGCTGGGATGTTCCCATTATCTCGCAGAATGGAGCACTGAATTCTGATGGTCTCCTTCCAAAACCCCATACACTGCAATGGAGAGCAACCTGCTCTGGCTTGATGCTTCGATCCTTCTGGGATAAATAGGGGGGACGAGCCTGGTTCCCACAAGAAGGGGAGGAAGCCTGTGAGGACCCCGTCCAGGCATTTCTCAGCCTCCCTCTCTTCAGAGGAGGCAGTTGTGTCTCCATACCGACCTCTGCACCTCCCACACACACACTATGCCTGTCCACCCTTGTCATGTTTTTGGCTCCCCCTGAGTTCACACTGCCAAGGTCTTCACAAGAGCGCTTGTAGCAGAGCAGAGTGACTTCCCACTCACAGGCGTGCTGTCTCTGCCAGGATGGCTCTGGAGGACCTCTGGATCTTGGCTCTGGAAGAGCTGGCCTCTGAGGATCTCCTTGGATGAGGTGCAAGGGACACACAGGTGGTTGGCGCTCAACCCGGAGCGCCTGGACAACCCACACTTGTGCTGTGATGGTTGTCATGGGTTGGACCCACCAGCCTGTACGTGCAGGTGGGATCTCATTTGGCGATCCATCAGGGCACATCCATCCTTAGTTAGCAGATGCCCCATTCCAGCCAGGTTTTGCAGCGTATGGATGACTGCATTCAGGATTCATTAATGACCCAACCCCACATTGCTGTTTCAGATTAAATTGTTCCCAACGCTATGCATTGTTGTTTGGGAAACGCATGAATTTTTCCCATATGTCTTTGACCTATAAAATGAACATCCCTCAAAACTGAAAGGTTATTGCCAACTACGACGTGTTTTCATTTCTCGTCTTTAAGCGCATTTCATGGTCTGCCAAAACTTTTTAGGAGGTTGAAACTGAAGGCCTTGACTCAGGAAAACACTTCAAACACATGCCAAAGAGGACTTATGCGCACACTTGCATCTAAGCACATGCTACAGGCCTGTGCTGGACGGAGATGTTTTCCCAAATTGGTGCCAAAAAACATCTTCCTCTTCATTAACTCCTAGACTCTCCCCTTCTGTCCTCGGCTTCATTGACAATCACCTACAGGTGAAATTTGGCTTGCAGATGTGGAGCTCCTAGATTGCAGAGAGCAGCTCATTATTTGGGGCTTTGGGAAGTGGTAAAAAGCTAGACAAAGAAGTGGGTGGCATTTTCTAAACTGATATTCTTAAAAATACAACAATTCGCAGAAATTTTATGGAATGGTTGGTTTTAACAACAACAAAATCTGGCAAAAAATCAGGAAGGCATATTTCAAGTGTTTTTAAATGAGAGCTCTGAAAGGACTTTGATTCAAAAGTTCTTTTTTTTTTAATTTTACAGTATAAAAATGGTCAGTGTCCAACTAAAATACTTCATTTCAGGCTGACTCAAATATCTCACTTGACAAAGAATATATCTTCTTTCTTTTTTTCTTTTTATTTTTTAAATTTTGGTTTGCCAGAAATTTCCAACATTTCATTTTTCAGTTCGTCCCAGATAAGTATTTCAACTTTTTGAAATCTTGCTGCTAGGAAAGTCAGTGCTCATATACTTACGAGTATCCTGAGAGCTGAAAGTAGAGCTGGGGAAAAGAAGAGGGAAAGCAAAAGTCCAACTCTAGAATTTGTCTTTAAGAACTTGCCAATCATCCAGGAGGGATTCAAGCTTCAGCAAGCGCCGTGGGTACCAAAACCCGAGGGGATCTGTACTCTGTTTCCAGGAAACAAACATTTCATCATTGCAAGGAAAAATACCGGATGGAGACCAGCTCCCTCTGGCCCCTGCCCCGAGCTTTCAGCATTCCTACCTGCACTGCTAAATCCCCAAATCAAGCCTCTTCTGCAGCATGCCTTTTATCTCAGCAGCACAACTCTGCGTGAAAGAAAGCCTACATTCTGTTCCAACACATTTCTAACAGTTACGCCGTTTACCCACAGAGCTGGAGACATCTCACAGGAGATGTCTGAGGTGAGGAATGGGTGACTGTAGCTTCCCTCTTGCATGCAGCCCTCTGCCTTTTTGGGGTAGGGTTTTCAGTCCAAGACATTGGACAATCGTAGCAAGACTTTGCCTGTCTTCTCCATTTACAAAGACTGGGCAGAGAAGTGGGTTTAGTTAATGACTTACCCCACCTTGGAAAAGACTGCCATGATGTAAGATGAAGGACCACATGGGGGGAATGAACTCATGGGTGCACTCACATTTTCCTCTGCTGGGACCCTTCACCTACAGACCTTCTCCAGACCTCCTGGACTCTGGTCTTGTTTTTATCCTCTAAACCACCCCACTAAGCTAAAATCCCCATTTGTGAAATTACCCCTCTGGTGTTTGCTGACACAGAGGACTGGTGATGGCAGGTCGCTCAAGAACCCCTCTGTGGTGTCTTCAGCTCTGACTCCATATCCCCAAATAAACATTGCCCTCTAATGCAAGTCATGTGTAAAGATGATGCTGGACTTTGTGTGAATTAAACCTAAAGTTTTTATTTCCTGTTACAAGACAGGGGTCAAGTAAATTCATCTGGAGATCACCACCATCAGATCTGGCTTCTCACTCCTGAGACCAGTCCAAACACACAGCTTCAAGACTGCTCTAAAAGATGCCAGCTCTGCACTGAGCATCCCACCTCTGAGTCCAGTCTGAGCAGGCTGGAGACAGGGCTCCTTCACCAATGTGCATCCCCAGGCAGAGCTTTGGAGATGGTCTTCATCATGCACAGAGCTTACATCAGCAAAGCAACTGGAGCTCTTCCACCCATATGGCTATTATACAACAAGATGGCCAACAGAGAGGGGAAAAATGCCCAAATCACATTTTTTTGATCCTTAAAAAGTTTGGTCACTCCTGAAATCAATTAAAAATGAAGAGGCTTTAACGGGGAGTTGAAAGAAACAGTAAGGCGGGTCATATGTTTTTATTCCTTTTGTCAAATGGTAAAATTGTTCTCTTATTTAAGATGTCAAAAGCCTGCGAAGCAAACAAACAAAGCCTGAAGCAAACCAACTTCCCAACACCCAACCACAGTGAGACATTCATGGACAGAAGGAAACGGGCTGCAAAAATTGCACAAAAAAAAATAAGCCTTCCCTGAGAATGGCTCTGCCAAGATTAAGGGGAAAAGAGGTTACAAGTATTTGTGGGAAACAGTGTTAAAAGGGAAGGATAAAAGAGACCAAAAAAAAAAGAAAAAAAAAGGGATAGAGCAGAGGGAGAGAGGACTGGGGATAGGGCTGTGCCAGTCAGGAGGGATTTGGCCGGATGATGGTTTTACTGTATTTAAATGTGTAAGATATACTTTGATTAATTCTAGTAGACTACACCAAAGTCATACATGCAACTCCCAGCACGCTAATTACGGAGAAGAGGCGGACAGTGACTCATGTTGGAAACTGCCCAACTTCCAAAGAGGAAGAAGAAAAAAAAAAAAAAAGAGAGAAAAAAAGAGAAAAAAA
>BJBW01003546.1:50673-64160 GCA_004320125.1 Scolopax mira
GGTTAAAGAAAATAATCAAAGGGTCAAACCCTACACCCATCCCTTCCAGGGTGGGGATGCTCCACAGGGGGATGATTCCATGGGTACCAGGGGAACTGTGGTGGAGGCAGAGCCTGCACCACAGGACCACCGAGCCTGGGGGCAACCTGCCCTCACCCCACTTCCAGCCAGGGGAATGCTAATTCAATCGAGCTCAGCCCCAGCTTAATGAGCTGAAAAGGAGAGGGGGGTGTCTTGGACTTCAAACGTTCCTGTCTCTCCTCCCCCACCGCACGCATGGGCCGCCTTCACGGGGCCGTGATCAGAAAGGGACCCTGCCACCAGCATCCTAAATCACTGGGCTCCGAGCTTCCACCATGCTGGTTTATCTCACGCCCACTTCCACCATCCCAGTTTAAGGCAGGATGCCGAGAAACAGAGATGGGAGATATTTAGAGGGGGTTCCCCTCTTTGTGTATTTATTCCTCCTCCAGGATGGGCCCCATTAGCAGTGCAGGAGGGACAGCCTCTGTGCGCAGACCTCAGAGAAATGAGAAATGCAGCCTGAGCTGTGGCATTGGTGCTTCTTCATCTCCAGCTCAGGTGCGTGGCTTTCAAGTCCCATTGCACCATTTGAGAGCCTGTTGTCTGGACACAACTAGCCTTTTGAATCTGGACTTTAGCAGTGTTCCCCTGAAGCTCTCCAGGGAAAGCAAGGCTGGCATCATTGCAATGGCTTCAGATGACATTGTTTTCCCATGACCAGTGCTAGGGGAACCCACACTGACTGGTATTTTCCAGCCCTGCCTGATAACTCTACTATCAGCATCAAACAACAAGTGATTTTGAGATGTATCTTTGTATTGTTTCCTTTGCCAGGGACATGACTCACTTTTCTTGCTTGTGGCCAGGAGAACTGATGAAACCAGTCCGGAGAGACCTCTTTGCCCAGGAGGTAAGGTGGCCACCAGCATCCCTGTTCCCCAGCTGAGACAATGTGGTCAAGCCATATCTGCATCTTGCTTCTTCAGACCCAACCCCCAGACAGCTCGACTCTCCCTGCCAGTCCAAATTGGGAGAAAAAACTCCATCTCATCAGTAGTTCAACCTTGAATGCATGACCAAGACACACGGGACTGAAGATCTGCAGTATCCCAATGAGAAGGAGCACGACCCCATTCCTGGGCTTTGGCACCACTTTTTAAAAGACGCTCTTGTTAAATATGAGGCTGTTCCCCCAAAAGAGCTGCCAGAGCCTTTGCCTCTCCAAACACCACCCTTGAACAAGTTGTGCACTTTCTCACCAGAGGCAGGCTCTGAGCTGCCTTTTCCCCACAATTTCAGCATTCCTCATTTTCCGTGTTATTAATCTCTGTGAGTCCTGGCTCCAAGCAGGCTGGAAGCCAAATCCTGCCCGACAAGTTCCAAGTCAAATCCAAGTTGTCTGGAAAAGAAGAAAATTCAACTAAAATTTTGAAATGCACGTGAACTGTATGCTGGCTCCCACCAACAGGGCTAGTTAGAGGCTGCTCAATCCAATAGATGGTTCTGGTGGCCATCAACTTGCCTTTCGCTGTTCCACTTGACTTTTCCAGCAACCAGCCAAAATACGAAGCATTCGTTCGAGCTAACATCTTAAATTTCACCCAACTTAAAAAACAAACCTGACACGGGGAAATTATTTTTAAGTTTCTCAAGAAAGATTTTCTGGCTTTGAGAGCTGCCATTGAGCATTGTCAAACAGTGCTTTTTTCACAGCATTTTTGCAGGGATTTTTAGTTTCCTCTGGCTTTTGTTTGAGCTGGTCAGGCCATGAAACTCCAATTCCCTAATGTCCCAAAGCTGAGAGAAGCAAAACCTCTTTCAGACAGGGTGAGGAAAAAGTAGAAACCTGTCCCACGGTGGAACAAGGGGGAAGAGCAAAAACTCTCTCACCTGAGCATCTCCAGAGATGTCCTACTGCCTTCAACACCAGCCTTCTCCCCAACTGCTTGCCCATGCAGTTCATCTCTGCATCTTTAGGCAGGAGGTCTGCCTGTTATCGGGAGGTCCTTTGCTCTCAGGGATGTCTTTCCAGCATCTCCTTGCCGATAGGGCAAGCCATGAGGTAAAGCCCTCAAGGCTTTCCTCAACCTCTCTCCAGATGGCTCAGCACCCAAGAGGGATGCTTTGACCACTGGGCTGGTAGTGCCTTTGGTGGGGGCTGTGCAAACCACCTGCTGCCTGCCCTGACAACGACCTCAGGACACCAGCTACGTTGGACTTCAAGACAAAAATTAAGGGGCTGTGTTTTTCAGCTAAGGGGAGGTTGGGAGCTGCAAAGATGTGTGTTTGCGAGCTATTTTCTTCCCACCGAAAACAAATGCCAGCATGGTTTAACTGGAGGAGCTGTACGGCTCCCACCCCACCAGGAATAAATTGCTCAGCAGACCAGCAGCACCGTCACGTTGAGCTGGGATCCTCAGGAACAAGGGCTCTGACAGTCCATGGCGTGATCCATCGCGCCTCCGTGCCAGGGAGGCGAATCCAAGATGAGCTTTGGAGGAGCCCTAATGAAATCTACAGATACTTTACTGGTCTGGTTGGATTGCTCTTCCTTCCCCCCTCCGACAAACCTCTTCAAGGCAGAGCTTGGAAGCAGCCCGTGGTACTTAAGTCCTGCCTTTCTCGACTCGCAAAGGGAACCAAAAGGAATTGTTTTGAAATAACAGTGCAAATCAAATTACCCGTCGCAGATAAAGGGGAGAGAGGTCAAATATGAAAAGGCTTTAGATGAAAGAAGAATTAGCCTGCAACCCACCAGGAATAACTCAATTCCAGTCTCATTTTCAGCACCCCCCAGAATCTGGCAAAACAGAGGTCCCTAATGAAGCCCAACAGATGAACCTGGCCAAGACAATTTGTTATACCGCCAAACGCAGAGCCATTTCACCAGCCACATGCTAAGCATCAACCGTCCCCTCAAATGGGAAAAGTATATCAACGTATTAGAAGCCATCATCAATCAGCCCAGAGGAAACCAAGCAGCCCTGATCAGGTTCCAGCCCGAGCTATGGGAAGCCACTCTGTGGTTTGAGTCTGCAGACACTCAGCAGCCACGGGTGCTCCACCACCTCCTCCCAACCTGCACGTTCTCCGGTGGGGTTGGGGACCAGGTTGCCCCAGCCCGCAGACATCCCCACAGCACCTGGGCTGAAAAAAGCCTCCCCCCCCCCAAAAAAAGGGCAGGAGGCTCTGCAGACCCTCTCCTCTTGGCTGCCCCAGTGTTTGCCTGGTGCTCCCCAGGCTTGGCAGGGTTATTGATGGGCTTGGGGCTTCCAGCAGAGCTTTTCCACCATCTCCTGCTTCAGCTTTCCTCCCTTTCACAGAAAACTTCTCTCCACCTTTACCAAAGACTTTTTTTTTGTCTCCTTTGGTCACAATCTCCTGGACCACAGCAGAAAACAATTTGAGCCCAGACCCAACACAGTTCTATTGAGGCTGAGTTTGGCTTGGGGGCCAGGCAGGGACCCTCACCAGCGCTGAGACCCACCTCCTTGATAAATAGCCTCCAGAAATTCCTGTTGCTCACCATCGAACGAGCCCATCTGGCTAAAAGGGGGTTGCTAAGCTTGCACTGGCTGTATTATTCGTAGGGATTGGGAAGGATTTCAGAAATTGCTCCATGCAGTGGGGGAAGGAGGGATTTCTTTTTTTTTTTTTTCTCCTTCAAACTAAATCAAATCACTGAAGAGCGAAATTCTGAAAGCTTTCTCAAGGACTCTGAGTATTTGATTGCCTTTAAAGCACAGGGATTGCTCCCCATTCCCTTCCCGATTTAACAGGTCTCTTGTTCCTCCAGGCCCTCTGAAATTGTTGACCATTTGCTAATTGTACCATTAGAGATCACAAGCACGATCACAAACACACCCTCCCAAATACAGCAAAAACATTTGCTTGGTTGGTTTTGTTGTTGGGTTTTGTGGTTTGGTTTTTGTTGTTGTTGTTGTTTTTGTTTTTTTTTTTTAAATTATATTAAATTTGCAGATTACAAACCTTTCCCTCCTTGGGATGGGGGGAGGAATAGAGTCATAGAGTTGTCTAGGTTGGAAGGGATCTTTAAGATCATCTAATCCAACCATCAACCTACTTCTGATAAAAAACCATCACTAAACCATGTCCTTCAGCATTATGTCAACCCGTCTTTTGAACACCTCCAGGGATGATGCCTCAACCACTTCCCTGGGCAGCCCATTCCAATAAATTCCAATAATTCCAATAAAGGGCCCTTAAGAAAGCATCTCTCTGAGGCTGGTGCACACTGATGCTCTCTGGGCAGTGAGACCGGTACAGGAGGAAATGCTTCCCCACTGCAATACAGCAGTGAGGTTTTCGGGGTGGCTTTTTTTTTTTTTTTTTTAACTCCCATACACTGCCTCCAGAGGCTTGGCCAGGCAGCAGGGGAGCAAGGCTTGCCACCACCTTTGCTCAGGATCTGGCTTGTTACCTCTTGGCCTTGCCATTGCTCCTGAAGCATTTGATGTGCTTTAAATGTGGGGAGGCGAGAGAAGTTAGTTTTTACCTCGAGGCCATCCAGAAGACCACTGCTGCAGCCCCCCTAGGACTGAAGAGCAGGGGTGTTTCTTGCACTGAGGCTTGTCCTTAGGCTGGAAGATGCAAAACCCACGTGGTGCCTCAGCCAAAGCCTCGCTGCTGACATTGTGGGCAGCCCTGCTTCTTCCTGAGCTCAACCTCCCCCCAGCCCCATCTGTTTTCCTTCCAGAGATAAAAATCTGTTTTAAGCTGGAAACATGCTCTGCCCTGACGACTCCTCCAGGAGCTGGAGCGGTGGGTGGGTGGCCACAGCTGCTGCCCCGTTGGATTGGGCTGGGGATGCTCAGGGGCTGGCTCCTGTCACAGGTGGCCACAATGGACTCCTGCCACTCCCACCCCCCCCGAATAAAACCCCATGGCTCTCCCGGGGGGATTTGTGGCCCCTTCCCAAGCTCAGAAAGCCAAGCACAAGATGGCAGCGTGCTGCTCCCAGTGCTGTGCCACCCTCACGCTGGGCCCAGAGGAGAAGCCAGACCCAGGTCTGCAGCTTTGAAGGATTTGGGGGTCTCCTGGCCAAGCACAGGTCAGTTCTCCACCAGCCTGTTTCCGGTTGGGGTAGTGCAAAAGGATGAACACAGAGCTCAAGAAACTAATCCAAGCTCCCTGAGGTCCCCTCCCAGGTGGCTTCCTAGATTTCTGTGTCCTCATAACCACAGACAAATCCCATGGTTCAATCCAAGGAGCTCCTCAATAAACACAGACATGATCCCTTTATTCTCAGAGCCTGTAATTAGTTCTTCTAAGACTTGCTTCCTCCCTACTGAAGCCTTTCATTAGTGAAGCCTGTGAGACACTATTTGCACCGTCATGAAATATTCTCAGTCCTCGACAGGAGCTAAGTTACGCTGTCGTAAAAAAAAAAGGCAGACGGGGACTTCCCCAACTCTGCAGAGTTGTTTTTTTCTCTTTTTCATAACTATGAAAATATATTCTCTGTTATTCTGGGAACAGCTCTGCTGAGGAGCCCCCGTTTTCACCTAGAGATTCGTTCCCCATGGCTGCTGCCCAGGCAGCCCCTCCAGGAGTGCTTTTTCAGTCAGGGGTGGCTCACCATGACCTTCCTTGGCTTTTCTACCTTCCCACCTCTTTCTGCTTTGCAACCCTCTTTGCAAAAGTTTTGCAGCTTGACACCCCCTTTCCTCTGAACCGAAACTGCCCGAAACTGAACTTTACCTGGGCTCTTGGAGAAAGGATCGTGAGGGAAAATGGCTTTTGGAGCCAGCAATGTTGTGCAACCACCTCCCCCCCCGCCCCTTCCTCCAAGGGGAGCCCCCCCATCTCACCCACCAGGACCTCTGCCCAGAGCTGGGGAGCAGCAGCCTTGAGCTTACAGCTACCAGCCCTTCTGTGACCAGTAAAACCCCTCCTGCGACCAGTAAAACCCCTCCTGCGACCAGTAAAACCCCTCTTGTGACCAGTAAAACCCCTCTTGTGACCAGTAAAACCCCTCCTGCCTTCCCTGGACAAAAACCAAAGGGACTCCCCAGGACAGCTTTGCAGGTTACACCGACATTCTTACCTGTAAGGCTCAGGCAGGGGGGGAATAAATGAGTTCCCACCTCCCTCAGTGTCAGAGCAGCCCATAAGGGACCAACCACGCACCAGCCTCAGGAGAAAGCTTCCACCCAGCACAGAGCCCAATCCCATCATAAAACCAGGACATTTTGCTGGCACGGGCTGAACTCTTGCCCCCCCCCCGTGCACTCAGACTGTGTATTTAATAGTGCTCTCCCTTCTTGCCCCTGCAGAGCTCCCGTTGCTACAGTCATTTAAAGCACAAAGCCTTGGTCTGTTGCTCAGACTGAAAAGCAGCCTCTTTCGCCTTTAAAAAAAGGTTAAAAAAAAAAACCAAAAAACAACAACCAACCAACCACATAAAAAAAACCCCATATAAAACCTTGGAATATGCCAGGGGAGGGGACAGAGCAGCACCCACCTCAGTGCCTGGCTGGGCATCCATCTCTCCCACCCTCAGGACCCCTCAGAGGAGCTGGGAGGGAACCACCTCTAATGGGGCCGGGACACATCCATCCACAACGGATGGGATTTTCCTTGGGATTAACAGTTTTTGGGCTGTAAAAAACCAATCCCAGCAGTCGTTGAAATACCTTATTTCATGCTGAGACCTCCTCACGGGTGCCAGGCTGCCGAGGTCAGCCCTCCCTGCTGCACGGCGTGGGGTTTAGGTCCCCCTGCTCGTGGTGAGCAGCAAACCCAGAGCCTTTTTCGGGTGAGATTAAGGCATCTCCCATGCCTTTGGAGGCCTGACACGTCAACGCTCACGGAGCAGGTCCTGCTCCCCAGCAACACACGTGCCCGGGGATGGACCAGCAGGTTTTTTCACCCTGTGGATTTGGAGAAAAAACCAAACAAACAAAATAATAAAGCGTTGCTGCAGAGGGGGGACGACCAGGCACTGCGAGTCCTGAGGACGCCCCAAAGGAAGCCCCTGTTGCTGGCTGCCCTCCAGAACATCCATTCCCAACAGCCTCCCCTCCATCACCCCAATTTGAAGGGTCTCAGAACCACCACGCAGCAACGAATGGTTATCAGAGCCCAAAGTGCACTTTTGGCTTCTTTAAGGAGACATTTGGCTGCTAAAGGATTAGCAGCCCCTGGAAAAGTGCTCGAAATAACCTCTGCTCCTTCTGGAACAAGCCCTCTGCATCAAGGCTGCAAGAGCTGGGCTGGATCACCCAGCTGGATTTCACACCAGCAGACCAACTCCCCCAGCTCCTCAAGACCCTTCCCACCTTTCTGCCCAGAAGAGCCCCCACGCCTCCTCTTGAAGGAGCTGCTTCTGGCCTCTCATCCACCTTCCAGCCAGCTCCCACATCGCTCACGGTCCCAAAGCAAGTCCCACCAAAGGAAGAATCCACAAATGGGGATTCTGCCCCTTCAGACCTTCCCAGGCTCCAGCTGGAGCAACAGGTGATGCTCACACAGGGTGGTTGCCACCATTGCTGCCACGGGCAGGGATGTGGTGTCAACACCCATCATCTCAGAGCAGCAAGGAAACTGGGCAGAAGCTCCAGCCATTTTTCCTACCATGTCCTACCATCCCGAGACATGCATGGATCTCTTTTGACCAAAAAAGCCATTCCAGCACCAAGACCCCCCCCCCTCCGCGACGCCAAGAAACTGTTCTGTTGAAAGTGGATGAAGCATCACATCACCCTGAGGGGCACCAGATGAAAAGATCAGCAGCAGAAAGCAAGGTGGTACTATAATTAACTTTTTCTTTTTATTTACACCACAAGAATAACAAGTTGTCATAATGTGGTACAAAATACTGGACTCCTAATAAAGTTGAAATTGAAGTCGGTACTGTCAGAGAAAGACACCATTGGCCATTAAAAAAAAAAAAAAAAAAGAAAGAAAAAAAGAAAAAAGAACAGAGAAAAAAAAAAAAAACAACCAACTAAAAAAAACCAAACCCCAAAACACCAACCCAAACAAAACCAAGAATGAGAAAAATATTCCAACTCCACCAAGTAAAAGAAAGGACCATCAGAAAATTTAGCACAAAGAATGCTACCATCACTTAAAGTAGGGTCCATACAATTAAGAGTGAAATTGTGTCTAAATTACAGCGTAAACCGGTAGCTGCTACCAATGGTGACGTCATACTGAGCATGTATAGGTATAAAGTAGAATATAATATAGTTACAACTTTTTGATACTACATATCTGTAATAAGCTCTCGGGTGAATAATGTTTCAACCCCTCCCCCCCCCTTTTATATATATATTATATATATAAGTTTGTCATCCTCATAAATTGGAAAATAGCGCCTCCACTATGGAGCACAGAAAAGTGTTAATTTATTTTCTTTCAATAGGATACTTTTTCATCAATATCAAAGACAAAGTGAAGATGAGCTGAGAACAAGCTCAACTTCATGACAATGACAAAAACATGTTTTCCTTTTGATGTAAAGTCTCGTTTTTAAACCACAGTGTTGCACAGTACACGACTGTTTAAAGTGAAGCCTAGCAATAATACATCATTTAAAAGTAATTTTAAAAAAGTTAACGCAGCTGTGCTGAAGAGTTAACTCTTTAAAGTCCTCGTCATTCATCTCCTCAGAATTAATGACTACGTGTGTTGACAAAGGGTTGCATCCAGCCTCCCCACCCAGCCAAGAAATCAAAACAAAATACCAACCCAAATTAAAAGGAAAAAAAAAAAAATTAAAAAAAAAAGAAAAAAGACACAGGCAGTTTACTTTGTGTGTTCTGCGTAATTTCCCTAAAAACTCTGTTTCCACATAAATACAATAAACTCTATTATCGGTAAGTCACAAGTGCTAGATAAACGTCTTTTCTTCTTCTTCTTCTTAAAATGAGAAATGTTTAAGTAGTTCTTTTTATTTACTCTTTTTCTTTATCAACAATAAAAAGCACAATTTCTTATTAAGTTCAGTAAGACGCAAAAAAATGTTCCCACTCTCCTTCCTCTGTGTGTGTGTGTGTGTGTGTGTGACAACAACGTCCCAACCTTTAGTCTTCACAAATGCCATGGGGGGGGGGAGAGGGGGGGGAAGGAAGGGAGAAGGAGGGGGGAAGGGAACCAACCCCAAAAAACCCCCCAAACCACAATTTTTTTTTCTTTTTTTTTTTTCATTTTCAAAGCTGCCAAGTTTGGCGTGCAAAATCTGTATACAATATAAAGACATGCCAACCTTACAGACCATGCAACCTCAAGGTGTAGGAAACTTAAAAAAATATATTCATATATATTTATATATATATATTTATATATATCAATGCCCGTAAAAGACGTGGGCCCAAAAAAGTTTACAAAAGGAAGAATGGAATGAATACATGACTGCGACTAATAAAAAAAGGAATGTTTTGTATTGAAAGTAAAAAAAAAACAAACCAAAACAAAACCACCAAAAAAAAAAATCCCCCAAAACCCAACAACCCCAGTGATTACTTGTGTACTGCAAACTGGGCCTCACTTCTCTGTAAAGAGGATTTAAAGATGCTCCTTTCTTTCCAAGCAGGTTAGGAAGGATGCCCTGGGCAGCATCGTGCTGGGAGGCAGCAGCCCCCCAGGCTCCCCCTCGCCAGCACAGCTGCTCTAGGGCGAAATTAGCTCAAAATGAAGAAGCTGACTGCTCAAAAGGTGAAAAAAAAAACACCTGGCGAGCCTCAAAACAAGGTCTCTTTCCCCCCCTCTGGCCCCAAAGAGCATCCCCGTCTTGCACTGGGGAGCGGGTGCCACCGCGACACGAATCCACGCGGCCGGGAGTTGGGAGCTCCAGCATCTCAGGAGAAAAAAAAAACCAAACCCAAAAGAATAAAAAATAATAATAATACTACTAATAAAAAAATCTTTCCGTCGCCTGGCAAAAAAGCTCAGCAAAATGATGTCAAATGAAGGCGGCGTCCTGAGAGAAGCTCCTCCCATTTTTCAAAAGAAACCGGCTGGGAACGGCCGGCCGGCTGCCCTCGGGGAAAAAAACAGCCAGGAAAGAAAAAACTTTGTCCCGACCCAGAGGGGAAAGACAAAAACCCGCCAGGGAAGAGCTGAGAACAGGAAAAATCGTGTCAAGGTGGTGGCTGCCCACAGCGTGTACCCAGCAACTGGAAAAGGGAAAGTCAGCCACCGGGTTCAGCAGCCAGATTTCAGGTCACAGCAGCAAAAGTGGTGGGTGTTACCAAAAAAAAACCCAACCCCAACCAACCCCAACATCTCCAGGTCCGTTGTGTTTTCACCTGGGAAGGTTATTTTTAGGATGTGCTGAGGCTGGTCCTAGGCCACTGAAGCTTTTCCTAAGGTGAACACGTACTTGGGTTTGCAGAACTCAAATACAGTAGTGTCTGGCTTTTTAAAAATTGCATTATAAAGCGAGGAATAAGACAAGAACCTCTTGCATTCCTGCCTCTGCTTCAAATTCCTGCGAGGGAGTCCCCAGGGGAATGAAAGAGGCCACTTGGAGAACTGGAAAAACCTAAAGTTACTGGAAGCGACCCTGTCAGTCGTCAGCAGAAGAAAATAATAGTATTTTACCATTTAAAAAAAAAAAAAAAAGGCAAAAAAAAAAAAAAAAAAAGAAAGCTAGCCTTGGTTGTTTGGATGGGGAGGGTGGTGGGGGTGTGTGCTGTCCTGCACTGCTGTAAGAAGGCCCCCCTGTCAATGTGGTCTCCTCTCAGCTGCCCAAAATGTGGGGTCTTTGCTGCAACTCGGACCCACCGCCCGCGGCTGGCGCAGGGCAACCACCTCCCGGGGGCGTGGGGGCCAAAAACCACCTCTTCAGGGAAAGTTTTCCAAGCCTACCCAGCCAGGGGGAGAAAAGAGGAGAGAAAGAGAGGTGTGTGTGCCTGTCCGCCTGTCCGTCTGTCCGGCGGGGAGAAAAATGCCAGCTGTCCCACGAGGGCCCGACGGCGGGCAGGTCCTGCAGCCACCCGGCATCCTGGCACGGGGGACACGGGCAGCACCCCCTGGAATATCACTATCCAAGGTAAGAAAATTCTTTATTTTCTTTACACAGCTACTGTGAGAGAAACCGAGGGAGGAAATATACAGCCGGCGGGGTCGGTTATACAAAAGAGCCCATCGGGTTCCCTCCTCCTCCTCCTCCTCCTCCTCCTCCACAAAACGCACCCTTTCCGTTAAATAAACTCGTGCCACGGTTCCTCAGGCCTGCAGAAAGCTGCTCACTGTACAAAAGGCTTGGGAAAAAAAGGAAAAAAAAAGAATAAAAATGAAAAAAAAAACAAGAAAGAAAGAAAGAAAGAAAGAAAAAAAAAAAGGAAAATAATATACAAGCAAGAAAAACCGGGAGGAAAAAAGGGTTTAGATGCTATTGCCGTTTGGAAACAAAACCTGCCAAATAGAAAATAAACATCAGAGTCACACAAACAAGGCTTCTTTAGGGTTTTGTGAAATATCGATATAAAAATTAACAGCAAATTCGTAGTCTTTGCTATAAAAACCTCTTTTTTTCTTTTTCTTTTGTTAGAAAAGGATCACAACTAAAAACCTTAAATTAAAATACAAATGTTTAGGGTAGTTGCCCAGTGGCTAACGTGTTGGCTTCCTGAAAAACTTCCCGACCTGTCATCTGAAAAGTCCTCGAGTTTCAACCTGGATCCTTTTCCAAAAGCACCTTTTTACATTCTAATTCACAAGTCTGTCCTTAGGGAGCTTCCAATGGCTACTGGTAGAGTTTATGCATTTATTACGTCTATTTTTCTATAAATGCATCATAAATATTTTTATCAATAATTCATAGGAATCCGGTTTCTAAGCTTGGAATATATTTGGAATATACATTATACACATATATATATTTATACCTAACAATTTAAGCAATATCTCATGCTAGTTGCTTTTAATAAAAAGCATTCCAGTCTTAAACCTGCATTTGTGTCTAATACATGCTTCAACAACCAAATTGATAACTTCAATTGCTAGATAATGTAGTAAAGAGAAAACATTTGAAAATTTGTTTTTTTAAAAACGGTTGAATTTCAAAGACCCAACAGTATTTGCCACTTTCTTGGCAACTACCTTAATTTTTTTTTTCTATTTTTTTCTTTTTTTTTTTTTTTTTTTGAAACAGCAATGAAAGAAAACAAAACAAATCCAAACTTGTAGACAGTTTTTGGAGACGCTCTCTTCAGCTGATGCCTGCTTCCCACCATCACGCCAGCACAAGTCAAAAAGTCTTCCTACCTGATGGCAGTTCTTGGCTTTCCCAACCAGAGGAAAAAATATTCATGAACTGCTGTGTTCTTACGGTTTTTTGTTTGTTTGTTTTTGTCGTGTTTTTTTTTTTAATTTTTTTAATTTTATTTTTTTTTTTACTTAAGGCATTGTTCCTCAAACTTCAGAAAATCCAGCTGCACCAAATCCATCAATTTTAAAAAAAAAAAGGCACAAACTCATCTTCAGATGGCTTTGGAGACAATAAAGCCGACTCCATCTGGGCTACCGTTTCCCCCCCTTCTCTTTCCCTTTCCTTTAGATATAAGACGAGTCCCTCTTTCTCTGCCCCTCCCTGTTAAAAATACACCATTTCCCATTGTTCTGCTTTCGACAAGAACGTCGTTGACTCGCAGGCAGGCAAGAGCCATGTAAAAAAATCCAAGAAATGAAACTACAAGATGGGTCGAGTGGTTCAAGCCGAGATTGCTGAATTGTGGGTAATCAAATTGTAAGCACCAGTTTTACGTTAAGGTTGGTTTGTTTTATTTCTGTACGCGTTGTATACGTTGAATCTTCCATTTTTACGCTTTTTTTTCCGGCAACTCTGCCGAAGACTTCACGGGCGTCGTTCCCCTTTCTGCTCCCAGGGAGAACCAGAGGAAGAGTGCCCAACCTGTCAGTCCTTTACTGCTCTTCACCTGCATTTTTCTTTTTCAGCAAATATATACTGTAGACGCATAGAGATACGGAGAATTTATCGGTTGCTTTGTTTGACACCTGGTTGTCCTTCCGTATTCTGGAAAAAACCATGACAGGACACAGGAATAACAAGAGAAAGCTTCTTGGTAGAGCTTCAAGACGAAGACGAACGAACAGGAGAACTCCAGCTCAAAGGTGAATGCTACAGTGGAGGTTCCTCTTCCATGGGTTCATCGTCAGGTCTGAATGGTCACAGCCAGGCAGGATGGGGAGGGGATGAAGAGACAAAAGACAGTTGAGCACCAGAAAGTTGGACAATTTGTGGCCTAAGTCTTACGCCTTACGTTCCCATCACCTTACCACCCGTGCTCGGCTGGCTCACCCAGACATAAAACTTGCCACCAAGCAGGGTTTCTAGGGATAGGACAAGAGAAAATGGGCACAAACTTGAATAGGAGAAGTGCTGAGCCAGGATGTGAGGCCCCGCAGCCCTAAGGCCACGGCAGACCAGTGGGGTCTGGGCTCCCCAGTTCCAAAAGGACAGGGAACTGCTG
>BJBW01003547.1:0-19615 GCA_004320125.1 Scolopax mira
CAATGTACTGTCATTTTTGACAGGTTCTCAGTATCTTTGGAGATCTTCCTTGCAGCCTGTACCTATCCACTTTGGAAATTTTAATAGCTGTACTGACACTTGGCCTTTTCATCTGAGTTTATTTTTTTCATATTAGGAACTCACTGTCACCCAGCACTTCAGTTTCAATTCCGTGCAGAGTGAAACTGCAACTTTAGCTCATAGACATGCAGGGTGCTTCTTGACTTTTTTTTTCGTAACCGAAGAAATCCAGCAGAATACAGCAACATGCGCAAATTGTGCATGACATTCTCATGGGAGAGGATTACTACTCAGAGGTTATTTTGATCCGAATTTCATGGACAGCAATTGATAGAGCATGATTTTCTTTCTCCCTCTAATTATATATTTACAAATATAAAATAATTACTGAACAACAGAAACATCAGTATACTATCAGAAACCACTGAAGCACCAGAGAACAGTTACATAAGACCTGTTAAATACTGTTGAGGTCGTTTGTTTACAAAAATGTGTGAAATTAGAATTCAGTTGCTCATAAATGCTAACTGAAACTCCCAGTGAACTGTAATCATCGTGTCCCTTCTGTCAGACCATAAAAAGAAAGAGAAGGATGATCTTATTACAAAGATGTGTACCAGTCTGGCGTGATTAACAGTCCAGCCTTATGTCCAAGACAGCTGGAACATGATTTATGACCAAGGTTTGCACGAGAATCAATGCCATCTTCTTCCCTATTTGACTTGTGCAGGGTATGGTCTCAAAAAAAAAAAAAAAACAAACCAAAAAACAGTATATCAAAATAATAATAAACCCACAAGCAATCTCTTGGCACAAGTAATTGTCAAGTTTTATTTACAATACTTGCGCACAGTAAAAGCAAACAATTCAGCATCTTGTTTCTAACAAGGATCTACAACACAACTGAATTGATACCATGCATTAAAACTATTTTATACCTTCTGCACAGTAATGAGGTCTAAACCATAATATAATTATGTGGCCACAGACTTGGGTTAAAAACTTAACTGTGAAGTAACATTTTCAAGACAACAGGTTACATAACCTTACATTTAAAAATTGCTTTACAGATTAAAACAATAATGTATGCTAGTTTCCACTGTATCATAAAATATTTTTGAAAATTAACCTGTAATGGGGAATTCCTCCAAGAGGTGGCGGCTGAATTGAATTCTCATCACAATATTTAATTTACTGTATTTTTGTACTGGTCACTGGAAATAGTACAAGTGAAATTCTGTATTACCCATCTTAATATAGGAAAAAGAAACAGAATAAATAAGAAAATACTGGAAAAATTTGTAAAGACAAAATAGATTTATTCTCAGAGAAATAAAATAAATAGTCTGAGGACTGTCTTAAATGGAATGGTAAAACCCATTTTGTAATACAGAATTGTTTCATTATAGATATATCCCAGATTAAGCAATGTAGGATGAAATAAGGCTATTTTTTACTGTAGCTGCACAGTAAAGAAACATTTGTCAAGCATGGTTAATGCTTTGGTAATTAACAACTGCAATTTCAGGTAGAAAACTGATTTCTCCCATGATCTCAGTGCAGGAACATTATCTTAATACACAGTCTTTCTAGCAGGAAGACTGAAAAGAGTGCATAGCAGGCTTCAAAGGCCTAAAATTACAATGTTAGATTCAGGGTTTCCCCCCCCAATCCATTACTGACTGCATTACCAGTACTTAACCATAAGCTTTCTCAGCATACAAGAGGCAAAACTGTTTTCATAATGATTTTAATTCTCTACTGTGAAAGTATTCAGTCTACCATAGTTCTCTGGTTGTAGAGTAAAGCACTGTGGTACTTTGTATTCCAAACATAGAAGATCTCATGACTGTGCACTTTAAAAAATAGAAAAATACCACACCAGAAAATATTTTCAGAGACTTTTTAAATCAAGCAACTGTGGTCAGAGACCAAGTTGTATAAATATGTATGTTTAAATTTGCCGTTTGTAATGTGCATAATGAAGCATCACAATATTAACAGGAAAACTGCTATGAAATGATTCATGTCACCACAAACAATGTCAAAAGTGAAAATTAAATTTAAACCAAACTTATTACGATTAAATATTGGTCCTTATTGTTAAAACACATGAAATGAATCATCCTGAAAATACTGAAAGATTAATTTTACAACTGAAGACAATAAATGCACAGAATAGATGTTAAGCAAACAATTTAATGTAATAAGAGCTTTACAAAAGAAAACAGCAGCCACATATACCTGTGGAAAAAAGAACATGAAATGTATAGAACAATTAATACTATCTATATGTCAACAGTTCCTCAAAATTAACATGAAGTTTACATTCTGTTAGGGCTTACTATTCATGGTAATTAAACAAACTAATAAACAACAGCTGCTTGCCTGGCAGATTAATAGATACAAGATACCCAAGCCAGCAGCATTTAGTTTAACACAAAGTCATCTTATATGCATACATCCCATTAAGTTCTATGAACAGAGAGTTAGTAGTTCTGCTTCAGATGAGTTTTGCATTACAGCAGTTTAGCAGGAAGTGAGGATGGGTAGTTAAAAGAGAACTTACACAACACACAAGACTCCAAGACTTTCAAAGGAATTCATATAGTTTCTGCAAGACAGATTTATTGCCCGTTTACAAAGAACAAATGGTAATTACAAGAAAAACATAAAAATTAAACATTCAAGCTCTGGAATTGTACAAAGATACTAATTTCTTGTGGTTGAGATGCATTGTTAAAAACAACAGTGCTAGCTGAAGGGATCATTGCAAAGACGCAATGTAACCTGCAGTTACAAAGGGACATGACTGAAAAGGTAAGACACAGATTCACCATTGTGTGTTCTTCGAATTGCCTCAGCCAGGATCATGGAAATGTCAATAAACTGAAAGAAAACAAAAATCAAGAAGGTAATTTTTGTGGGATGTCAAGAACAACCAAGTTTACAAACATATAAACATGCAATTTACCATTGTGTTCTCTTACTTCTAGGAAATAACATTAAAGCATTAGGTACTTAACATTATATAAAGCAACTGCATTAATACAGAGTACAAACTCAAAAAAGAAAAAGAATAAGAAAGCATTTCATAAGATTGCTGCACAGGGATACTGCTGAAGACTTCTGGCACGGGGCATATTGTCAAAAGCCATCAGATGGCAGCGTCTACTTGTCACAAATACAGTTTAAGGAAAGTATATCTTTTCAGTGCTTGACTTGTTTCAATAAATACCAGGTAAGCTTTAGGCTTTTTAAAATGAAATGTTGCATTAAAAAAAGCACCCTCCATGCTGTACTAAGGAAAAACTCCAAAAGGGACACATGACTTCCCAGAACAATCTCATGGAAAAGCTACTGACATTGTCAGCTTTGTATTCTCAGTGTGATTTTTCAAAAGAAACATGTGTCATTGTTATGGCAACACTTATCTTGAGCATTTTCATTAGTGTATCTAAAAGAAAAGAAGTCATCACCTAAGGTTTATGTGGCATCCACAGTAAGACAGCTGTTACTACAGCTATCTATAGTAAGTAGATAACCACCTAAATACAAATATTGTATGATTAATATTGATTTTTTTTTTCAAAAAAAATACCTTAAAAAAACCCAGCCAATTTATGATTGCCACTTCAGTCAGGCATACTCAAATCTTTGCAAATATCAAGTATTTTGCCATACACTATTGTATTACCTGAATCCACTTAAAAGCATCCTTTGACATGTTTTAACAGTATGTTCTGCAAACAGCAAAGCTGCATAAGGTATTTCAGAATATTATTTTCTTCTCCAGGAAGAAATTCTAGCATCAGTGAACAGTAAGATACAAATCCAGAGTTTAAACAGATGACACAAAGCCACTACTGTACCTGGATTTTTGGGCAGTGTTTCATTTTCTCTTCTTGGGGAATTGTATTAGTTACCACAACAGCCTCAAACGATGCGTTATTAATCCGAGAAATAGCAGGACCAGAAAAGATGCCATGAGTAAGAATGGCATAAACTTTAGTAGCTCCAGCAGATACTAACCTGTAGAACACGAAAGAAAAGAATGCTGTGATGTGTGTTTACATACATGGCTATAGGTGAAGCAAGACACAAACCTCTTAAGACTACATTTTACACAAATTCCTCCTGGAAGCTACAAGAAGATGAGAATATCTACAAAACAATTCAGAAGTTTTTTTGAGCTTATACAAACAAGTCTCGCAAAAACATTCCAAATGAAACAAGAAAGTTCTTATCAGTAGCAGTGACGTTAATCTAAAATGCTGCAGATTCAGTTGTATGCACAACATACAACTGAATTCCAGTACAAGTTTTCTAGCTATCAGGCAAAAATGAAGTATGTTGGATGGCAGCATTCACAACTCTACTGTGCCTTCGTTATTGTCCACCTTATTTTTACTTGCAGCTCAAACACTTTTGCTTAGAAAGTTTCTAAGAAAAAATAAATGTTAATGATTTAAGACATGCTGTTGGTCCAAGCACACAGTGAAATGAGGCAGCACAGGAGAAAAAAAAATAAATCAAAGAGTTAGAACACCTTGTGAATGAGTCAGAATATCTTAATTTGGTTTTGACACTCAGCTATGTCCTAGTTGCTTTTCTAGTCTTACAAAGGGAGGCCCTGAAGAATGACATTTTATCAGATCGTAGCATAAGCACAGTAAGATAGGAAAAAAAGACAAAAAACCAGAAACATCATCTCATTTTGAATAACTCAATGGAATCAGAGTTTTCTGGCCATTCTCAGCATTACGTTTGGTAGCTGCAGCTCACAAGGAGAATGCAGAGAGTGTGTACACAGAGTATGTTTTTCAGTGTGTACCTAAGTCAATCTGCTGTATCTGAAAATACATTTTGTAGTTCATTTCCTTGATACGCATCTAGGTTGATATAAAAGAGGCCTGAAAAGTATTTTGGTGAGCAAGTATAATTAAGCATAAAGTACGTGTCACCTAGATACAGCATTAATGAAGAGCACTACTTCATGCCAAAAACATGATATAAGACAGCATTCCTCAAGTAAAAGCATCTTTCTTATGAACACTGTAGATACATCGAAGGTTTAAGATTGTTTTAGACTTCGCCTTACAGAAATATACTACAGGTAAATAAAGAAGTAGTTCTTTCACAACAGAAGAAAAATAAAGGCATTAATTTGGACAGGAATTAACTTCCTGTATGCAAAGGAGTATAAATTAAATATCTTCAGCTAGGTAATCTGTGATTTTGATCTGCAAAGGGCACAGTCCAGAAGCATGCATTGAGGTCTGATACAGACCTGTATGCTGATAGCAAACAGCTGCACAATACTGCTTTGCAAAATTCCAGCAAATTTCCAAAGTAAAGAAGGAACACAGGACTATGTGAATCCCTCTATCATACATTTTTGACATCTTTTTATCTAGATGCAAACAGCAAGCCTGCAACTGAATGCTGTAAACTAAGGGATGATCTTTACTTCACACCACCAACAGTAATGTCTAGTTCACTTAAGCTTTACCCTGTATATTTCACATCATTTCCTACAGAATTCTCCTGGAAAAGCTGGCTGCTCAAGGCTTGGATGGGAGTACAAATTGTGGGAGTGTTGATCTGCTGGAGGGTAGGAAGGATCGATGGGCCGAGGCCAACAGGATGAGGTTCAACAAGGCCAAGCACCAGGTCCTGCACTTGGGTCATAACAACCCCAGGCAGTGCTACAGGCCTGGGGAAGAGCGGCTGGAGAGCTGCCTGGCGGAAAGGAACCTGGGGGTGTTGGTCGACAGCTGGCTGACAATGAGCTGGCAGTGTGCCCAGTAGGCCAAAAAGGCCAGTAGCATCCTGGCTTGTATCAGAAATAGCGTGACCAGCGTGATCATCCCCCTGTACTCGGCACTGATGAGATTCCGCCTTGAGTACTGTGTTCAGTTTTGGGCCCCTCACTGCAGGAGGGACATTGAGGTGCTGGGGCCTGTCCAGAGAAGAACAACAAAACTAGGATCCAGTGAACAAGTCTTATGAGGAGCAGCTGAGGGAACTGAGGTTGTTTAGCCTGCAGAAAAGGAGGCTGAGGCAAGACCTTATCACTCTCTACAACTGAGAGCAGGTTGCAATGAGGCAGAGGCTGGTCTCTTCTCCCAAGCAAGACACACACGCAAGTAACACAATGAGAGGAAACTGGAGACCTCAAGTTGCCCCAGGGGATGTTTAGATTGGACCTTAGGAAAAATTTCTTTACTGAAAGGGTTGTCAAGCTCTGGGACAGGCTGCCCAGGGAAGTAGAGTCACCATCTCTGCAGCTTTTTAAAAAGAGGTGTAGGTGTGGTGCTTAGGGACATGGTTTAGGGATGGACTTGGCAGTGTCAGGTTAACACTTGATCCTAATGATCTTAAGTCTTTTCCACCCTAAAAGATTCTGTGATTCAAAATAGATTCTGTCAGGAAGTACCACATGGACCTGTTCTGGATGCAAGACTATTTGATACTTTCATAGTGTCTACAAATATATTGCACAGGAATATAACTGAGATGTATTAGCCAAACCATGTCCAGGAGTAGCAACGATACAGTAAATGTTCAGCAGCATCAATTTAAAACATTATGCCTTGCACCTCAGCCATTCCTTCTCACTTTCAATATATGCTCTTCATAATCATATGGGGGTATCACTTTGCTATAAGTGATACCAAAATACAAGATCATTGAATGGAAGATTTTAAATCTCAAGTTTTAAATCCAAGTTTAAATTGCAGCTCCTGACCTCCCAAGCCAAAGTTGGTAGCACATATTTGGATACGAATGGATGGGCAGGAGCACATTAATATCACTTAACTCTAATACCTCACATTTTTTTCTAACTAAACTGCAGTCCATTTCTCCAATTTGTCTACATGATTTGGAAGCTAGTTTCTGCCATATATTTCGAGTTGTGAAGCTACAGCATTAGGAAGAATTAAAGAAATCTACTTATTACTTAAATAATTAAAAAGGCTACAGATATTACCAAAGTTCAGTAACAGTCAACACCACTAACTTCTGTGGGGAAAAAGCCCTAGAACTACCCTGAAATGTACTAGCATGAAGTCAAGTGAAAAACTGTAAAGTAATCACAGCTTGATCACAGGACTGTGACCAATAGACTCAGAGTGACTTCATGCTACAGAGGTCAGGTTGGGTTATAGGTGTGCAGGATACAGCAACTGCATCCATCAGCTATCTTCAGGTTACACTACAGTGCAGCAGGGGGCCAGTTCATAATAATACTCACTTGTCTGCTGCATGACATATTGTACCACATGTGTCAGCCATATCATCGACAAGAATTGCTACTCTGTCTTTCACATCACCAACCAAGACCATTCTATCCACTTCATTTGCCTTCTTTCTTTCCTTATGAATAAGAGCGAATTCCACATTCAGTCTGTCAGCAATTGAAGTAACCCTGTTACAGGAAAAAATACAACACATTTAGAAAACTATTTTCAAAGAAAGAACCGAGGCATGCACGTGTATTTTTCATAAAATACAGCTTTTATATTTCCTTGCTTTCAAATTCCTGCAGCACAAATCTTTGCTAGTAATGAGACAGGTTAGAAACAATCTTGCTTCATTGCTAATAAATACATCCAGAGTCGTAAGCTACACTCCAGAAATAGACTTTTTTTTCTTTTATTGAATTGACTTTGCTTTTCTGTTATTAAGTGCTTGGTCTTGAAAACATTTCAGCCATTCACAAGCTTCTGTTAACTTACTGCAATACCTAGTCACACTAAGTAATTTAAAGTAGAGGTAGCCTCAATTCTAAGCCAACAGCAGCATGCACTTTAACATCCTAACTGAAAATACCACTGCAAGAATGTGAAAACAAACCAATGGGAAAACCCAAACAAGTTAATAGTGATTAATAATTCTTTTAGCAGTACTTGACTACTAATCAAGTAGCTTACTTCATTAGCAATTCCCTTAGCAATACATCTGCTTGACAACGATCTTTAAAAACTATTCAGGGTGACCTCTGGTGGCAAGGCAAACCACCAACAACAAACAATTTGTTAAAGACTTCTGATTGCCTTTTTTTGTTGCTTTCTGTTTTTTTGTTTTGGTTTGGTTGTGGTTTTTTTTGTTTGTTTGTTTGGTGTTTTTTTTAATATCCCAGAGCTTCTGGGATATTTATATCCCAGGCACAGGAATAAACAGCTTTTCTATGCTGCTTCAGCCTTGCAGCCTGTCTTTTAGAATACAGTTCGAATATTAACAAGGTTATTAACAGAGAACACCGTTTTGTTTCTTTACCACTTAAATAAGAAAGATTTGTTAGTTACTGCATTTCAACAACGGGTGATAAACAAAACAAAATGTTCTGGCATTTTTTTATGAACAATAGTGTAGTGTCATAGCAAGTCTCAATAACTCAGAAGCATTAAGATATCAACAGAATTTGCATGCTTTATTTCAGTCACAAAATTTAATAAACTGGGGGGAAAAAACCCAAGTGTTAAGAAACAAAAAAGAAATCATATTTTGAAACAGTACAAGAACATGTATTCTTTAAAAAAAATTTTTAACACTTACAGATTTTAAAGATGAACTTTCTTCACATTCTGATCACTTTTTATTAATCCAAGTATTGTTTTGAAGGCCCACACGTTTTAAATGGAAAAGCCAAATGTTTTTTTTTTTTTTACATTTCTATAAAGAAATGTAAATTATTTCTTTACATTATTGGAGGTGAAGGAAAAGCTTACTAAAAGCAAAATCTTTTCTACTGCAACAGCAAATGCTTGGCTGCACTACAGCAGAAAGGTCTCACAAACAAACTGTATCTACTTATGTTAAATACAGTGAGAGTCCTTAAAAATAAACTCATTATCAACTTGATAATATTTGCCAACAGAAAAAAAAAAGTCTTCTGACTTGAATTCTCAACAAAGGCTGTGGGGTTTTTTTCAAAAAAAAAAAAAACAACTGTGAAAACAACAGTAGTCATATTGGAAGTAACCAATTTAATTGACTGAGACATCTCAATGTTAGAATGCTTTCTATGGTTCATATTCTCCAGATCTTTAACTTGATTAATCTACACAGGAACAAGTATGGAGTTCTAATCACTTATTCCCCTATTAATTATTAGAACATGAATACTGACAAAAGACCCAAGGGCTTCAATTAAAAGTAAATTATGACTGCCTTTCACATTTTTCCCTATACTACATTCCAAACAATTACTATGGGCTTACAAGATTCTTAATTCATTTGATTTTGTTCCCAGTTTTGTAGCAGCATCATGACCACTAAAACTTGAAAATAAGCATTTCACCTCAATGGCATGTTTATCACCCTATCAGCCAGCATGCTCATGAGCTTTTACATTATAAATAGCAAATAAAATTCTGCTAAATGACTATCACATTTTGCCACCGAAAACAAAAACTTCATTCCCTTTTCCCAGTGTTTACAGTGCACAACTTAGGGTCAACAGGTTTACAGCTGGAATACAGTAACAAAGAAAGAAGAAACATGACTCAAGGAAGCTCTTACCTAAATGCCAGCAGGTATAGGCCATATGCTTTGACAGAGAAGGGAAACTTAGGCAATTCCAGAGCGAAGCAGGAAGAGGTGCAGCGACTGGACTAAAGAAGCAAGCAGCAGGAAAAATCTCTTCCCTCCTGTGGAGGGATTCAGCTAATGAGGCCATATCCAGGGAGAGAGAAAAAAGATATTCTTTAGAGTATAGAAAGCTCCTGGATGTTTTCAAGCATGAACAACATTGAAAGAACTATTCTGGTTTTACAATGTAGTTGGATTCATCAGTGATGTACCCTGTATCTCACACAATTCAGAGGAAAAGAAGAACAAACTACTTCATTAAACACTAACTATATGGAAAACTAAGAGTTTTAGGCTTGTATAGTACCTTTTTGCACCACCTGCATCAGGTGAGACTATGATACAGTTTCTCCACTCCAAAATATTCTCTTTAATCCATTGCAGCACAGCGGGTTCTGCATACAGGTTATCTACTGGGATGTCAAAGAAACCCTGTCCAAAATAAACATACATTTGTAAAACTTTCTGTGTCTTACCAGGAACAAATACACAGTGAAAGAATCAAGCATTTGCTTTTCATATATGGTAGAACTTTAATTAGTATTTTACGCTGGCCCAATTCAACTTTCTGATATTACTATCAAATGCAGAAGTTAGACAAATATTAAGAGTTCTAAAAAACTCACCCAAAAGTAGTGAGATAAAAAACCATCTGTTCTCAAATGATATAAAAATCAGAAAAGATCACCTTCAGGCACTCAAGTAAATTCATGCTTGTGAAAAACTCTCCAAAAGAAATAATATCCAGTGAGTAATACTCAACTTCCATAAATGTCAACTGCTTCACATGAACAGTAGTATTTCAATATGGAGAAGATTCAAATTAGTATTACTTGAGCAGCAGAAGTGGAATCTTTATTTTTTGTGCAAGTTATAATGCCAAGAAATCTGTGTTAGACTACAAATGAAACTGCTTTTTATTTGCATGACAGCCATCTAGCATAATAGGAAATTCTGATTAAATAGAACACCAGAACTGGTAGAGAAGGTATTTTCTAGAGAAAACAAGATACCTTGAAAAGAGGTACACATGAGAATGACAAATTATGTTTGCTCTGAGGAAACAGTTTTGTGATTTGCAGGATTCAGCAGTAAGCCAGCTAAGGGTTGCCAGCCTCCATCTCCACTTCTCTTAAGAGAATATTATCCCCTTGGCTGTAACAACAAAACTCTTCTTAAGGCAATACCATAAACTCTGACAAGGCCAAGATTACTGTCCCAAACCAGTATATTTTATGTTCTGGAAGCTCTTGCACTAGACTTGTCAAATTCCACAAAAGACTCCAATGGACAAGTATTTTAAGTGCTGCAAAATCACCCCATAAAAATCAAGGCTGGTCTCTTTCAAACAGGGGATGTAATTAGAAACAGGTAGTGAGACATTCTCTAAGCACTGAGAATTACACTTCTGTATATAGCCTTTCAAAACAACGAGGAAAAAAGCCCAGAGAACCAATACTAGCTTTTCCCATTGATTCAGCAGAGCCCCTAGTCACAGTTAGTAAGAACCGCTGGTTACCTGGATTTGAGAAGCATGCAAGTCCATGGTGATGATGTGGTCAGCCCCTGCAACTGACAGCATGTTGGCAACAAGTTTTGCAGAAATTGGAGCACGACTCTGAGGAATAAAGCACAAATGTTTAATTTTTAAAGTTATTTTGGCTAGATGAAAGGAGTCAGAAAATTAGCTACTATTTTTTTTTTCCTTTAGAATATTTGGAATCTATTATCATGTATCAGGTATCATGAGCTACAGAACTTTAGCCAAGCTAGCCTGTCAATAGCTAATCTTGCTACTAGGGTTCTGAAATTCAGCAAAACATTTCAGAATATCTAAATGAGTCCACAGTCTGCCTAATAATTCTTTGTAGCAATTAGGCTGACTAACAAGCAGATAAAATTGGGGATAAAAATTTCCAGTTCTTCTATTTAAAGCTTTAAGTTAGCCTTTCTATAGCAGAAAGACAGATAATATTCATTTCTCTAAGCCACTACCCTACATTAACATCCAACTCTCAAGCAACTCCCCTGTTCTAAAAAATGCTGCCAAAATCACAGATTGATGGCAGAGTAAACTCAATTTTTGAAAGCACTGTGTTAAAACAAAGTTAGTTAGTATCAAGCATTTCCTCACAATACAGATCTTGTAACAGATCTATGTTGGCAGGGATCTTCTACCCTGGCATATCTATTTATTCTTTTTCACTGATTCAGGCTTAATTGTTGAATGCCATAAGGACTCTAGAATTCCCAAAAGGGACAGTGGGGTGAAAAAAAAACAGAAGTGGAAAGAACAAAAGAGCAAATATCTAATTAGAAAAGTTAATGCCAGTGTCAAGAGCTTTTAAAAAAGTGACAGGGATGCAAAATGAACAGCAACACAAAAAAGATAAGATGGAAAATACCAACTGAGGGTACCTTGAGCAACGCCAAAGTTTTTTCAGATTATTGTTAAGGTCTGAAAAAAAAACTATGTTGCCTTAGACAGCTTTCTCTGTAACAGAGGTACTCGAGAAAACCTTGTTTTCTTTTTGCCAATCTTTAAATAAGGCTATTCGCTGGCAATTGCATTAGCATGAAGGCAGAACTGCAATTCAGAGATTCCATCTCACTGTCAGACTGCTTTTTGCTGGCACAATATTCTCACCTGCTACAGCTCTTTATCAAACAGGCTCATTTAGCTTCCTAGGAACCCCCTCTCCCTCCACCCTATAGAATTTCAGGGTATCTGCTCTCCTTCCACTGATGCTTAAGGGCGTAACCTAAAATAAGTGGAACCACTGCCAGTTTAACCTGGATGCTTTTCTGTCTGTGTCACATCAAGGAAACAACATTTTCCTCAAAACCTTTGCTAATTTTGGCAGAAATTTGGCATTTCTCCATTTTAAGATGGCCAACATACTTCCAGCAATATCTTCCAGAGATATTACAATCTTTTTTATGGCTGGATTAAGTTTATCATCTTCATTACAGAAACGCTTCGTTTTGAAAGCTACCCCTTTGGGCTTTAGTGGTGATGTTCTGTGAAACACAATTTGGTCTGTATAAGATACACAAAAGGTATATGCAACAGCTAGCACTTCCCTAGATCTCTAAAATTCAGATGCATATAGCTTCCATCAGAGCTTGCTATTATTAGCACTTCAGCACAGCTGATTTTTCAATTACTGAGGACTATGCTGCTCCTCATTTAAAGCCAGTTCCTTAAGGTCCTAGTTGGCCAAAGCTTTCTGGATATTTCTGTTGTTAGTAGTAAATTTTTGGCTCAGGCCATTTAAATTACTAATCACTTCAGCTCATCTTAGTAGTACAAACTGACACTTTTAAGCTGGGTTTCAAAATATTCAAAAAAACTCTGGCAGCATATAATAAACCAAATCAAATAAAATTTAACTAGTTTAATAAAACAAATCTACTCTTTTGACTCTCCTCCAATGCTCTCTTAACAGCTCTTTGCAAAGATCTGGTTTTAAGCTACAGCTAAGTTGGACTAGCAGGTGATGCTGAAACCAGAGTTTTGCTCCCCTGCTTGTCCCATTCCCTTCTTCCCAGGCAATACACTTCCACCACCTCCCTTCTGCTGCACACTGGGACTTGTCTGAACCCACAGCAGCCAGATGAGCCAGCTAAATGGAAGAGGGAAAAAAACAGATGGCAGACCAGAACACCCTCTCTGGCAGAAACAAGTAACTAGTTCAAGCCAACTGCTAGAGGCAAGTTACATTCTTCTCAGAATATGGCTTGTCATTTCCACTCCACCCAGCATACTGAATTTTGCATCTATTTATTTTTTCCATTTCTGTTCAACATCAATACCGCTTACTTGTCTCATGAGTACACCCCAAAATACTTTCCTGCATCAAATACTAATGTATACATTACCAGTTGATACTTCTTTCAGCTGCTGGCCTTGCAGGCTGCCTTCCCAGAAGGAAGAACTTGAAGGTTTTAGCACTAGGTAACTTGTTTTAGCAGACATGCACACATCACAGAGTGCCTACATCTTGATGGACAGAGGATCTTGGGAGGAAAGATAGCCAGACACCAACACCTGTTTCTCAAGAATGGGCTAATAGGAGATTAAGACAAATGAAGTTGGCAGCTATCTGACAGTTTCCTTTACACAAAATTGTGCTTTAAAGAAAACACAAGACACGTTCAACAGGATTTAAGATTTGTTTGCTTGTGCAGAAAGTGTTTTGTGCTACAATATGATCCAAATTGAAGATTATTTTAAAATCAAAGGGCGTATATTCATGGTAACCTCAGACAACCCAGCCTCATTATTCAGAAACTTGGATGAAAATGGTAGATGAAAACTTAAGAATTTTGTTTATCTCGGCATATGGTTTGCTTCTTTTCAGAGAGGCAAGAACACAAAGAGATTCAGAGTATTCATTGTTCCATTCTTTGACACAATTTGAGATTAGTTTCAGAATTATTAGTGTGAAACACAACATTACATTATGTACAGAAACTAAATTGTAAAAAAAATAATAAACAAATCACTGATTTTTTAGTTCCTAAGCAAATCCCCCACTTTGGTATAATAAGTTATATAAATGATTTCCTCCTTTGTGATGCATTACAAATTTATTTACTATTCTTAAAGTTACCAGCAGCAGGGGACAATCCACAAGGCTAATACAAATGACCTCAGAACAGTAACTATGCAAAGGACACACAGCTGAAACTAAAAGCTGTCTATCAAGATTAAAACTCTGGTATCTTTAAATATGTTATTACATTGTCTTATTCAAAATGCATCACATGCATACTGAACAAAAAAAAATATCCAAGAAACTCCAAAGTTTTATGACTGGAACTTTCACTTCCAAGAAAGCCAGTTGAGAAGTATATGGGATACTGAATGTTCACTAATGTATTACCTAAATTTATCACTTCAAAAATGAGATATTCCTTGAAGCTTCAGCAGTTGACAGCCATTATCTCCAATGTTCAGATTAATTTTTAACTGGAAGCTAGGAGTTTTCTGGTAGCAAATTATTCCACAAGATTACTGTCATGGCCTAGGTGAAACAACTGAAATCAAGAAGTGAAATTGAAAACATTCCCAGTTATACATAATGTAACCCAGTAAGTTTCACCCTTTAAGGCCATATTAATGGAAATGCATAGTGTTAGATTAAAAAAAAAAAGGATACCTACCCAACGCTCCACGGACCCCTTCTACAAATCAAAAAAACAAGGTTACATGAGCTGTAGAACACCAAACTCACCTGTCACTCTACTTATCTCAAAGGCATCTCTCCAGCATCCTACATGAACGTGATCTGCTCACATCATGAAGGTTAGCATAATTAGAGGATGCATCAATGTAACTGTGGCCAAAGCACAAATACATCTGAGCTAATTTTAAATTAGCCAGCTTGTGTACGAGAAGTATTCTAGTTTATGGCAGTGTTTGGCCACAACTAAATTAGTTATCAACTTTTTTATGATTCTCAGCAAGCCTTTTTTCTTTTTTAAACCTCCGTTTCTCATGTAAAGCCAGTCCAGGTTTAATGCTAAAATTTCCAGAGTAGATTACACAGGCCTTGTTCAGAATATGATTTTTTTTAATGCAAGTGTGTTTCCTTAAATAAGTAAATGAAGAGCACTTTCATTGCTCTCAGAAATCATAACTGCAACAGAAGCATGAAGAATACAGGGTTATCTCAAGCAGCAAGGACTCAGTCTATTTAGCTCTTTACGGATTAAAGTCAACAACTTAAATTCAAACCAGAAAACAGCATCCAGCTAGTGAAGATTATACTGCTTCAGTTCATAGTCAAACTACAGCAATATTTTTCACCAGAGAGCGGAAAATCTGTGTACAACCATAGAAAGAAAATGGCTGGCAGTTTGCTGACACTTCAGGCAGCATACAAAGTTTGTGCACTCAGCATGGGTCAAAGACCAAGTGATGTGATGCAATCCAACAGCAGGAGGAAAGATCTCCCTGTCAATAAGCTGCCCAATGTTGACAGCTATATTATAGCTTATTTTGCAACATGGAGGTCAACTACCAAGGCTAATTTCCAAAGAAGGCAAACATTTTCTCAATTGCAAAACAGAGGTTAAAAAGAAAGAAAAAAAAGGAATGGTTTGCCTAGAATTGCAGGAGAACTCAGTGACACCCAGAGAACAGTCTGGAACAATGTTCAAAGTATCTGGTAATCAAAATCACTTTTGTAGGCTATTGTGTATCTTCAGATGGCACTTCCAAAAGGCAAAAGGCTCCTGGGTGGCATGCTAGATTACCACCACACTGTTGGTTTTACATGTCTCTTGGAAGTCTGCCACATGGATTTTGTGTATCCTGGACAAGGTATAACCTAGATGCATGGAAAATTTGGCACATACCCATCCTTTTCTCACACCAAGAACTTACAGGATGGTCCAGTAGACTCTTCCAATAGAAATCTGGAAATCAACACCTAGTGAGATTTCCTTCCTTTCAATACAAGGTTTATCAGTCCTCTTTCAAGCTCTTTTAATAAAAAGAAGTCTGTCAGCTTTCCTGATTGGGGAAGAGCATTATTCAGCACAAAACACAGCAAAAATGAAGCTCCAAAACCTGTATGCAAAGAATAGGGAGCTACTATTTAACACCTGAATTCTGTTTTTGGAAGTATAACAAGTGGGTCTTGATAATATTAGTATGGCCTTGGGGAGCTTGCACTTAAAGAATGACTATACTAGAAAATAACTTTTCTACACTAGAAAATAACTTTTCTTTGTTTAGTTTTGTTCTCAGAATTCACAGGCTGATTGTTACATATTTTGTAATATCTGCTATTATTTTTAGCTTCTGCATTACTTCCCAGTCCTGCTATGTTTTATGTAACAGAATGGAAAGAACAACAGAAGCCTTTCCGGAAGGTTTTCTTGATGCCCAAAGAGAAAGGGAGAGGGCAGCCCATTTATAATAAGTATCAGAGAAAGGGGCAATTTTCCAAAAGGACAACTACTGCAATCCACTTTTAAAATCCAAATTCACATTTGTTCTTGCTAGTTCTTTTCAAGTGAGTTTAGGTAAAAGTAGCAGTCACATAAGAGAGTGTTTTGGTACATACAGTGGAGCTCTGAAAGTTTAGTTCCATGTTTTTTTAAAATCAAACTCATTTGTCACAGAGTTTGTTACTATGTTATCAATTTGGCTGAACTAGTATATTCATCAGTTATAGCAGACCAAATCCAGGAAAAGGGCACTAAACTCAGAAGACGATTTATAGGATTTCTATACAGTTTTTGGTGTGCATCAATAAAAATAATTATTACAGATATAAAAAGTTTTCTTTAAAAATCTGCCTCACAGCATAATGTTTTTCTGAATTTAAGGTTATGTATTGCAGATTTACTCAGCTCTTTCCATTTGGCTCTGTTTAACCACATCGGGTAAAACCCACCTACATAGTGGCATTTAATTCCATGCAATTAAAATGTTTAAGGTGTGTGCTCTCTTCATCTATAGAGGTTAAAAATAAAGGCAGCTAGAAAATCAGGAAAAACAGTCCTGTGATGTGAGGTTTCCTAGCAGGGTACTCTGTAACACACCACACACAGAGGATGTACCTTCTTTTTCAAACTGAAGGTGTGGCAAAAAAGAATTTATTGTCTCACTTCATTCACCTGTAGATGATACCATTGAACATTTTGCCAAAAAAGGATGAAAAAAGCACAAATCTTTCAAATCACTTAAATGTTTATGAAAATACGTTTTATCTCCAAAAATTTCAAGTGAATGAGCTGAAATAAAAGCTTTCCAAAGGTTACACAGTTCTTACCTACCTTATCTTTCTTATCTTGTCTGGCATATGGAAAACATGGAATTACAGCAGTCACTCTGGAGGATGATGCAATTTTGCAAGCATTGATCATGATAAGCAGTTCCATTAAGTTGTCATTTATTTCTCCACAGCCACTCTGGATGATATACACATCTTCTCCTCTCACACTTTCACCAATCTCGACACTGAAAGAGCAGAAGATGACCATTTAAACACTTAAATTGCCGGAAAAGCATTATTATAGAATACAAAATTAGGTTTGTTTAAACAAACTTCCATACATTTATACCCATTTAGAGTAAAATATTTTCCTGGCAGTTTGGATTACTGTCCTCTTGCTACAAGGTCTATTTCACATCATTATGGCTATAGCACTGATGCAGCTGACATTGTTATTACAGTTGATGCTGCATTTTTTGGTTTAGTCTGTGCATTCTATGTCCTTGCCATCTCCCAACGAGATGATGATTTAAAGAATAACCTCGATGATAAGAACAGAAACAGAGTCAACTTTAGAGCATTAAGTACTACCTGCATTAAAATACCTCAAATACATCAACATACCTTAAAAAGGGCAATTATTCTTCTATGATAATTATTACTAAATTCAAGGAATTACTGCATTTTAGAAGAGAGAAGTATCAAACCACACCTCAAAAGCAGAAGTCTAGTTAAAATCTACACCAAGTAATTTACACTTATGTCCAAGTAAAGCATCTTTACTTAAAATCTTAGAAAAAAGCTAAGAGGGCTGCTCATCAACAGCTCAACATGAATCAATAACTCAACAACTCACGCATTTTGTCAGTTGTTCTATTTGCTCTAACAGCACTTACATATTTTGATTCCTTATGGTAGTATCTAAGAGCTATTTTATTTTACGGATTCACAGATTTGACAGAGTTGGAAGGGACCTCTAGAGATCATCTAGTCCAACTCCCCTGCTAAAGCAGGAATGCCCAGAGCACATCACTCAGGACTGCATCCAGGCAGGTATTGAAAGTCTCTGGAGAAGGGGACTCCATGACCTCTCTCGGCAGCCTGTTCCAGTGCTCTGTCACCCTCCCTTTTACACAGATTTCAAGGCAAATTCTGGTGCTAATCACTACTCATATCACAAAATTCAATAATTAGTTTTATTAATGAAGAGAAAAATAAATCAGTTGAATGTGGGTCCTTTTTAAATTGTAGACCTAAGCAAGAGAAATCTACTGTTGAACCACACTAACTTCTCACACCTGTAACTCCAAAATTTACACATAAAACCAGCAGACTAACCGTCATTGTTCCCCTGAACCCACGCACAACATTCAAGAAACATACAGACTTCCTAAATAATTAAGCAATCAGACCTTTCAAACTCATGCTACTAAGGTACTACTAAGTAGTAGCTTAACTACTAAGGTAATCTTAAAATTAATGCCAATTAAATGCATTTAATTAATGTGAATTAAATGCTAAAATATCCTAAGCCATTATCTAAAAGGTTGTCTCTTTACCCAACACACAAATAAGCAAAAATTTCTGTCTGGAAACCATCCAAATGGCCCAGATGTGGGTAAAATAGTTTCTCTGATGGGTCTTCAACGCTGAGGCTTGTTCTAGTCCAACACAGTCTGAACAACTTTTCTTTATCAGCTTTCAGGGTGCTGTGTAAGAATCATTTGTTTTCTGTAGCTACAAAACACAAAGGAATTTACTGCTTAAAAACATCTTAATGATATGCAAACATTTGATTTACCAGCAAGAAGACAGTTGAATCCATGCTCTCAGTTCCCCTATTTGACTCCTCTGCAGTCCCAAACAAGCTATAAGAAAAAGATCTTATCTTAATTTTTCTCCTTAATTGAATAATTTTTCACTGAATCTCACTGATTTTTTTTTTTTTTAAGAGTTGGAAGAGACCATAGAGATCATCTAGTCCAAGTCCCCTGCTGAAGCAGGATTGCCCAGAGCTAGAGCATGTCACTCAGAACTGCAACCAGGTGGGTCTTGAAGATCTCCAAAGAAGGGGACTCCATGACCTCCCTGGGCAGCCTGTTCCAGGGCTCTGTCACTCTCACCATAAAGAAGTTTATCCTCATATTTGAGTGGAGCCTCCTATGTTTCAACTTGTGCCCGTTGGCCCTCGTCCTCTCACTAGGAACCGCTTATAAGCGTCTGTCTCCCTCCTCCTTCAAACCACCCTTTAGATACTTATAGAC